>JAAKBH010000282.1:1760000-2155788 GCA_019776075.1 Amaranthus palmeri
ACTTATGGATAAAAAGAGAAATTATATACTGCATAATTGGAGGAAAAAAATCGATATTTTATTTATACAAGAACTCTTTTTTATGCTTCGTCTAGGGTCCAACATTATCAGGAACAGACACTCTTCCTAAGCCTCTAAATAAATTATACGTTAGAAAATGGAAGACCCTAGCTCTAGTCAAGGACTCCTGTAGTTTGTGATTTCAGTTTAAGTTCATTTATCAAAATATGGTTCATTTGGGTCATTCAAATCAAGGGACAGAATTTCAACTATTAAAAAAAAGATACTCCCTCCGTTCCTTTTTGATGTTCCTATTTGGGTTTTTCACCAAGATTAAGAAAAGTGGAATCTTTGGTGATAGTGGGTATTATTTTAATTATATAGTAGTAGGAAGTAATGATTTTATTGGAAGTATGGAGAGAAAAAATAATTAAATAATAGTGTAATGTAATGATTGTATTGGAAGTATGAGAGAGAAAATAATTAAATAGTAGTGTGAAGTAAGAAAAGTGGGGTTTTAAGGGGTAAAAGTGGGATGAAAACTTTCCAAAAATGGAAAGTATTCTAAAGTGGAAAAACTTATGAAACTGCCCGTTTTAATAAGGTGGAAAAACAAAAAGGAACGGAGGGAGTAGTTTAGGTAAATAACAGTAATTTGTAATATTGACAAATTACCCTTATGTAGATGAATTTGGTAGGTTAGTGCTTTTAAGATTTTAATTTATCTTTTTAAATTTTATTTACTTTTTTGGTTTTTGTTTTTTTTTATGTGGTGCTTTACAATTCACGATGATTGATTAGAAATTTTTGTTAAAAAAATAGGATAAATTATCTAAAATAATCCAACATTTTTTGATATTGCTACAATAATCCCACATATTGATTAAGCATGAATAATCCCAACTTTAGGGGCTATTTTCCTATAGCAAACCCCATAAACCGATGACTTGCTATAGTAGTTTAAGTGTTTTTAAAAAAAGATAAATTAAAATAAAATGTTGAAAAAAAATGTTAGAGAGATATTTAAAAATTTTCTTTTTTTTTATCATTCAAATTTTTTAAGTAAATTTTTTAAAAAATTTCTCTAAATTTAAATTAACTTTTTGTGCATTACTTACTATAACTGATCATCGGGTTACCCAAGTTTACACTAAACAAATACTCATTAAAGTTGAGATTATTCGTAGTTAATACTTAATTAATAGGTCAAATTATGGTAGGATAGTCATGAAAATGTTAGTTTATGGTAATTTTTCCAAAAAAAAAAAATATAAACTAGTCTCTTGAGAGATCGTCTTTTGGAGAGACGTATCTGAAGTCCAGCCCATTAAAAGATTAGTATCTACTTACCGTATTCTTAATGTCTACTTATCGTATTTTTAATGCCTACTTATCGTATTCTTAATGCCTACTTATCGTATTCGTAATGCCTACACAAAGTTCGGTCTAAATCGTAAACCAAACCGAAATTTTAGTATTTGGTCTGGTCTACGGTTTAAATTTCGGTTTGGTTTACAATTTACGATCTGGTATCGGGTTTTTATTTTTCAAACCATATCAGACTGCGAACCGTACTATGGTTGAAAATCATAATTTTGTATTTAAAAGGTTAAGTTGATACCTAGATATTTGAAGATGTAGTTATTTTTATATAGTACTTCATATATACTTGAATGATGTTGATGTTGTCAACTAATTACAAATTATTTTTATTGATTTTAAGTGTGAAATATTTGCATTAATGCGTGTACTAATTTGGATAAAGATTAAAAATAAAAACCATAGACCAGACTAGACCGAACAATTGTAAAACGGTTTGGTCCGGTCCGGTATGGTGATTTAAAAGGTCCGCTCCAGTCCGAAAAATTTTTCAGACCGGAATTTCTGGTTTGGTCTGATTTTAGTGTCAGATCAGACCAAACCGGACCGTGTTCACCCCTACTACTTGCATCATCTTACATATCTTTAATACCTACTTTCAATATATTAAAATGTCTATTTACATCATTTTTAATGCATACTTACAGTATTTTAAAAAATATTTAATGGGCTGATCGAGATGATCCCTCGAAAAGACCGTCTCTCACAAGAATTTGTAAAAAAATATGGTTCCATAAAAATTACCAATCATAAGATGCCACGTGTCAGATTCTAACTGGGTTCCCAAATTTCTCCCACATATCTCTGATTCATCTCCTTCTACCCTCCACAGTCCACCCCCCATTTTACATTTTGTCATTGTTTCTGCTCTTTTTATGATTGACAATGTAAAACCTGATCTACTCTGAATATTCTTCAAAATTGTTTACTGAAATTATTAAAAATTCTGCTTACCCAAATCCTAAGATGGGGTCTTTTGATGATAGTGCTTGGGATTTACCCCTTAATTATTTCATTGATGATGTTTCTTCCCCTAATTTCTCTTGGGTTGATCCCAGGTAATTCCTTTTTCAAATACTCGTTTTTTTTAAATAAATTGTATTCATAATTAATTTTAGATTCAATTTTCCCTTACCCTACTTTACTGGAGAAGAATCAAGAATAATTGTTGATTTTCTTTTATGGGAAATTTGATTTTTTAAAATTGACATAGATTTTCTTAGTAAATATTGGAGTGTTTTGAAGAAGGGTGTCTTTAGTTTTTCCCTCCCAACTTATAGCTTGAATAATTGTAGACATATCTAGCAATATTGAGTTGGGTTTTGAGCTTTTGAGGAATAGTAATTTGCTAATTCCTTTAGAGATTGGTATTCATTTATCTTGAAAAATCAATATTTGTTGATTGTCATCATTTATCAATTAGTATTTTCTAGCTATGTAAGTGGTTCTTTCTTTCTCATACCTGATTATGGTTTTCTATGAACGCGATACACCGGAAACTATGAAGATGATAAGTGGTTCTTTCTTGATGAATTTGGGTGGGCCATGTACTCATGTTTAACCTACAATTTAGAGTTTACATAAGTACACACAAGAAATTTTATCTTACATTGTTGATTCAATTTCTTTTATGTGTTAGAGTTGGTTTAGGTTGTAAGGGTTGCTCGGTATAAATAGTTGGAATAGAATCACATGGAAACACTTGAGAAATAGAAACCATAATGAAAAAGATAGTTGATGTTTGTTTGAGAAATGGCAATGGTAACACTCGAGGGTCGAGACTTGATAGCTATGTTACTCGGACTCTTCATTTTACTTCACGTACACCTGTTCAATCTTTGATGCTCTTAGACGCTTCATTTTAGGCGTAAAATTGAATATTTAGACATATTTGACACTTGGACACGTACCATTATCCAATATCAGTATCCGAGTCCAAGTAACATAGCTTGAGAGTAGTGATGAAGGGCAGGGAAACAAAATAAAAACAAAGGAAAAGGAAAGATTAATTGTAAATGGTGGTGGAGGAGAGGTAACAAATAAAAGGAATTGCTTTCCTTCTTGTTATAGGATTAGTCATTGATTCTATAGTGGTTTGCATAAAATGTTTTTGGGTTTAATGCAACAATGATTTTTCCTTATTTCAAAGAAATGTTTCTTGCAGTTCTAGCATCAATATTGACTTTTCACAGACAGGTAGTATGATGCAAGAACTAGAGTCAGAGGGGCAACATCCAAGAAAAAGGTGTTATTTTTCTTATAGAAAATAAGTTTTGGTTTATTTTAAGTGATTGAGATTATTCATAATTATATTCATTTTGATCCAATGCTAATTTTCCTTGCAGTTCTTGCATCGAAATCGACTTTTCGAAGATAAGTAGTGTGGTAAAAGAACAAGATTGTGAGCTAGAATGCTCCAAGAAAAGGTGCTAGGATTCTTCACTATGTACTATCAAACTTTTGCTTGCTTGTTCTTAACACTGTAACGGCTGCTATTGTTTCATGTCGAAATACTGAAAGATTATAGAAGTATCATATTGTTTTGCAGGGGACGTGCAACTTTATGCAGCAAATCAAAGAGTAAAGCTTTTCGTGAAAGGGAGAGACGGGAGAAGTTGAATGATAGGTATGCAATCTAGCTGCCTTCCTTTAAGGTTTCTTTTTTTGTTGTATGCAATAAGTCATAATTTTACTTGTATTGACTCTAAATGATCATTTATTACCCTTTACCGGACTATTTAGAGATTAAATTTCTTGGGTGAATCTCAACGGATGTTTGTAATCCTGGTGCAGTTTTTTGAACTTGAGCTCTATCTTGGAACCGGGAAGAGCTGCTAAAACCGACAAATTAGCTATATTATCCGATGCTATTAGAGTTGTGAAGCAACTACGGATTGAAGCTGAAGAGTATAAAGAGGAGAATAAAAAGCTACAAGAAGAGATCGAGAGTTTAAAGGTGAGTGCTTATGTTTCATTCGATGTCCAAAGGGCTCAGGCGGGCTTCTACAGTTTATGGTCATGTTTCCAATACTTGAACTCAAACTTTTTACATGGAATTTCATCTTTTGCTTGTTGCATTGCAACTTTGGAGTTTGGATTCTTGCAAGTGCTTGGTGAATGGTTGAATGACTTATTTAATCTCAACTTTTTTGTTTCATTGTTATGTGCTCATAACTTCATATATGTTCAATTTCATGTTTCAACAACGATTATGTTGTTACCATTCGGGGTTGTTTGATTCATGACTTTTTGCTTTGCTTTTTGGTTGACTTTTAGCTTTTGGTTTGTTGGTTGGTCAAACAGCGAAAAAAAGTATTTGGTAAATGGCTTCCTGCTAAAAAGAATAATTGTTGTCTTTAAGTAGTAACACATTTGATCAATTTTTTAAATTTGATAATCCAAACTCCAAAGCCTTAATTTCACCAACAATGCTTTTGTTTGCTTTTTATTTGAGAGCTTTTGTCATGGGTTTCTTCTTTCAAACAAAAATGAACTTTTAAGGCTCTTCCTCAGTTTTTTGTCTGAAGAATAAGACTTAATTTCGTTTCATCATTCAATTACCTCATCAGCCCATTTAGTTGTTGGCATTAAAAGGTGAAAATAGTGATAAAAATTTAATGTAATTTTGTTGAAAAAAAAACTATCTAACAAGGTTTATAATCAAGCCTGTACTACTCTAATCATTCTTTGTCTTCACAAATGTATTCCCATCCATTACCACTTAAAAAGCTACATATAGAGTTGTTCAAAATAGACTCGATGATCCGATATTTATCCGACCTTGACTTGACCCGACTTTAAAATGCATTTAAAATAATGTAAAAATCAATGTGGACACAAGATTCGATTTTGGACCTGCCCGAAACACCTGATACGAAATCGACCCAATGACCCCAATGAACACCTCTAGCTACATATTAGGTGGCAATAAAAAATCATGAAGAATGACACATATATAAGGGTGACTGGGTGAGAGTTCCACAATCATGGGAATGACATAGACATAGTTTTATGAAAGTTAAAACTAAAACCCATACTATTAACTTTTAATACCAATAACCAAACGCTTCGTATATGCAAGTCTTTAGATCTAAAAAGCTTGTTGGGTTTTCCTTCTTGACATTAGCTTCTTGGTACAGGCTGAAAAGAACGAACTTCGAGATGAGAAATCGACATTGAAGGCAGAAAAAGAAAAGATGGAGCAGCAAATGAAAGCAATGTCTATCCCTGGGGCTGGTATGATCCCTTCTTACCCACCAGCCTATCAAGCTGGACCAAATAAGATGGCTCTTTACCCAAGTTATGGTATGTTTCCTATGTGGCATTATCTTCCTCCCTCCACCCGAGATACATCTCGTGATCATGAACTCAGGCCTCCTGCTGCTTAAGATCAGAAGATGTGCTAGTTCTCTATTCTGCAAGGTTTTTGTGCCATTCTCTCAAGTTTTGTCTTGTTTTTTTTATCTTAATGTATATAATGTGATCATGAACTGGTTTCTTCAGCTTGAAAGTATCCAGAGACCATGGCCTAAAGGCTTTAGACAGTGCCTGTATTATGTAAGTACACTATTGGAGACTCCTATATATGATTTACTGCCTGTTCTTTTTCTGTGTATTTGTTGTCTATCTCCATATCATCGATTTGTGGTTAGAAACACTAAATTATGTTTCTCGTTTTTCGTCTGCATCAAAATGGAAAAACTTGTCTTTTTTTTCTTGTGCTATATGGTCATACAAGAATTTTGATTTTGATTAGTATAATGGTTATATTTCCTACTTCTGATCAGTGTTTTTGGACTACGTACACCATGGCCGTATGGACCCTTATCTTAGCTTCTGTATTAGATCAAATGTTGATTTGTAAGTTTCCGGAACACTAATCTCGTTTCTCGTTTCATTTCTTGTATCGAATCATATTTCATATCCCGATACATTGATTTTGTCAATCGAACAACAACAACAACCCATGTTATTTTTATATTAATCGAATTGAATAATGTAATAAGACCTTTCTGGATCATTATCACACGATTCGCTAATATCTTTGGGAATTGTGAATCGGAAAAAAAATTCATGGTCGATTTTGGGATATCTTTCAGCAAATTTGAGCGAATCATGAATTCAAAAGGCGCATCGGTTAGCAAATTATATTACACCGTTCTGGATGTTTGGGCTAGATAGATTTTCTGAAAATTCCCTGTACGCTGCAGTTCTAGGCTTGAATTTCGTTATCGTTCTCCTTATCAAGTAAATCTTAATCTTTGTTACAAGGGAATCAACTATGGTCGTAAACCTGGTCGGTTTTCGTTTGTGCATCATAGTTGAAGGACGGAAAATCATATCTTTACTTACAAACGAATCAATCAGTGTAACATGATTCGCCAGTCAATTCTTTTCTTGGATTCGTGTGCTCAAAATGACCTTGAAATAGCCCAAAACTGACCATAATTCGCTTTTCTTATCCACAATTTGCTCGGAGATTAGTGAATCATGTGACCGTCAGTCTTCATTCCTTGCAGACTGCAAGTTATGTCAGGTAATATGGTGACTGTTTGATCTAGCAGAACATAAGAAAATGAATCTTATCTAGATTTGGTGACTATTTAACTTAAAAAATGGCTGATTACCCAAGAGTTGAGAATTGAGATAGCAAGAGATGTGCTGGATATGAAATCAGGTCAACCCCTGTATTTTTCTGTATTGTACAAGTTTTATGTCAAATGTTTGCATGATTCATGACCTTTTGATTATAATATACACTTCCAATGCTACTTCTGAAATCTGAACCATTCAATCATTTCTTTTTAATAGTTCCAATTGTAGATGTGATGACTATAGCACCTGCCCATGAAGTTGCACTTCAAGGTCCCAACTTGTTAGGAAAAAATAAAACATATTAAGATAGGTCTACTACATTTACTCTTCAAACAGTTTGTTGACTTTGCAATGTTCCTTTCCTTGGGTTCTGAATAGAGGTGTTTAACAGAGCGGGTCGACCCAACGGATCAAAGATCGGGTCACATTTTAACGGGTTATTAGTGGGTTGGCCATTAACGGGCCTTGATGTAAAGAGTCGGATCAGGCTGGACGGATGATTATAGGAATTGGTTTCGAAAAAATTTTACCACTTTTTAAAAATATATTTATATGATATTATTATGTACATAGGTGGGTCGACCTAACGAGCCATAAAGTAGAATAAAAAAAACTATCATATAGACTTTTGAAAAACAGGTCAAAGTTGTCGGGATTAAAGGAGCTTTGACCCGCCTCGGCCCGTTTAAATTAGACATGACCCGCCCGACGCAACCTATTTAAATTTTGACCCGACCTTCCCTGACCCAACCCGTTGAACACCTCTAGTTTTGAATATCAGGAGTAGCTAACAATGATAAAATAATAATCCCTTCGTCCATGAGATATTGTTACAATTGTATATAACATAGAGATTAAAAAATTATGAGATCATTTGAATTGTGTGGATGGTGTTAAAGCAGCATTGAAGTGTGTGGATGAGAATAAAAGAAAATGATAAGTACATTTTCATGAAAGGAAATTGTAGCAAAGTAAAAAAGATGGACTTAAAAGAAAAGTGCGATAATCTTGTAAGAGCAGAGAGGATATTACAAACTTTGCATCTAATATTGTCTTTAAAACCTTCTCAAGATTGTGCTATAGAGTCAATAGAGGTGACTAGAAACCCGAGTTAGACCCAATGGCACTGGACAACCGGGAACAATTATCTGAAGCCTGGCCGATTCAAAAAGCCAACGGGCTTGTTCTTTTAATAAATCGCTAATAAGTTAAAGAGATTTTTTCTTATCAGAAGATCTTAATTTTTTTAATTTCAAATAGTCGATAGAAAATCGTTAACATTGCTAGCAGTTCAAGATTGAGAGAACCCTATACACTTTAAGAGCCTTTTCTTTTATCTAACCTTTAGGGCATACACAATCTAAAAAACCGAGCTCGCTTTGATGTTCTATTTTGTTGATGCGTTGTCGATATTTGCTACTTGCTAGTCGTTTCTTTGATAAATCCTTTGTTAAACATGCATGTTTATGTATACTATCAACAAAAAGTAAATGACACTCTTTTTTCTTGTTAAACATAGTATTCTCTAGACCAAACTAAAAGTTCATAGAACATTACTAAGAACATTATACATTCTCTAAGGAACTAATCCTTTGTTAAACCTTCATCTCATATTTCTTGCATTCCATTTCTTAAACATACTCTTCTCTTATTTTCATCTTGATTGCGTTTGTGTGATAGTCGCCTTTTATATGCTTGTATTCATGGTTCGGTTGTCATCTGATCTCCATCCGTATCTGGTTTAAGACCTGTTGAATCCTTGTAGCTAAGGTACCGTCCTGCAATATTCGTTTGTGCTTCTTCTTTGCCCCACATTAAGAGGTACATACCAAAGATCACGATTCCTGCTCCCATTACACTGAGTACAAACGATTTAGAACCCGTTACACACTATCTTTAGTAAGAAAAATGCAGGGAATTCGGTTTACCTGCCCATGTAGAGCTTTTCGCCAAGCACAAAATATGCGAGTAAGGCTACGAGTATAGTCGTTAGAGGGTTGAACATAGTGACAAACACGGGCCCTTTTTCTGCTGTGCATCTTAACTGAAGGAAGACTAGTAAACCCGAACAAACTACTCCCTGCTTTGCTTTTTATGTCAGTGTTAAAATTTTCGATAAGTTGTGTAAATTAGTCTCGAGTATGAACAGAAATTTACAGCGTAAATTGTGGATAAGAGATCGATGTTGAAACCGATGGCCCATGCTGCTGGTTTGCGTTGTACACATGCAGTGAAAATAGCTGATTGTGCAGCCCCAACGAAGCTCATCCATGTTGTTAGCGATAGTTGCGCAGGGTATCGTTTCAGCGTGTAAGCCTAGTTCATGACCAAAAAAAAAACTTTTTAAGTGAATGTTTCTTGGGTAAGATCATGATCGATATGAGGTTGGTGGGTCGAAGCATATGAACCTGCATGATGTACCATATAGACCAAGATATGCAGCTTGCTGCATTCAGAATCGAGCCTATCAACCAGTTCTCGTTTGTAGTTGAGCTACTTCCGTGAATTCTTAACAGGGGATTCCAGATGTTTCGTATGACTGATCCCTTGTACAATGTCATGGCCATTACTCCTCCCAACGAGATTATGGTTCCAAGAACCTTCGCTAGCCCGCGAGGGTTCCATATATCAAGAACCTCCATCCTACACGCATTGTAATAATCAGGAATAGTATTCGAAAACTAAACAAGAGAATTAAGGTTTAACTCACTTGAGTGCAACTGCAATCACAAAGGTTAAGGAAGCTATAGTGTTGATCATTGATGCAACGAAAGTCGGTGAAGTATACTTTAAGCTTGCGAAATACATATTGAGTGCCAATCCCACTCTGCTCGATTCAGGAAACAAATTTGTACAAGTGATATTAGTCTCTTTGGCAAATGATTGTTAGCTAAAGCCAACTTTTCAGCTGATGTAAAGCGATATGATATAAGCTTACCCAAAGAGGGAGAGCACAAATATTTCCGCCAACAGAGCTACCGTCAACTTTGGTCTCAACTGTCTGCACGAAAAAATTACAATTTTTATTGGCATGTAAATGTCAAGATAAGCTCTACGTGAAGATTTTCGATGTATATAAGATGAACAACGTAACCTTTCGAGAAAATATGCAAAAGGGAGCATAACAACGCCAGCTACAATATGTCGATAAGTTATGTAAACGTATGGATTCATCCCATGGTTAAACGATGCTTCAGTAATGAAATACAGTAAAGTCCAGCCTATTTGAGATATGATCATTATTATGTGTGGCTTGAACTTTGTGATGTTCATATTTCTTGCCATTATATTGTGTTTTCTTCGTATTTTTCTTGAGTTTTAGAAGCTTAAACTGAAATTTCATGTCTATTTACATGCAATAAAAGGTGGATTTGATGTGATTATATGATTCTTGAAGCATCATTTGTGTCCTTTCATTGCTAGCATCATGTTCCAACCAAATTAGATTCATGAGGATAACAAACTAATGGGTGTTAAAACATATGATAAGTTATGCATTACAGCATATATATTTAGACCTATACTACTACTACATAGCTAGGAAGATGCAGGTTTGCGGGTTTAGCTTCATTTAGTCTTTTTCGTTGCAGAAATCACTTTTTTTGGGTGTCTTTCTCGAGTCAAGTGACTCTTTGACCCATTCTTCTTTATGGGTATGGATTGTCGTCTTTCATCCCTCTTCAGGCCCTGATCATAGTTCCTAAGAGCGGGATATAATGAATACGATGATGATAAATATTGCCCACGAATGTAATAGCATCACGATGCAAGTAGATGATGTTCTGATAGGGTCAAAAATTTACGGTTCTTTGATTTTATGTGCTACCAAATGTCATCACTAATAAGGGTAATGTTGCGTACATCTAATAACGCAAATTTTGCTTAGGTGAGAGCCACTCAATAACGTTATTCAGATGTTTTATGTAAGGCCATTACTTGATGTGCTTAGAATTTATTCACATAACAAATATCTCATCCTAAAGGAGGTAATACACCCTGAAAAACGAGGCAATATGAGATATTTGATTCTTATGTTTGTTGGAATACTACTTTACTAGGATATGAAGTATTCCATCTCTTGTAATTTGGTTATTAATTGACAAAAGGGAACTATTGTAGAAACATATGAGAACACGAAAATTAATTGATATGAATTTTGATTCGTTGCCTACTAATCAATGGTAATTTGAAGGGATAAAGGAACTCAAATATATCACTAAAATATACTCCTTTATCCCTGTCGTTTGACCCCAATTGAGAATAACGCAGAGATTAAAAAGTTGGATATAGTAGATTAAAGTGAAAAAGTTATGTAGAAATAAGAGGAAATATAGAGAATAAAGGCGGTAGAGTTATGTTCAAAAATAAATATGGAGCAAACAGATGGAGCTAATTACGGACAAAGAGATTAAGTCAAATTTTCGAACAACAATATAAAATTTTTATGAACAAATAAAATTGTATGTTTAAACATTAAAGATGGCTTCTTTCAAGCTCATGCCCCAAAAATCATGTGTTGGGAATTAGGGAAAAAAAGATAAGAGCAAAACATAAACAAGAACGCACATAACTAAGCAATAACGCGGATTTTAGTGGCACCTTAAGGTACCCAACTCTAAAAATAGTTTTTTATATTTCTTAATGTGAATTCAACAATTACAATCAGAAATATCACTCAAGCTTAATTAAATTCACAATGATCCTTCAGAATTTCTCTCAATATATAAGAAATATGGGCTTACTAGGTTCAACAACCAACAAAAGCTTTCTTGCACTTTGACACGCGGACCTGCTCGATTGAGCCGAATGGCTCAATCGAGCAAGCTATCAAAATGTCACTTCCTCTTTGTTGGTTCACTGCTCAATCAAGCAAGCTATCAAAATGTCACTTCCACTTTGCTACTTCACTGCTCAATGAAGTAGTTCAAGGCTCGATCGAGCAGGCTTTGTTTTACCACATTTTACTCTTCTCTTGCTTCAAACTCCTTGGGCATGTGAGCTCCTTGCATTCTCATCCATGTTGGTCCCTTAACAAAAACATATTACTTCCATTCTAAAATACTTGCAACTGATTGTAACATACTAACATGTTCAGTAGAGAAATATCACTATCAATGGCAGCATAATGAAACAGATACTTGAGCTCTACGAAACAGTATACCCGTATAGATTAGCAGTACGGTGTACGGTATAAATACAAAGTACCAACTTTAAAGTGGCTAATGGCTTTAAGTAGTAAAGCCTATGATAGTATAGCATTTCACATAGAAGTAGAATGGAATTACAAGTATACATTAAAAATTTACTTTCAAATTCTCAATATTGGAAGTACCACAAGCCACAAGGCATACCTTCCTGGGTTTCTCAAAATTGGGTTACAAATAAGATCAATCGAAAAACACTGTACACACTCGCAATGATAACAAATAAAACAATACGAGAGCGATATCCTCGCGTACTTTGATAGTGTAGTTTCGATTTGTTCGTATTTACAGTGTGAAAAGTTCGAAGCAAGGAGATCTCTAGCCGGCTGCGAGAAGCCAGAACATGATGAGAGATGAAATGAAGACAGTTAGCCAACTTAGGAAGGCAAAAGCAACAGCAAGTTGGTATTTGAAGCATTCTGCATTATTGTTACACCCTCCGATATCATGAAAATACAAAACGGCGATTCCTGCCGAGGCTGAACCTGCTGCCAGAGACAATGTAGCCGTAACCTGTCACCACCACGTAATTGCACAATAGTCAAAATCACGCCGTAAGAATCGTATTTTCCGATTGAGGCAACTAAATGTCTCAACTTCGATTTCAATTTTCTCAAACTAACAACTCACAAGTATGAAATCGCTCGTTTAGCTCGTATAGTCGTATTGATAGAGCATCAAAACCAACGTGAGAAAAAAGTTATAAAGAAGCAATCAAGTAGTAACAAGAAGACGTACCCAATCTCCAATCACAAAAAGACTGACAAGTATCGGGTTATGAAGTGTTCTTTTCTTCGCAAGGGCATAGGCGTCCATCGTGGCAAGGCCTAAGCTCCAGATCACTTGCAAACCCATGGAAGCTACAAGATAGCTGCAAAGCTGAGTTTCAGACATTCATCCCAAACATTTTGAACAAACGACGATATAACAAAACTAGCATAACATTATCAATAAAGCCTATCAACAGTTTCTGATAGTATAGCAGCAATCAGTATCAATAAAGCGTTCATATATGGAAGAAATATTCATTATATCAATTCTTAATTGCTTTTCAGAGACTTCAAAAAAAATAAAAAGTTTTCGAGGGACTAACATTAAGCAACAGAGCAGGCTTGGCAAGAAAAAAGTCTTAATAACTCTGTTTGTACAAGTTTTCAAATTCTCTCTTGGACGATTACAGTTTCGTGGAACATCTTGTTTACACCATTGAAATTTTCATACATAATGCATCATACATGTAAGCTAATAAATATCTATGTCCATCTCAGTTTCCGATGTTATCCGTATACAATCAAGGATAATGCAATAAGCCAATAACATTGCTCACTTAACTTTCTGAATTACGACTGTGATACTAATAACTTGCAAGTAAACATACCCATATACAAAAATTCACTCTTTTATCCTATAAAGATTTTCTGATCACCAGATATTGCCTCCAGACAATACATTTAGCCATCACCTCAAAACACTTTCGTTACTAGGTCCATTATTTCAAAAGCACCACAAAATTATAATTTTTTGATATTGGATTATAATGGACAAGTAAAATGGTTCATTACTCATATACACTTCTCAGTTATGTGAAGTTGCTCGTGACATTTGCTATCAAGGGTTAATTGGAAACGACCTCTTACACAGTTTTATCATTAATAAGGATAAGGTTGCGTACATCTGACCCTCCCAAAGCCCACCCTATGTGGAAGCCACTTAATGATATTGAGTAAATGAAATATTATTGTTGTTGATATACTTTCTTAGAGACAAATGGAATTTTAATAGCTCATCTACAAGAATTTCGTGAACATGACCTTCATGGCAGATGAGACTCCTATGAAGAGATTAAGGAACAAAATTTCATGGCCATTGAAAGAACCTAAAGCAAGGAATTGCATATAGAAAAAGCCTCTAAATTGAAACTTGCAACCAGATAGGTACTATTACTCATCAGAATCATTCACCAACATGGCACAAAAAATGTCTCACTTTCTATCAATCTTTTCAGTTATCTAAACAAGAATTCACATGCATAGTTTGTAGCTTTCTAAAAATATTTAAGGAAACATTAGAATATGATGCTTTACAATGTCAAAAAGGAATGTAGTACTACATGAAATGCATTAAGAATGGAGTACATCACATTCCGTTAGAATATATAACATTAAACATATTCTAGAGCCTCAACCATCAGCTTAAGCTTTTGGTTAAGTAGGTTCCTAAACATGGTATCAGAAGTTAGCGTGAAAAGAGTTCACGGGTTCTAATCTCAACCATTGAAATATTTAGCGCTAGGTATGAGAACGGCTAATGCTGCACCCACACTTCTAGCCCAAACGCCCATATGATAACACGTGTTAGAGTATATAGCATATCTTCTAGCCACAACAATCAACTTAAAGCGTTTGGTTGAGTTAGTTCCTTTGATACGACAGGCCACATGAACAATCATACTGTAATTTCACATTGTCTGCATTTTTTATTCGAGGTAAGGTCAGAGAATCCCTACGAGCAAAATTTTTTATTCGAGGTAAGGTCAGAGAATCCCTACGAGCAAAGGTGCATAGAGGAGAAATTAATCCTTCCTCTAGCTCAACTCATCACAATATGCATATTACTATACACACAAACATTAAAAATATCAAAATATCATCAAATTTAACAGCAATTGAAGGGTAAAAATTATCAAGGGGGAGGGCAATTATAATTAAAACCATATGATGAATTCCATAGAGTAAAAAACAAAATAATCAATTAAAAAAACATTTCTTCTGGGTTTTTGAAAAGAATCACATACCAGAAAGCAGTGAAATTAAAGAAGCTAGAAGTGGAAGTCATAGAAGCAATGGAAGCTGAAGCAAACAAAAACTGAGAAACCCTCAGAGCAAATCCAGTTAGAGTGCCTGGCGTTCCTGCAAAATCCTTCATTTTTAGTTTTCTTGATTATCCCAACTCAAAACCAACAATTTCTCAACTACCCATTTCAAAATATTTCAACACAATTTCAACAATTAATTCTAGAAATGGGAAAAAGATCAACAATTATATTAGTAAAATTGGGGATAAATATAAACCAAAAACAGAGTAGGGGTATCAGAATTATAAGAACCAGAAAGTGATTGAAGAATTGATGCAAAAAATAAAAGAATTAGGGATTGAAAGGTAATGATGAAATTGATAAAGGGTGTAAAAGAAGTAATTGCTAAAAGGGTATTTTGAGAGTTACTCCAAGTCAAAAGCCATGATCGTTCATCAAACCTGGCTATTGTCATCGGACTCACGCGCCGCTTCCGGTGTCGACATCCATACAAGTCAATTTTTGTAAACGTTAATTATGAATTATGCCATTATTCTATTCCTGCTTTACTGGTTAATTTTTTTTTCTTTTTTTTTGAATCAAAAAAAAGTTACTTTCACTCAATTTTTTTATTTTTTATTTTGGTTCATTATAATCAATTTCAAGCTTTATTACATCCTATTTCAAGCTTTATTACATCCTATTTCAAGCTTTATTACATCCTATTATTTTACTCTTTATATTTTACTATCCCCTTCACCCAAGTTGTCCCATTTGGGTTGGGCACGGTTTTTTAGAGTGAAATGGTGGGATATTTTAATTGATTAAATTAATTGTAAAGTTGGTAGTTGGGTATTAGGAGTAGTAAAAATGAGGATAGTTGGGTATTTTAATTGATTAAATTAAGGGTAATAATATTTACATCCCTACATAAAAATTAACAAATTTCTTTTATCATTAATAATTTTTAATTTCAAGAGAATCTAATCTAGAAATTGAAAAACAATTAATATTTTATTTAATGAATTTTAACTTCCCAAGCAATAATAAATGATAAAATAATAAATTATAATTAAATGTTTATGTTTCCAAAGCAAATTAAATGTAAGATTCTTTCTTATATACGACCCTTAGGGCTGTGTATATCATTTTCCTTAAATTAATTGTAAAGGTAGTAGTTGGGTATTGAGAGTGGTAAAAGTGGGGGTATTTAGGTAAAAATCATTGCCGAAAATAGAAATTGGACAACTTGAGTGAATTGCTCATAAAAGAAAATGGGACAACTTGGGTGAATTGGAGGGAGTATGTCTTAATTTTAAATATTTCACTGCTTAAAGTCATCATATCCAACTTTTAAATTTTCGTGCAAAAAGCCAATAGAACAAGTTTTAATTGCAGACTAGGTCTTCTGATCTCCCGCACTTATACATAACTTGAGTCTCTCAATATTTTTTGTGGGTTCTAAACGTGCATTTTCAATCCTTGATCTGCAAACTGTATATACTAATCAAGGGTGAGATTCTTACGCTTAGACATTTGAAGCTGATAAAAAGGACGTCAATTTTATATGGATGAATCGTGAAATGGAAGAACATTTATTTTTGCATTTGTCTCACATCCCTCATCCGTTAGTGAAAGAATGCAACTCCACTATATTATAAGTAGTCTCATGTAATTTTTAAGAGTTTTATATAAATGCTCTTATTAGTTGTCTTTATACTTTTGAAGGCTAGATCATGTTGACATGGGCTTTAGTGTTTGTTGGGTAGGGATTTTAGGGTTCTAAGGTTAGAGTTTCTTCGGGCTTGTAGGATAAGGGCCATTAAGGCTCAGTAGGATAGTATAGATAGTAGGCTAGGGTAGAATAGGGGCTTATATGATAGGAGCTTTAGAGCCGATATGTTAAAGGCTTTAGAGCTCATAGAGTGAGGTAGCATTAGAGCCTATATGGTAAAGTAAAGTAGGGGACTCAAAGCCTATTAATTAGGGTTCGGTAGAATAGAGTTTTTAGAGCCTATAGGGTAAGGTAAGTCAGAGGCTCTTTAGCGCCCATAAATTAGGGTAGTATAAGGGTTTTAAAGCCCATAACTCAGTGTTAGAGAATATTTACATATATCTTTTATTTTACTATCTTCTTTTTGGTTTAGAATATATTGTTTCCTTTGTAATGCATACTTATGCACATGATTTATTCAATACAACACACGAAATATGTCTCTTTCATGGATGAAAATATCGTTACGATTCTCCCTAAACTCTAGTAAGTTATATCGCTACTCATTATCGTTCTCTTCTCCTTTTCCATTCTTCGGTCTCTTTAAGTTAGATTAGGGTAGGGTAGAGGATTTAGACATTGTTAAAAAAAATTAGCATTTAACTTGTTTTTGCTCTCTTAATAGATTCTTAGTAGTGTCGCACACAGGTTCCGCTCTAAGGGTGAGTAAGAGGGGCTATCGCCTAGGATTTTATGTCAAAAAAACGAAATTAATGATTGTCGAAGGTTCATATAAGTTATAAATTGCAAAAAAAAGGACGTTAATATGCTATTTCACTTATGATCCTAAAAATATGTAGGGTCAACCTGATGGCACACCTCCAATGTTCATCCAAAACATCATCGATAACCCCATTGTTTGTAGTGTCGCACATCTCCAAGATAGAAGCGTGACCTCCTAAACTAACTTTATACAATAACGTCTAAATATGGTGAATTCATCAAATGGTTTAGTTTAGTTGTATTTCTCTTTTATAAAGCTTCCAACCAAATAAAGAGAGCAATTGAAAACCCAAGAAATTAAATACAGAGTTGATCTAGTCTTAAAAGTTAGCTCTTATGTCAAAATGAAAATAATAACTTGATTGACTTTATTAATTAACTTTGACTTGTTGACTCATTTTATTCTCTATTAAACAATCAACAGTCAATACACAATTTTACCAAACATCTCTTGATACAGCAAGTTTATTCACCAAGCATAATAAAAAGTAAAAAAGGGAAAATTATTAATGGTACTCTTGTGTTATAGCACTTTATCAATAGTACCCCTGTGTTTTTTTCAAATCCTATGGTACCCCTACCTTTTTGAGCTAATTACAAACGTGGTACTATTCACCTTTTTCCGTTAAGTTGACGTTAAATGTCATTTAAAAGTGCTATAACACAAGGGTATCATTGATAAAGTGCAATAACACAGAGGTATTATTGATAATTTCCCTTACTTTCAAATGACATTTAACGTCAATTTAATGAAAAAAGGTAAACAGCATCACGTTTGTAATTAGCTCAAAAGGTAAGGATACCATTAGAATTAAAAAAAACACAGGGGTACCATTGATAATTTCCCTAAAAGAAATCCAATACTTTTAACTGATCAAGCAAACCAACTAAAACAGCCAATAACGAACGGCCAAATGTCACTTGCAAACACCCTAAGATTGAGGAAGCTTGAAATGATCAATTCCAAGTTGATCAAGGGGCTTAGAGTAGAAGTATGTAAGGAACTCCTCAAGTGTAAAATCTCTATAAATTGCTGGATTTTCCTCTGAAATGAGCTCTTTAATAGGACCATATTTCTTCATTTGGGATACAAGCCCAGTGAAAAAGAAGGCAATAGAAATCCTGGGTCCTATACTTTTTGAAATTGCTCTATGATAAGCACTTTTAAACAACCCATTAGATGCTATCTGAAAGATTGAACCAAATCATTAGAACTATTAGAATGCACGTCGATAAATAATGGGTTGTTGACTTGCATATATATTGGGTGAACTAATTTTCATACTACCATATGATTTTAGGATTTAATGAATCTCAACAAGTTTATGTGGAAATCAATGCTTTTTAGCAGTGGGTTTGTAGGCCCGAACCCACGAGTGGATCACGGTGAGATTATGTGATGAATTGTCAGTCTAATAGAATTAGACTTTTAAGATCGGTTTGTTGGGTTGATCTAATAGATCATATATTTATTATTTTTTTTATTTTATTCGCTATTAAATAGCTATAAAATTTTAAGTAATTTAAAAAAATTAAAGTTTTTAAAAAAATTATATTGTGCTAAAATAACTTGTCAAGTGTAATATTAAACTCAAATATAAAATTAACCAATAATAATAAGGTATGTTTTATACTCTAACATATATAAATTACCATTTGCATTTTGCAATGAAAAATAATTTTCATATAGTGTTTTATGTGAAATCATCATCATTATCAACATAATATCCCATTTCAAAATAGGATATGGGTGAGAGAAGGTGATCATATTTCGTACTTGTACCCCCTTTAAAGAGAAGACTAGAGAAATACAGTCAATTTTACACCAAAAAGTAAGATTCCTATATAATAAAGAATATGAGTGACAGGAAAACTACCTGCAGAAAAACAACATCAGCAAAACTACGTCCGAAACAGTATCCAAAATACAATGAGAAAATAAATAAACAATTATACACTAGCGCAAGAAGATAACTAATAAAACTATTAGTAGTCTAAAATATGAATCCAACGTCTCCAACTATTTGTTAGAGTATATAACATGTTCTGGGGTCTCAACAATTAACTTAAGCTCTGATACCATGTCAAGGAACCAACCCAACCAAAAGAAGTAACAAGCAAGAAATTAAAGTAATTGATACCTGAAGTGAATCTCCAATGTTAACAATGAAAGCATTAGGGATAGGTTGAACATCAACCCATTTATTGTCATGTACAATTTGTAAACCACCAATTTGATCTTGTAAAAGTATAGTGATGAATGAGATATCAGCATGCCCACTACATCCCAAAGTCAGTTGTGGCTCTGGACATGCTGGATAGTAGTGGCAAATTAAGGACCATCCTTTACTACTTTCCATTTCTCCAAGAACTTTTGGGTTTAAACCTAGACCCATTGATAATAACTTGAGTATTTGTTCACCTAATTCTTTCATGTGATTTATGTAGTCCATTGTCACATCCCTATGATGCCAATAAACAAAGAAATGAGTCCTTTGAAGTTGATAATGTCGATGCGTTTAAGACGACTAGACGAGGTGAGAATCAAACCTAAGACTTTATTTGAAAAAATGATACTTTTTGTCTAACTGAGATGAGATATGATTCTCAGAATACGATATTTTACGATAGAAAATGATTTGAATGGAAAACCCATTTTAAGTACGTATCTTATTGAGGTGGCTATGGTTTGACTTTTGAGTCGATAATTTAGCAAGAAATTTATTTTTATAGCTTGCAATATGGAGTAATATTTTTTTGGCGGCAATCTCTTTTAATAAGGTATATTATGCATAGTTTTATTTTTTAGACTTTGATCATAGTTTTTTATGAGCGGAATATAGTAGTTATATGATGAGAGGACTGAGGAAGAGCATGATATTAGAGAGTAGAGTTATATTAGAAATAGTTGGTGATTATTTTTTAATAGTCTTTATTTAGATTTTTAATATACTCCGTTGTTTTTTCTTTAGTTATTAGTATATTATAAATAAGGGCTTATATTGTACACTAGTATAGAAACTCATGCAATGCATGAAACTATTAGTATAAAATTTTATATAATTATTATATTCTAAATAAAGAGCAATTACAAGTTATTAGTATAAAATTATAATTTTTTGTAATCTTTAATAAACAATTTTAGAATATGTACTGCTTTTAATGAAAAATTCGATTGTTAATATAAATATCAATTAAAGTTGTCATACTTTTTAAGGCAAATATGTGTAATCTTTCAACAACGTTTGTATAATGATTTATTTTCATTCTCAAAATAATTTTTGATTATCATGTATCTTTTGTTTCATGATACATATTTAGAATTTAAAATTGTAATTAAAAAATTTTATTAATTAGCAAATAGTTCAATATAAAAAAACAAATATATATACTAAGAAACTTTAATTGAAAATCTTATGTGTCTTTTATATTCAAAAATATTATATTTCAAGAAAATTTAACACAATATATCTAATTGTGGTATACTACTCATATATTAAATGAATGACTTAAGGCAAAATTTGGTAAGACAATTCCATATGGCAAATCACTAAGAGAGTGTCATGTGGAATTTTACGCTTTTTTTATAAGATTGTATGATGATTGTATGATTGATGATCAAGAACAACACAAAAAAGTAATTTCAAATCCAAAATTAATTTACTCTATAAAATTCTTCACATGTAAGATAATAACCAATTATAACTTATAAGCGGCTAGTAAAATACCATATCATGGGTTTTTTTTTAACTAACTTTTAATATTTAATATTAAAAATGAGATAAAAATTGATTTTGATCTAATATTTAATATTCAAAATTGAAATAAGACCTAATCTTTTCAATGCGATTTTTTAATTAGCTTTTAATTCACTAATATTGTAAATTAGCTAATCAAATTATAAAGACAGTCCGAATAGGTTATTAGAGTATAGGACATATTATTATTGAACCTCAATCATTAGTTTAAGCTTTTTAGTTGAATTGGTTACTTGACATGATATACAATCCCAGCCTTGAGATTTGAGAGGCCCGAGGTGAAATAAGCATTATGGACTTCTAATTATTAAGTATATGATACGATCATAGGCTCATAACTATAAATATTAAAGCGACATTATTCTAATTTTTTAGATGGGCTCGGGGCACAGGCCCTCTTCGGCCCTGATGGTATCAGAGCCAACGTAATAAGAGATTATGAGTTTGAATTAAAATCTCATCTACCTCTCATAAATTTAAAAACCGTATAATAAGAAGACACGTGTTACATTCACGCTTTGCTATAAATGAGCTCTTACTATAAATGAGCTCTTACGTGAGAGGCGCGATATAGTATATACTCGGGCAAGTACCGGGTATATATAGCTAATTAGCTAGCAAAAAAAACACTCACTTGCAAATATCAGGCAACTCATCAGGATGAATTTCACCATCAGTAAATAAAGTAGCGATATTCAGAGAATCCCTCCAATTCGCAGCATTTGATTTATACAAATCATGATTTGAAACATACGTAACCTTGTTCGATCCAGGATCTCGATTATACCACTTCTTCTTCTCTTCATCATCTTGTTCATGAAACATTCGACCTTTTTCAATCATTTTTTCCGTAATTTCTACCGGAATTCCATGATTTACCACTTGAAAAAACCCCCAATTTTTCGCCGCGGAACAAACCCTAGCGACGATTTTCATAGTTTCATCGTTATTTTTACCTAAATCAGAAAAATCTATGACTGGTACACTTATATTTTGGGGCCAAGTATCCAAATCCTTAGAACGATCTTCTGGTGGTCTGATAAATATGCTTGGAAGCTGCTTAATTCCTGCATCTACCAGTCCTTTTACACCTGTTTTTGCTTCATCGAACGCCTTCAGATCGGTGATTCGATCATTTTTTTGTTGTGTTTTGTTTTCATTCATGGTATTTTGGTGCTCTATAGAAGATTGAATGCAAATGGAGTTTATTGACTAGCCAGGAGTTAAGTGTTAAAAATTAGGCCATTTTATAATGTTGAAAGAACATGCCTCTTGGAATGGTTTGTCCCATATCGACAAATTAAAGATGATATGTACACTTTACTCATTGGAAATCTTCCTTCCACAAACATACTTTCTCCGTTTCATAATACTTGCTACTGACATAGGCGGACCTATGTTGTAGCATTGGTTAGCATAGGCTACCCATGCTTTTTTTTAAAAAAAATTAATATTATATTCTAGAACCAACCACGAATCGCCAAAAAACTGTCTTAGAACCAAAACATGTTGGTGAATCATGAATGGTGCTACCCTGCTTTTTAATCCTGAATCCGCCTATGACTACTGAGTGTGATTTTACGTGGAAAAATGTTACTATCAATAGCAAGTATTATGGAACGGAGAAAGTATATTTAGATTGTATCTTCTTGACTTATGAAATACGTGCACCTCGTGTTTTTCGATTATATGTTGGAATTGACAATTAGTCCACCTCAACAATGGGAGTGGAGTACATTGAGTCGTTATTTTAAATTGGACCGACTTATTGTGAATGTTAGCATACAATCGGAAAATACAGAATGTTGGCAATTCTGAAGTCAATGAGAATATCAAGATTTATTATAATGCTAGTGACGAAGTTTTTTTTTTTAATCTTTTTCCTGTTAGATAATTAATATTTTTAGTAATTATTGGGCCACATTGAAGGAAAGCTAGTGAATGCATTTATGCCTTAATTAATACAAGTGGTGGTAATAACTAATAACAAAAGATTAGATAATAATTATTGGAACTAAACACATTACCTTGGGTGAGACCTATGAGATGCAAAATCAATTTCTATACTTAAAATATCTATTTTATGGCTTTACTAATAATAGTATAAATGGAAAAAATTATCTAGAATAATCCAATCTTTTAATGATTTTTCTATAATAATTCTACATATTAATTAACCATGAATAATTCTAACTTCATGAGATATTTGCCTAAAATAAATTCAAAGTACTTTTGTGGAATATATGCTAGAGTATATAATATATCATGAAATCTAAACTAGCTGCTTAAGCTATTAATTTAAGCTTGAAAATGGAGTATGTTAATTAGGTAGTCTATCATTAACACCTAATGAAACACCCACTTGAAATTTTTTTATATTAGTGTGACCTTGCAATATACTCCCTCCGTTCCAGTTTAAATGTCCCATTTGACTTTTCACACATGTCGAGACAACATTTTAACCCTTAATATCTCTAATTATTCTTAATCAAAAATTATAAAAAATTGATATTAATAATCCTTGTATTGAGACGAATCAAACAAGATCCCATATGACTATGTTTTAACTTATAGATTAAGAGTAAAATACAAATTAAGAGTGATGAGTGAATAGTGCCAAAAGTCAAATGAGACATCTAAACTGGACCGGAGGGAGTATTATTCAACTTAGGTTCCGTAGTCAATCAACTATATCTAAAATTATAAATGTGCTATTCAAAGTCAATGAACTCTAATTCTAAATATTTATATTTTAATACTTTCTAACGAGAGGTATTTAAAAAAACACGGCCATTCAATAATTATATTTAATCTTATATTTAATCTTATAATTGAATAAGATGTTGATTGCGTCTAACTTCAAAATAAATTTAAAAATGTGTAAAAATTAATAAAGAAATAAAACGATTGTGAGTCAATCCAAAAGTACATCTAACTTGAAATCGACCTGATGACCTGAATTTACACCTCTATCCCTAATAATCATTAGTAGACGCCACCGCCCTCATTAATGAATGTTTTAGACAATTGAGTTTAAATCTTAATAAATTTTGTAACATTGTTCAATTATCTATCTTCCTAACTACAACATATATTACGATCAGTTTCTTCTGAGAGACATTTATTAGATCCAACTCATTAAAGTTTAATATCTATTTATTGCATTCTTAATGTCTACTTACTTTTATTTTTAATATTTGCTTTTATTATTCTCAATGCCTACTTATTGTATCCTTAAAACCTATTTACAATATCCTTAGCATCTATTTGCAGGTATCCTTAAATGCCTACTTAGAGCATTCTTAATGCCTACTTACACGAACATCATCCTTAATGTCTACTTACAATATCTTTAATGTCTACCGAGTAAGCGTGCCTACTTATCCTTGATGTCCACCGATTAATTAAATCTACATTTTCCTTTATGGGCATGCCCAATTAGAAACAGTCTCTCAAACGTATCGTCTCTCACAAGAACTTTTGCATATAATAATGATAATAATAATAATAATAATAATAATAATAATAATAATAATAAAAAAGTTATCTCTTATAATTGTGAATGCTATTTTTCCGGAAACAGACATACTTGATAATTAATGATGGCCCTCTATGGCAACTTCACAACTTGATTTCCTTGTTAATTGGCTTCCTTCTAGTCAAAACTTTGTAGTCCAACTTGGTAGGAATACAGCATTTATCAAATTGTGACTAGGGATGGTCATGGGGCGGGTCCAATCAGGCTCGGACTTGGACCCTTTTAATTTTTTCAGATCCAGATTCGGATTAGGACCCTAAAATTTTTAGACACGGACTCAGATCCTCCGAATCTGATAGGTCTAGGGTCCTTAATGGGTCCTTAGTGATTCTAAAATAAGTCTTTTGATTTGTCAAATTTGAAACATTTGTAAGTCATTATATTTTTCGTACATTTATAAGAGAGTATCGTATTTTACAAATATTTAATACTAATTTAACATCTAAACTAGCATAGCGTTACCCATATACACTTAAATTATATTATAAACACTAGTTCGAGTCCATAAAATAAGGGTAATTGGGTTAGCACTTAGCAAGTAGCATATATATATATATTATGATTATATGAAAAGAAAAGTGTTGGGGGCAGAATTTTTACGTAGAAGACAAATAAAAAAAGACAATTAAATATTTATAAGGGTCCGAGGGGCGGGTCCAGAGTCCGGATATTGGACCCGGACCCGGTCCCATCAATTATTTTTTAGATCCAAATTCGACCCGGATCCGATGGGTCTCAAAAAATAAGACCCAGACCCTTAAAAAGGGGGCGGATCTGGGGCGGGTCCAACATGGTCCTGGACCCGTGACCATCCCTAAATGTGACTAACCAAAGATTCCAACATATGAGTTTTTTGGGACAAAGGTTGTTAAAATCGAGATCCTACCTAGCATTGATACGAGGGTAGGAAAAAATTGGTTAAAGTTTGATGTAGACTATTCAAAATTTGCATCTAAGACAATATATAAAATGTAAGGCTTGGATTGTGTACAAATGATTTCAATATATTCGAAAGCTTAGGAAAACAATATTCACTGTGGCCGGTTTATAAAAATAAAACTAATAAACAATTTTATTTTCTTATACTCTTTGGATAAAACTAGCGACCTAGGTTGAGTAGGGATTAGTCGCCACTTTTATAAGTGTAAGGTTATACCTTGAATCCCACATTAGAAGATTGATGTTTTTCCATTATCCCACATCAGAAGAATAACTTTAAAGCTATGCCATAAATCTCACATTGGAAGATTGAAGTTTTTCATTATCCCACATCGGAAGAATATTAAAAGCTTGTTATTATTCTCCTCATAAAAGGAGTCTTGGGGATTAATTTTGTATCATCCAAAAATTTGGTTGGCTAAGGTTTTTTGTTTTGAAGTAAATTATAAACTTCTATTTTCTGTAATCTAGCGAATATTTGTATTTTGGATTTCCTCAATTAATAAAATTTTTTCCTCTCCCTTGCCTGTGGACGTAGTTGACATTGTCGGCGAACCACGTAAATTCTGTGTGTTTTGATTTTTATCAATCTTTACGCTTTCTTTCTTGCATCAGTTATAACAATAAGAATGACAACTCAATAGGAAACCAAAAATATGGTCGCCACTGCTACCCACTAAATATCCCAAGTCACTACTCACTAGTAGCGACCTGTTTGAAACCTGAATGTTTTATCGTCATTAGGTCGTACTATTTTTAAGGCGACTAGGATGCATTCTTTGTCACCATTGTATTGTCAATTTCATTTTGCCCTCTTTTTCTTGTAGTATTTTGGACCCACATAGCATACTAAATGGGACTAAACAAGTATAAAACAATCTACACCTTATCTCATTCAAAACTAGCCCTACCCAATCAATACTCCATAGCTCCAAAAACCACCCCATTACACAAATTTTGTAACAAACAATGAGCACCCAAGTGATCAACAATGGATCATCACCTTCCCCTACAACAAACAATGATCGAATGAACGATTTAAAGGCGTTAGACGAAGGAAAAACCGGGGTAAAAGGTCTTGTAGATGAAGGAATACAAACCATTCCTAGCATATTCATTAGATCACTTAAGGATCGTTCAAAAGATTTGAACACATGTCAAGACGATATAAGTGTACCCGTCATAGATTTTGGTCATGGGTCCAAAAATGAGATTGCACAAGAAATTGTAAAAGCATCTAAGAAATGGGGATTTTTTCAAGTGATAAATCATGGAATTCCATTAGAATTATTGGAAGAAATGATTGAAGGGAATAAAATGTTTCATGAACAAGATAAATAGGTTAAGAAGAAGTTTTATGCTCGTGATTATTCCAATAAGAAAGTTGGGTTTCTTTCTAATCATGATTTGTATCAATCTAATGCTGCTAATTGGAGGGATACTTTTTATGTTAATACTATGCTTGGTGATTTTGATCCTCAAGAGTTGCCTCCAATATCAAAGTGAGTTCCTTTTTTGTCTGTCTTTTACGTATATACGCCCATCTGATCTGAAATTGACCTGAAACTTGATTAATAGTTAGTGGGTTATAATTATTTAGACCCATAACTCAAAAATAACTCGACCTGAAAAGACCGAAAAAACTGGGTCATACCTGACCAAAACATGAACCCAACCGTTTTGACCCGTTATTAGTTTTGTGTTATCATTTTCAGTTTCATATCATTGTTTTTAGTTGGGACTTGGGGTCCACTATATTTCTAGTTAGATTTTATATTTTGAGACAATATTTCTTTATTGTAATTTGTAACCTTAAGAATTAATGATAAAATAGGTATATTTTTCAAAGTTTTCACTTGTCCCAACCCAAACCCAAAATTATTCCGACCTAAAATTAACCTAATCGATAGTGTCCCCACCCACAATCCGCCCGACATACCGTTTTGACAAGTCTAATATCTTTGAACATATTAGATTGTTCTAGACCACCTTTATCCCAAAGAATAATAAATTCTAAAAATGAAGAATTTAATTTTAGGGGATCAATTTATTTTAATTATTTTGATTATCTTGATTATTGCAAAGAACATGCGTTATTGATTATTTATATATAAAAGTACGCACATTAAAAATCATAAAAATTAATATTATGAAAGTATGCGATTATAATTTCAAACAACTTAATAAGATCTCGTGGCTGGTACATCACCTTTATCTTCCTCGAGCAGGGAGACTCAGTGGTCGCGCTCTCCAGTATGGGTATGAGTTGCCGCCGTCTTTCCCTCCTCAGACCCTGTCCACAATTTTCTAATGAGTGGAATACTGTTAGAGTATATAACATATTCTGGGGCCTCAAGCATCAGCTTAAGCTTTTGGTTGAGTTGGTTTCTTGACAAGGTATCAGAAGCCAACGTGATAAGAGATCACGGGTTCGAATCTCAACCACCCCTCATTTAAGTGGAATATTTAGCACCAGCCACCAGGTATGAGGAGAGCCTGTGTTGCATCCACAAGTCTAGCCCAAATGGCTCTCGTGTGAGGGGGCGTGTTAGAGTATATAACATATTCTGAGGCCTCAACTATCAGCTTAAGCTTTTAGTTGAGTTGGTTCCTTGACAAATACACTGGGTAGGATGATGATGATAATGATACAAAATAAACTTAAACGATGAATAGCGTCAATAACAATGCAGCAAGTATGACTAAATCATGGACTAATCCTCTTGCAGGGAAGTGATAATGAAATACATTGAAGAAATGGTTAAACTTGGAGAAGAAATACTAATGTATTTGTCAATGGGTCTTGGACTTAAACCAGAATATCTTGAAAAATTGGGATGTACTAAAGGTTGGGCTTTGGCTAGTCACTACTATCCAAAATGTCCACAACCAGATTTGACCTTAGGAATTAGTGGACATACTGATAGCTCTTTTATCACTATACTTTTACAAGATCATATTGGTGGTCTTCAAGTTCTTCATCAAAATCAATGGGTTAATATTAAACCTATCAATGGGGCTTTCATTGTTAATGTTGGAGATGCTCTTCAGGTAATTACATTTTTTATCCCTTGCTTTTATCTTTTTTGTTATTTATTTTGAAGTTTGGACTGTCGGAAAATAACCCATAACCAAGATTCATTAAAGAATATAGCAGCGGAAAGATCAAATTACCTCCAGCCATTGTTGTTGGTTAACCGAGAACGGAATGTCGGAACGGGATTAGAAGAAAGCTAGAGTCTTCCAACGCACTCCAACACCTCTCTGTAGATGGGTTTTGTAAACTGATAAGTGTTTGTGCTTGGGGACCTATGCTATTTTTAAGCTTCTTTATTTATAGAGTGTGTTTCTGCTAAGAAACTGTCAAATTTGTAAGGGGACTTCAAGAGGTAAGTATCTTCTGAAATAAGGGCTGGTAGTAGTCCGACCGCCGCGCGTGGTGTTCCTGCAACCACAAAGAAAGCTAACCCGGGGGCCTAGTCCCGGAAGGGCTCTCCGATGCTTAAGTCAGACCAAGGAAAATGTGATGTATAAGAGTTTGTGGGTAAGATTGCGTAACCTGATTACCGAAGTCGAGTGTTGCTTTTAAGGTAGGTCTGTCTAGGGAGTTACCCTTCCTGGGAAGTTATCTTTAGGTAGATAACCGCTGGAAGTTACATCTGCAGGAGGGGACATCATGGAGGGCGGTTACCAGGACTATAGGTGGTTTCCAAGGAAGGATCTTTGACCCAGATAAATTAGGTAACCGCTATTCTGTAGTAGGTTTCCCTTCTTGGACTTCAGCTGGAGTTGTCAGCGTTGACTGATATGAAGGATAGTTTGACTTTTGACTTCATTGACTTAAGGTCGTTTTGCCCTCTTATAAGACATAGGACTACGACCCGTAACAGAGTATAACCATCATATACCCAATAACTATACAGAGAAACTTGCTCCTTAATTTTAGTTAACAATAAGATAATGGGTTTATAGGGTAGTTGCTATTTTTACGGGTCATAACTAACAGATCCCACATCTATCGAAGAATTAGAGAAAGGTTGATTATTATATATACCTGATGGACTAATTCTCCTAATACCAATTGGTTTTAGGATGGAACCTCGTTAGATTTGTGTGCACTCGACTCTTCTTTTTTGCGGGTTTTATTGTGTACAAGTCTAATTACAAATTTATTATGGCATCATATTCAACTCCAAATATTAGTATATACCTTTTAATTTGATTTTTGAGGTCAGTCGTTTTGTTGTTGGTATTAATGGTGATAATGAAAATTTTTTTAAGAGTAAAATTTATTTCATGAAATGTATCAGATATCTTTTTTCTCATAGTGATGAAAGTTTGAATGTTTGATTGTAAAAAGTTTTTTGTTCTAAATTTTTATTACCACCTCTTACCATATCTTTAAAGGGTTATATGTTATGATAAATTTTGTGAAAGAAATGAGTTTGATTGCAAAATTATCGCATCACTTTCATTAAGAGTGTGCTTGGATGGAAGAAAATAGAGGAAAAGATTTTAAGTGATGAAAGATTTCTTATTTGGATAAAAAAATATAAAAAGAACGGGATTTGGGGGGAAGGGATTTGAAAGGATTAAATAGATTATTTTTTTTGTCAATGTATCAATCTTTTTAAAATTGGAAAGATGTAAAGGGAAAGCTTATTTCTTACTTTATTTTCTTTCCCTTTCCTCCTAAATAAATACTCTCTCTGTGTCATTGAATTTGCATCATTTTCCATTTTAGTTCATCCCACTTAATTTGCATCATCTACTTTGGACAATGGCTTATCACTTTCTTTTAATTTCATTTATATCTTTTTTACTCTCTTTTAATTTCACTCGCACAATTCATCATCACTTCTCATTTTTTACCACTTTCTTAAAAATACACTAATTCCTCTTTGATGCAATTCAAAGAGGACGAAGTAGTAAGCGTTATTTCCCTTCTATATATTTCTATTCACCCTTCCTTTCCTTTTTTCTCCAAAATTGTTATCCAAACGTAGTGTAATGTATTTTCAACCCTAATCTTTCCTTTACTTTATGTCAATCGATCGATCTTAATTTATAATATATTCAGAATATAAATTAACAAAATTTGTATTAATTATTACAATATAAAATTTTGATTACACTAATTTGATTACTTTATTTTCATTTTATTTTACAGATGGTGACCAATGACTTGCTAAAAAGTGTGAACCATAGAGTAATAGCCAAAAAAGTTGGACCAAGAAATTCAATTGCATTTTTTTTCCATGGTTTAATCCCATCTGAAAAAAAATATGCTCCAATTAAGGAATTAACTTCTGAACAAAATCCACCTATTTATAAGGACTTCACTATTTCTGAGCTACTCACACAATTATCCTCTAAAGCTGTGAATGATCTTGGAACTGCTCATTTTAAACTTTAGACACCCAAACAATATGCCAACTCATCATTCTAAACCAATCGAGATTCGGGTTTTGTGTCGATTGAAGTATGTTTCGCTCTCTTCAAGTAAGATTTTGAGTTTGATTCTTGTTGGCTTGTTGCTGATCCATCTCCCCGTCGTCCCTCCCGAGCATACCTATACTAAAAAAAAATTAAGGAATGTAAAATGATTGTTATTTTTATATTTTGTAATTATGTGCTACGCAATATGTATTGAGGAAAAATATTGTCGGTTTACGGTATTAATTAATAAATTATGTGCATGTTTAGAAAATGGTATATTGGAGTATAAATTATAAGGGGAAATTCATGTGGCGATCCTGAGGTTTGAATTTTATATGCGTTGGACAAATGTTTTTTTAATCCGTGTGGTGACCCTAAACTTTTAACTTTTTCACTTGGTACTTGGTAGGCAAAAGGTTAATATCTTTGTTAAACTTATGTTATTATAATTCATCATAATAACTTTTTTTATAAGTCCACTCTTAAAGAGCGCATTTTTGTAAGTTAAATCGAAATGAGTAATTAGTTTAATAAAAACCTTAATAAGTATTTTGTTTGCCAAATGAAAAAGTAGAAAACGAGATTGTCATGTGAATTAAAAAAAATTTTGTCTACCACATGAAAAGGTCAAAAATTTAAAATTATTGCGGGAAATTTCTCAAGTATAAATAAATATATAAAATTATAGCTTTTACCACATATTTTAGGTTGGAATTAATTGAAATGAATTACGGTAATTTAATTAAACATCTTGTAAAAAAATTCAAATGAGTAAAGTTCAGTCTTAGCTAAAAATATACTCGAACGAACTAAGGTTGTGCACGTTTGAGTAGTTGTGCACGTTTGAGTATATCTAGCTTGTTTGAGCAATTTATTCAGATAGTATTTGACAATATAAAATTCATTTGAAAATATAGAATTTTATTTTGATATTTAAAATTAAAAATTGTAAATGACATTTATATACATAAAATATAAAAATATTGATACTTGACTAAATTTTACATTGTTATCGCAATTCTATGGAAGTGAACTAATTCCACATTTTCAAATTCTAGATTTGTAAAACATGATATTTGGCCTAATTCAATATTTGGAAATGAATTCCAAGTTGCCAAACATAACATAAAGTAATTTTTGTAGGGTTTAGTGATGTTAACTTTTAAAGTGCAGAAAAATTAAAATATTTTTAAGATTCAATTATTGACATGAGGTTAAGAGAATCAAACTCACCCTATCCTCTTCATAATTAGATTCTAAATGTATTATTATACACATATTAAACATAATATCATAAACAATAATATTTATTAATCAGCATACTAAATAGAGGATTATGACTAATATCTAGTCCAACTGAATTAGTCACATGAATCTAGAGTAATATAGGTCCAAACACATTAAATGATCTCACATATTGATACCATGTGACCCAATTGGTCTAATGACATTAAGTTCGGAAAATGTTGGTAGGTGGTTATAAACGGTAGTAATGAGAATGAAAAACTACCGTAATTTTAGTTGAAAAATCTCTTGGTTACCTTGATGGTCATGCTGTTCAACTTCAGTCATCTCATTTTCTTCATTAAATTCATTTCAATGCATTACCATTGGGAGAATTTGTTTTAGGTGGTAATAAAAATTTGTAAGCAAAAAAACTTTTTTGTGATCAAGGTTTCATTATTACCATGGGAATAATATGGAACTTTTGATGAAATTTTATACTATAAAATATTCCCATTACCACCATTTAGTACCACTAATCAAACAGACCGTAATGCTATTCAATGTTAACTACTCCATTAACGTCTCATTTTATACTAACTTAGTTACGTTAAAACATCGAGTTGTAATATATCAACTCGATTATTGAACATTTTATAATATTAATTAGCTCATTGAAACTAGTAATATTTGTTGATTGACTATAATCATACTAGATAGATTCCCGTGTAAAACACGGATACTATAAATATGTATTAATATGATTATATTAATATTATTTTATAATATTAATTCATGTAGAATATAAACTTAATCATTGTATTTGTCATCAATAATCAATAATCATCGTCAATAAAATATACTAAAGAAGAAACGACTTTGGACACGTGTTACGCTCTCATTAAAACTTTTTTCGCCAATTTTCTATTATTGACATGAAAATTTTTAATATTTGACTTCTTATTTAAGGAAATAATTAGCACATTAAAACATGTATTATGAGCTTTGCTAAGTAAAAACATTTATAGTTTTAATATGTGATATCACTACAAGAAAATTTATTTTGGGCGTCAAAAGTTTTAAATTGTGGGCGTCATATTTGCGTGTGTGGCACAATCGATTGTGGGACTTTCTTACTTCATTTATAATTTTAAGTATCATACCATACAATACTATAAAAAAACTAAAACAATTTAAATGACGACTTTATAGAGCTTTGCCAAATAAAAAATTATTATAGTTTAAAATGTAATTGTGTGAAATTCAAAAGAATTTATTAAATTAATTACTCCATGATATTAAGTATTAAGGTAAATTTTTTAAAAACTTTATTAGATCAGATAACCAATAAAAATATTTTAAAAAACTTTACAAAGTGATGCATGATTTGATTGCACCTATTTTACAAGTAAGCTTATAACATTTAAACGTTAATATCTTTAATTGTGCATCATTATAAATTATAAAATTTAATTTTAAATTATTAATCTTTGTATTGAGACAAATGAAACAAGATCCCACTTGATACACACATATATAATGCATAATTTTCATTTATATATTTAAAAAGAATTATCCAAAATAATGTCACCTATTGCCCATATGTTGTGAATAATCAATAATCCAACCTTTATACGTTTTTTTAGGAAAAATTATCCCGTAAATCCAATCTATTGTCCGTTCCCTGTGAATAATCTTACTTTTTGAAAAAACAACTTTTGCTTTCATTTTGTTTTCATTTTGTGAATAATCAACATTTGCTTTCATTTTGTTGCGAATGGACTCTCGAAAAAACAAAAACTAGTCATCATCCTCCTTTTTTATAAGCCTGTTTCCATGGAGAAACACCATATGCAACTGCAAAAAATTGGAGATAGAAAAAACAACTTTCACAAATTTAATTTTGTGAAAATCTTAATAATTTTAAAATGCATAAACTCTAATATCTATTGTTCTTGAAGTGTTCGTTCAATTCCCAAAAATTATGTATTGTGAGCATGTCTTTAAAGCAAAGTTGTAAAGGGCGAAAAAAAGGTTCCTAAGCTGGTGAGAATTTTTATTCGTGTCCAAAATAAAGAGGAATAGGCATATGGAGACTTTGATGAAGGTCAAAGAAATTTTTTAATCATAAAAAAAGACTTATTGGTTGTAACTAGTTTTTTGCGACAAAACTCCATTCGCAATAAAAGTTATGCAAATATTGAATTATTTTAAAAATTTTCAAAAGTTGAGATCTTTAGCAAAGAATGTGGCAGTAGGTTGAATTATTATGAATATTTTTTCCTAGTTTTTACTAACATCACCCCATGCCAAATTCTAACTACCGACTAGAGGTATTCAAAACAACCCGATGATCCGATTGACACCCGACTTTATAACCGAACCCGACTTAACCCGAATTAAAAATTGATCTACAATTATGTAAAAACCAATGTGAACACAAAATCCGATTTTGAACCGACCCGAAACACATGACCCGAAATCAACCCGATGACTCGAATGAATACCTCTACTGCCGACTGTAGGTATGTACCACCAAAGAACCAAAAGAGGAGTAGGGGTAGACCAATGAAGAAGTATAAGGAGGAAGAAAAGGCGAGCATAATGGCTAGTGCATGGTTACCACCTACAATAATCGGTAAAAATATAACAATAGGTGCTATCAGCCAGAAACAATCAATTATAAAGATAATTCAGTGCAGATAGACAATATATGCAATTATTATTTCAGAAGGTCTCTTAAGAGACCGTCTATGGCATAGACGGCACTCTCAGCAGCCCAGCCAAATGGAAATTTAAGTGTTTTTTTCGAAAAGAGTAAAAATAGGCTGAACCAGTACACCCGTCTATGCTATAGACCGTCTATAGGAAGAATTTGTGTTATTATTTTCATTTATATTTGTTTACCCCAACTTTTCCAAAGTTTAACCTCAAATTATTTTGGGGAAAATCATAATTTTGATGAAAAATGTTGAACCGGTTCGATTAAGCAAATGATAGTAATTCTTTTTCTCCTCCGACGATGGCCGTATAACGCAGTAAAAATCTCTCCCGGAGGACGACGGTGTTCGACGAAAACCAATAAAAAATTCATTTTTTTTTCTTCTCCATTATTCCAAAAACCGTCAAATTTCAATCCGTAATTTTATTTTTTATTATCAAACTTTGTTTGATTGATGAATCAGTATTCAATTCTTCATCGATCTTTACCTTCATCATAGTTACTCAAATCTTTACTTTTTTGGGTTATAAATTTTTGTTTTTCTTGTAGTTTATATAAAATTTTCTCTAATTAGGTCATTAATTGAGAATTCATAGGACAGTTTGAAGATAGGTAATTAGTAAAGTTTTGAGAAATTTTATCCAATTCTCAATAATTGAGCTTTTGGGTGATGGGGTTACAGTCTTCTGGGTTTGGGGATTCAATACCTAGATGAGGAAAACGCCTAAATTCTTGACATTTTAATTGAATTTAGAGGTTGAAGAGGAAGAAGAGCATGCTGGAAATTTAGCATTGGATTTTGTTGGCATAACTTATTACTAGTTGGTTTTTCTCTATGGGTGAATTTAGCCGGAGCAACGGTGGCGAGCATTTGGATGAACCACCATCATCCTCGCCGTCAGTTCTTTCTGGGTGGTGTCCTCGTCAACTGGCTTTTGTTCCATATTCATTGTCTCAAGAAACGAGTAACAAGCCTAAAGCTTCAAGGGTTGTTAAAAGACCTGTAAGTTTAAAGAAACTTTCTTGTTTGTATTGGAAATTGCCCATTTATTCAATATGATTGATAGTGTAGTCTTATAACTGATAATTATGTTAGATGCTTTTATTGGTTTGTTAGTTATTAGTAGGTGTTTGGTAGAGTGGAAATGTGATGGAAAGGGAATGCTTAAATAGTGGTAATGGTAGAATGGTTAAGGAGGAGATGTAAGGTAATTGATTTACTCATTTTATCCCATTTTGAACCCTTTTAAAACAGCACCAAACACATCCTTAGTTTATATGGGAGGAAGATTGTTACTTGTTTCATTACATATGGTGTATGTTTAATATGGCTGCTTGTAGCAAAAAGAAAAATATGGGATGGTATAGTTTTTATTTTTGATGATTATATTGCTAAAAGAGCACGATATAGGATTGAGCTTTGGAGTTTTTGGTTTGGGTGGTTGTAGTATTGATTCACTACGATGCTAATGTGTATGTATGTATGTGTTATGTTTGCTATGTAGTTGGTGACGAAACTCACGAAGCACATTGTTGAAACCTATCAAGTGTGCAATGCGGAATTCCGATTTTCTGATAAACTAAGGCGCAAGAGGTTTTTAACAAGTCCAGCAGATGGAGTGCTAAATGAGGGCCATGACAATGAAAATTCGGATCTTATTCTCTCTGTAAATGATGTCTTGATCAATTCTCTTACACAACGAAGGTCTGATTCTTTCTCTTCTAGGAATATTATTAGGATCGAGATCATACCTTTGATCAACGAGGGGAGGAGTATCAAACATGTAAATTTTGATCGTAATATTGTGCAAAAATATAAACAAATGGATAATGATGCCAAAATAAGATTACTTTCTAATAAGGTAGAAGTTATTATAGGTAGTCTTAGTAGTTAGTTAGGAGTAGCTTGCAAAAGAAGATATTTAGTACAGAGTAAAAATAAACTAAGAAGTGAGAAATAAGTATATATAAAAGAGTTGAGAAGAATAAAAGGTGTCAAATATTATGTATGCTTTTGTATAGAGTTTCTAGTGCTTTAGGAGAGAGTAAGCTTCTCCCAAGCAAGTACTTATCTTTACATTTTTACTAATCAATTCAATTTCTATCGTTTAGTTATCAATGGCTGCTGTCCTAGTTCATTACTACCCAGGTTCATCCTTTTAGTTTAAAAAGCACTTCAATTTGTTGTTTGTACTTCACTATGATAATTTAGTATGTGCATATCTAAAACAATTTCAATCGGCGCACTAGAAATTCAAATTTTCGTCTAGCAAGTATGTGAGAAAGGATTCTGGATTTTTTAAAATGCGAATTAGCAGTTTAGTAGGAAAACAAGTTTTATATAATATAACTTCGTGAAGCTCTAAACTCTAAAGTTTTTAACATGTGATGAAGAAGGGAGTGCCATAAAATACAAGCGAGAAACATACGAGTGCTTTAGTACTTTTAGCAATAGCCATATGTAGAATAACTAGACACCTAAAGATCCAATTATTTTTGACCTAGATTGTTGGATAGACAAACTCAGAATTGTTCCGGGTGGTCTTATTATGATTTTGACTGGTTTTGAATTGATTTTGCAAATAGACCAATTCTAGAAACGATCCATGTGGTTTTTTATGTTTGAATTGTACGCTTGTGCCATACAAATTGTGATGTTAACAGCAATGTCCTAGTTTATTGTATTCTAACAGAATTGAGGGAGTCTTGATTGAAAACTTTTATCACTATTGATCATAATAACAATTCAAATTTCCGTGTTTTTGGGTAAGGACTAAACAATAACCTCTTCATTGTTGTTTTGCTGAGATTGCGTAGACCAAAACCTTTTAGGAGGCACCAAAATCATTCTATTTTCGTAACTTAATGGTTAAGGATCAATTATAACTTGATAAGGCAAGAACTTTTAAAACTCCTCTTAACATACGAGACCTTATATCCGGAAGAGAATAGATCGACAAATCACTGATCAATAAAATATTAAAATTATGATTGATAGTAGCTAGCAAATTACCTTTGGTCCTCTTAGCTAATTGTTGGTTATATGAACCCCTATGTGTTTGGCTTCGGAAGTTTACGAGTCAACAATTTTAATTATGTTATTTATTTTTACAGATATATTGTGAAAGATATTCTGGGACATGGGACATTCGGACAGGTTGCCAAGTGTTGGCTGCCTGAAACTAAAAGTTATGAAGCAGTCAAGATCATAAAGAACCAGCCTGCGTATTATATGCAAGCTCTGGTTGAAGTTCAAATCTTGACAACGGTATCATTGCTGCTGCTTTCCTTTTATGAAAATGTAATCAGGACTAGAATGACTTTCCCCTTTTCCCCCCATTTTCAGTTAAACAAAAAGCTTGATCCCGAGGATAAACATCATATCGTTCGTATTAACGATTCCTTCGTCTTTAAGAGTCATCTCTGTATTTCTTTCGAATTGCTAGATACAAACTTGTAAGTTCTTCCTATCTGTCGCTCTGCAATTTAGCTGTTATGACTTATGATTGTTATGACATTCAATGCTAATACTTTAATGGCAGGTATGAGCTGATAAAATATAACAAATATCAAGGGCTGCCGTTGAGTCTTGTACAACTGTTCTCAAAGCAGGTACAAGATGTTGTATTCAGTATCTGCAATGAAATTGTCCTGTCATATGGATTCTAAACATTTTATTTTACTAGATTTTGCGGGGTTTGGAATTGATGAAAGATGCTGGTATAATTCACTGTGATCTCAAGCCAGAAAACATTCTTCTGTGCACAAGGTTAGCTTTTGTCTTGTGAGCACAAATAAATGAAAATTGGAAATTGGGGAAGGGGGTTTTCTGGAGTTCATCAAACAAAGTATGATATTACTGTGATATTGGCAGTGTGAAACCAGCAGAAATAAAAATTATCGATTTTGGATCCGCCTGCATGGAAGATAAGACTGTCTACTGTTATATTCAGGTCATATCTTTTTCATAGTATGAAGAGTTTGTTTCTTTAATTTATGACGTTCATTTGGAAGACTGAGGTCTTTATTTTTAATGCAGAGTCGTTATTATAGGTCCCCAGAAGTGCTTCTTGGCTATCCGTATCCTTCATCTCATGTTTTGTCTTTTTACCCTAGCTGGGATTGTCAATTTGTTATTGAATTCTCTGATTACATTCTTAAATCTGGACGACGATATGGTTATAGAGTATGAATCATGTATCATACTACTTATCTACTACTGTTAATTGCATAACCACTAACCAGAGCACCAAAACTTGTGAATGGTGATGCCTCAAGATTCAACACGATGTCCATACCTTAACTTTCATAAAAGATATAATACTTCCATTGACATGTGGTCATTCGGTTGTGTTGTTGCTGAGTTGTTTCTAGGCATTCCTTTGTTTCCTGGAGCATCAGAATTCGATCTTCTTAAAAGGATGATCCGCATACTTGGGTTTGCTTCTCTCCTTTCTAATTATTCTATTGTGTGTATCTCAACAAAAGTATAAACTTACTTTACCTGCTTGATTGGTCAAACACACGTGGCTTCTTTAGCTTTATAACAAAGTCTATCATATATTCATATGATTTTCTGCCTGATAAACCTTGTTTACTTGCCAGCACTCTGTTGTTTGATGTTATATTTTTTTTGATTAGCAATTGTTTTGAATGGATGTATGCTATGTACTATGTAGGTATTTCTGTTTATAATTGAATAAGCCTACAAAGTTAGATTCATAAAGTGTGAAGTGAACTCTTTCCACGCCTTTGATTTGTTTCAAAAATTCAGATGGTTGATTTGTTAAAAATTCAGATGATTGATTTATTAAAAAAATCTGGGTTCTCTTCCTATTAAACTCTAAATTTGGATGGCAAATGTGTGATCCCATTATATAAAGAGGGGCCAAGAAGTAATATCTAAGAGCTTGAAAGCCCTCAAGTAACAATCAACTCTTGAAATTTATGTAAGTTTAAAGCTTTAAGTTAAATCTTTATTAGCCTCTAAGATATGCAATATTGACCCCTTGATTTGTAGCTAATTTGATTCAATGTTAATTAGTGGGAATGGTATTAAGAAATTCTTATTATTCAAGAGTTATTTTAAGATCATAAGAAATGTGAGTAGTATCCGACAATTTTTGGTAATATTAATGGAGTTTAATGGAATTTCTATGTTTTGTTATGATTTTTTTTTTATAGTACCATGTTGATATAAGAATGAAAATGAAATGAAACCATTTTGGCTAATGTTCATACTTCATACATCACAAAATGTACATCTTCCTATTAAATTTAGAAAAATTCTCGTTCTCTTGCTTGTTAGTAGCTTGAAACGTTTTTTTTAGTATGGGATTTTAATAGACTGGTAATAACAACTCGACTATGGTTACTTTTGGATTTCTGTGTAGGTACCCTCTTGTTCAATTGTGCATTATATTAGTTGGCTTAGCGTGTTTAGATCTTTCATGCATTTTAATATGAATGATTATTGTTTAAAGTATCATATATGTTTTTACATTGTTTTATAAGCTTTTGGAGTATCAAAGTGCGCTTTTTGAAACTAAGATCAAGTCGACATCTACAAGAAATAAGGATTGATTCTAATGAGCATCCACATATATTCTCTTCTTTCAATCACTCCTATGATCCAAGTCATTTCAGCCTACCTCTTCCTCATCTTAGTTTTGCAAAGTTTAAAAATTCAACTTTTCTAATCTGTACATTTTCTAGTCTTTCCACATGACTGAACAACGTAAAAAATATCACGAAATTTCCTTAGATTTTCTTTATTTCTTTTACGATACACTCTGAGCATTCAATGTTTTACTTCATTTTTGTTGGTTTTCGTTTTTGATATTCTATCTCTTCGTTCTGAATACTCTATTTCTTACAATTGGATTGTCTCAAATTCAGTATTGGATTAGTTTCCCTTCCAACAATCTTCATGACTGTCAACTGTATTTGAATTTTTTGTAGGGGTCAACCTCCTGATCATCTACTTAAGAATGCGAAAAGCACAAACAAGTTCTTTAAGCTTGTTGGAAGTGTTGATCATATAGAAGCTGCAGTGGGAAAAAGCGCTTACCAAGCATTATCCGAAGAAGAGTATGAAGCAGTAAGTATTAGTACCCAAGCAATTTTATAATACTCCCTCCTATTCACCATATGTGTCCCATTTGACTATGCACCAATTTAGACTTCCCACCAAAATGAAAATAATTTGGCAGCCATTTTCAAATTTCCGAAAAGCTCTTTAAATTCAGAACTTAAATTACAAATTACTCAAAAATTACAAATTCAGAAATTTTTCGCTCCTATAGAACTTCATTCAATTCATTATCTCCAACTTAAATTACATGAATACATGAATATGGACCCAAGCTATCAAGCCAATCTTCCTCAACATCCCCCTCAGCAAAAATCACATCAACCAATCATACTCTCGTTGCGTGGAGACACCCAAGGTTCTTGGGTGCAAATTAGTTCACCTCTGAGTCAAGCTCTTTCCCCTATGCGGATCTGTTTCATCTGATGACTAGAGATTGTATTGTAGCGAATTGCATCTGACTTCGAACCAACTTTATCGCTTGTAGAGAGAGCGCTGCTTTCCTTTGAATCATCCTCTTTTTGAGGAGAATCCATTGATGAGGATGAATAAAAGTGAAAGTGAGAGAAAACCAGTTAAAGTTGTTGAAGATGAATGAGAAACGCGAATTTGTGAGAGATTGAATGAATTGAGAGGGATTTGAAGATTGGAAGATGGGGGTCATTGTTTCATATCTAGGGTTCATCCAAAAGAATGAGCTTCAAGAAGAACAACAAAAGGTGAAGGGGGCGGTATGAAAAGTGGGAGTTAGAGTTTTTTAAAACTTAAAAAGGGAGGGAAGGGTTATGTTGGTAGATGTATTAATGAAGTGGGTTGACAAATTAGTTAGGGTAAGATTGTGTAATGTTGTTTAATAAATTGGGTTTTAATTTGGGTAAGTAAGGGTAACGACGTTAATAGTTAGATTTTGTAAGGGTAAATTGGTAAAATTTACATACCCAAAATAGAAATGGGACATCTTGGACGACTTAACCCAATAAGGAAATTGAACACTAATGCTAAATAGGAGGGAGTAATATTTTGTTAATTGAAGAACATATATTTAGTTATTGGTTGGTGAGAATTCCCCATATAAGAAACAAGGTTGATTGGGCTTTAAATTTTTTGTATGGTTTTGTTTCTTTAGATAGTTCATAAGTCATTACCTATTTATTGGTTGAAAATAGAAGTATGATTATGCCTAAAAGGCTGCTTTTGTATTGCGGAGTGGAAATAATTGAAGGCCACTTGCTCGAATCTTTTGCGATTCAATCTGGAATTCTGGAATAGACCATTGCCTTCTGTCAGAGACACTTGGACCATGAAAACTATCAACACTTAAATCCATTGATTTGCTTCTAAGTTAACCTCCTAATTCATGCTAAAAGTTGTGGTATTAACTTCTACACAACATTAGTCTCTTAGTTAAATGCTTCTTGTAGGTGTTTTTTTCATAGAGAAAGAATAAGAAATCACGCAGGAGAGAGAGAGAGAGGGGGGGGGGGGGGGGGGGGGGGGGGGGGGGGGGAGTTTGGGATCACCAACCAGAAAAAGAAAAATGGAATAAGATTAGTATTAGCGGAACACTAACTAATGAAATAGTGCAAGATTTGTCAGCCCTATTTCTTTGAGTCCATTTTTGTGAAAAAATTCTATTCCAAGCTTTTATTACCTCCAGGCCCCGATTGCATAAGGAAGGAGAGCATTACAGCGGCTTTCATCTTGAGCATGGTACACAACAGGCCTAGCTTTGTGATCGCTTTCCTACCAAGAGAAATACTTCTTCCCTTTTTAAGAAATATTTCTTATCAACAGTATCCTTACTTGAACTTCCCCCTTGGACCTTTCTCACTCTTACACATATTCTCTCTGCCTCACATTGTATATAGTAATTGAAAAGATTCTCTGGTATCTCCTTTCTCACTAAAACAACAATGGGAAACCACTATACAATTGCTTATCTAAAAAGTCTCATGAGAGAACTTTTCTGTATTGATCAAAAGCTTAGTTATTTCCCCTACCATAGTCAGTGCATTCACAAAGTTGATGTAACTTTTAGGAGTATAACTGTATAAGTCTCACTACATGTACTGATTAGAAACTCAGAAACCTGTCTCAGATTAGATATGTTTACAATTTGAATATTAGAGTTTTTTAAACCAAATATTGAAATTGTAACTACTCCAATGAAAGCATAGTTACTCAAACACAATTCTGCCTTCTGATTTCTCATATGTGCTCCTTCGCCAAGGTGGAATCAGGGGTTCAAGGAGGTGCTCTTGATATGAACTTTGTTTTTTTAGTATTAATGTGGAGATATGATTCAGTAATTGATTTATTTATTGAAAGATATTCGATATTCTGCTTCCTGTATTTATTCAACATTTTCTGTTATTGTACAGAGGGAGAAGAAAAAGCCCGTGGTTGGAAAGGAATATTTTAATTTTATGAATCTTGAAGAAATTGTTGCAACCTTCAGTAGGAAAAACTTATCTAAAGAAGACTCAATCAAAGGTCTCCACCTTATTTGGATACTTATAAGAAATTATATGGATTTGTCCTGAAACATAACATTTTGTGTATCCTTCACCTTTGATTATTGTAGAGAGGCAGTTAGCCCTTACGGATTTTCTAAGGGGACTTCTAGAGTTTGATCCTGCAAAACGGTGGTCTCCGAAACAGGTTCATTCATTTTTTGCCACAGCAGCAATTTATCCCCTAGTTGTCTGATGTATTGAGTTACCGATTATTACTTTAATTGGCTGATTTCACATGCAGGCTTCAAAACACCCATTTTTAACAGGAGAGCCATTCACAACCCCTTATAAACCACCTCAGGAGACTTCTGGTGTAGTGAGTGATTGTGCTTTTTAAAATTTGTGTTTTTGATATCTTATACTTATAGTTATTTTGTTATGGAATTTCAATCATGTTAACATTCCAGTATTAAGTTTTCTGCTTGATTATTATTTGGTTTACTTTGTGATGTTGGGAATCTTGATGAACTTCCTTTTCCATGTGGAATATAATTCATCCATGTTAGCAACTTTTTTTTTTTTTTTTTGCCGTGCCCACTAGCCTTGGAATCGATTTTTGACTACTTTAGATGGCATTTAGTTCAAATTTGGAATTTGTAGATGAAAATAGTTCATTTGGAATCTAAGACCCATCCTCAAATTTTGAAGTTATTAATATTCTTGGAGAAAGTAGAGATCATAGTGAGTTTGTAAGAGAAGAAGATAAAGGTGATATAATGATTATGTTGTGTAAAATGGGGCAAACAAGGTCCCTTTATGTAGAGATTGAAAGACACCTACTAAAAATGGTGATACTGACCATGAAGAGCCACAACCTTTGGCCTTTCACCTACACATGATAACTCTAACCCTTTCACGTCTTTTGTGAATCATGATGAGTTATACATGTAACTTTACTTTATTAATGAAAGAATAATAAGATTTTTTAAACCATACTAAAGTCTCACTAATTAACAATTAACAAATAATAACCAAAAAGCATCCAAGAGCTAGGGGATCCCCTCGGGAGGGACAACCAAAATTTATGTTTCTTTTGTTGTTTGCTCTCTTTTTTGTTAGCTACAGACTTATTTTTTCCATATTCATGCACTTTGCTGTTGTAGGTCATTGGTTAGTGTGATTTTAACTTTAGAACTTTCGCTGTTTGCTCTCTTTTTTGTTTTATATTCTTCCTTACCCAAGTTTCTAATATCTTTAACTTTTTCTGTTTTTTTATTTATTGGGAAGCCGGTTAGCCCAGTTTCACAAAACTTCAAGATGGACCATCATCCTGGTCGAGGGCATTGGTTTGCTGCGGGTCTGTCTCCTAATGTGAGCTTGCTGCCTCTTTAGAATTCCTTTATATGGTTAGGATTAGGATTAAGGCTCAGCATTGTTGGTTTGTTGTTGTCTTGTATAGCTTTACGAGTTCACTGTCGCCACATATTTGCTTTCCAAAGGTAGTCTTAGGTGGTTCCGTGGTTGTTAATGGTAACTAACTTCTGATCCCATTTCTGCAGGTTATAGGGCAGACTTTATCGATGCATGCTGCTCCACACCTTCAGATGCCACCACATGCACATTGCAACAGTTATGGTAGTTTAGGAAGCCATAATAGTTATAATGATGGCAGTATACTTGGTAGTAGCTATGGTAGTTACGGGGATAATTTTAAAACATTTACATATTTTTCACCTGTTGGCCCCTCTGGAATGAATTTTCAAACTCAAGGTGGTAATGGTATGACAATGCATGGAACTAGCCCAGATGCATGGTGGAGAAATTTTCATCAACCTCAAGGACTTGGTGTGAGTCCACCTGCTGGAAATTTTGCACCATTACCCCTTGGAACTAGTCCTTCCCAATTTACTCCACCTAACAGTTTTACTCAAAATTCTGGTTCTTCTGGGCATTATGGTGCTTCTTCCCCAAGTTGGGGAAATTTTCAGGGTTCTCCCCTGGGAAAAGGTGTTGCTGCTAGTAATTTCAGTCGAAAGAACGGTTGGGGATTTTCTGGATATGTGCAATCTCAAGAGGTTAACTCACAGGCACCTGCCGGTCCCCTACATATGCCTATAAACTCCAACACATCGAGTTGGAAGCACCCACCTGGTAGTAGCAACATCTGTACTGATCAGTCACTTTCCTATATTCCACGTTCTGTTTTGCACGGTCCAAATATGCAATTTTCTCAATCTAAAGGATCTGCTGATGAGAAGCTTGATGTGACAGCATTGCCTGACCCTGGTGATTGGGATCCAAACTATAGGTTTGTTTCTAATTGCTTCCCTTGATAGGTTGAGGACATTTTATCTTGTTTCTGAGTTGGCCAACAGTTTATTTGCAGGGGTTTTTCAAAGTTGCAAAATGTTTGCTTTCTTTTTCTGCTAATCCTACGTAACTTTTTATTTCTTCTATACAAAGTTTTGTGGAGTTCCTTTGTGTCTATCCGAGGAATTTTCTTCACACATTGTCCTTTTTTTCAAAAGATCCCTCTGGAATGGGATACTCAGTAGAACTTGGATCGCTGGTTACTTCAAGTTGCATTAGTATTGAACTAGGCTGTGATCTTCTTGAGAGATTTGTGTTTAAACAATATAATATGGGTTTTATCTTGTATGTCTAGAGTTCTAGATTTAATTACCTCTATATTTGAAGGAAATTAGCAGATAGTATTTCACTTTTTGAATGGCCTTTGGAAGAGATCATTGTAAGAAGATAGGGATACGGAGATATGTATGTTAAGGTGAACGAAGAATTGATTTACTAGAGCTTATGACATTGAATAGGAATAAATGAAGGAGGAAAATTATGTAAGTCATCATTAAAATTGATTTTTTTAGTTGTAAATTGCGCTGAATAAAAAGAAATTTTTGTTAGTATTGATTTTCTGTGTTGATTTGTTTTGAGTCATAATGTGACCCCATATTGTTGGGATTAATGTTTTAGCATTGTTGTTTTTTCATTTTGAAATATGTATTGTGTAGTTTGATGTATTTGTGTCATCTTTCCGGTGGCTTTTTACTTGGCAATATCAAGATGAGTTAGTCAAACAGACCAGTGCTTATGTAGTTGTATTAAGAGGTTTTAACTTTGAGTGATAATAGAAAAGAGAAACAATTATAACGAGACATTCAAATGGGTCAAAGTTGACATGGAACCGAACCGAAAATGACCCAAATATGAAAAGCAAAATCAAGATGTTGAACATTGTGCGGAAAAATCCCTGAACCCTCCTGACACGATGATCCAAATGCCCACCTCCGAATTCATAACTTTTTTATAACACTGATTAAGTATACTTCTATGCAAGTCGTCTTTGACTTATGGCTGAAGGAGGTATGCTTTATGTTTTGGGTGCTGATGTACTTTGGACTATGTACTGTGCATCCTTGTAAATCTGCTTATTTCTTTTTCAGCGATGAACTACTATTGCAAGATGATAATTCTGATTTGAACGGCATCACTTCCGAGTTTGGTAAAACGGTGCACATCAGTCAAGCTACCGTATCATCACAGAATTGTGGAATCGGAAAATACAGCCATGATTCTAATACAATGCCTAATTCATCATGGAGGTAAATAAGCACGAGCTAGTTAGATTTATTCTGCTTACTGATTGCTAGTTCTAGGTCACGGCATCTGGTTGGTTTAATTTGTTATATTGCATCCGTAGTTTGATCCCGTATCAATCACAGATAATTTTTCTGACAATATTTTATAATTTTATTTTTATGTTGAAACAGGCCCAATGGACCTATTCAAGGTTTTTCAAAACCAGAATTAAGCAGTCCACCTTCTACATACAATACGCTTCCTGGGAATCGGCAATTCACATCAAGGCCCCCACAATATATGTCACAATTGTCACCAACGTCACTCAATCGTATGGGTCAGCCACCTATCCAGCGCACCAATCATGGAAGATCATCTGTTACATACGGAAATGAGGGTATTCATCCGAAACCACCACACAGTTCTTTTAGCTATGACCCTGTAAATCCGCACGCTTTTGGAAGCAACTCTTTCAATAATGGTGCAACACTCGGTATGCACAAACCTCACCCTAGTGTTTTGCCGTCTACATATCGTTATTTCTTCTACTTGTGTGTTTCTTTCTTTCCAATTTGGCTTTTCCGGAGGTGAACACACGAGGAAGAGGATAGATACAAATATTGTTCATTTGACAGCCCTTGCCATTGTTTGACAGGTCGAAGAACAAACCTGCTCGTCAACCTTCCCCCATCATCTCGTGGAAGAAAAGACTATGGAAGGATATCGTGATCGGCTGATCACAACTGCCAAATTTTTTCATCCACCGTCTTATTTGGAGCTGGCATGGAAGCTCTCCACTTTCGTTCCGTCCTTTGTGAGCTTGTGCTGTAGTATTTCTCATCATTAACATGCTAGTTCAGTCTGTAGCAGCTATAGTTCATGCCTTCATGGCATTTATTTAAATTTTGAAGTTTTCTTCTGGTTTACTTTTGGTGTTCCCTTGTCTCTAATGCAATGTGCATCATTTGGAAGAAATTTTGGCTCTAAGTAATGCTAAAATTAACTTTTCACCTTAAGGTCACTTAATTTTTATTTCACACGTTACGGTCTGATAGGCTCGGACTTGTTGTCAAAGTCGAGCAGCGTAAAACTGTTGATTTTGTTAGTGTTTCTTTTGAAAGCTGCTAACATTGTCAGCAATACTTACTCACTAGAAAATATCCACTAAAACGTAAATTAATGCCAACAATATTGATTTTTTTTTGTGTGTTAAAAGTACGATTTTAACTAGAACATGTGAAATTGTCGACAAAGTCGATAATGCTCTAATTAAAATGCTTCTTTTAGCTTATTATTTTTTGTTGTATTTCAATACTACTTGGATTGTACTAAATGGGAATAAAGAAAAAGATAAAGTGACCCTAATGTTAGGAATTTGATTTATTTGTCTATGTGAGCATTAGTTTGAGCCAAAATTAAATTTTGAGTGAAGATCAAGTCTATTGCTATATTAATAGTATATCTTTGAAAGATGAAAAATATAGAATCAAGTGTTTATCCTTTTACATTCAAACTCAAAATTTCACCTTTAACAGTTTACATTTTAAAAAGCTTGCTATAGGTATTTGTTTTTAAAAATTTCATTTTTGGGTTAATTTTTACAAATTCAACTATTTTTTAATCTTAGCTTTGTCAAATGATTTTAAGTCGCTTGGTAATCTAGGCTATTTTCAATAAAAAAAAAATGAAATTTAAATAGAACATATATCACATTTAAGTAACTATGAAATTTAAAATTCAAAATTACTTAATTAAATTTAAATCCTAGTCATAAGTTGGACGAGAATTAAACCAAATCCTCAAAATTGATGATTATATTCCAAGACAAATTCAAAGTGTTAAGAAGACAAAATAAAGTTATGAGGAAAATTTAAACATTAAAAAAGAAAATTATTAGAGCTAATAAAGAAAAGTATATAAAGGAGAAAATGAAATTTTGAAGTAGCGGGCAAGGTCGCCCGACCAGGCAACCACTTGCCATGGCAGTCATGCCCCCATTAATGCTGGCATAGTGTGCGTGTTGTGTGCGAGGGTTACGTGAGGTGCTTGGCTGTTGGGCAAGGTCGTTTGATTGGCTGATTTGGTCTGTAGGCTCGAGTAAGTTGCATAAAAGTCCCTGGTTCTTTATGGATGTTTGTTCGACGGAAGTATTTAGCCCATGGATCTAAGCCAGATGTCCAATCTTTGATTTTCTCCAAAATTTTCTTTTGGGAATGACTTTAAACCTTTAATTTTATTTTGTACAAGTCTCTTGGCTTCCGCTTCAAGGCTCAATGCCTCAAACATGGCACAACACATGCTTCAAGTTGAAAACACTTAAAGAAAACTTAATCACATAATATAGTTATAACGTAAAATTACATGGTTTTAGGCTGATTTGATAATATGACATATGAACAGATTAGTTAACTATTAAGCCAACCGTTTAAGTCAATTATAAAGTTCTTAATATTAAATAGGTCAAATTTGAAAACCAAACTTTTCAATCGCCTTAAAACCATTTTCCAAACAATAGACTTCAAGTAGCCAATAATTTCATTAATGCTTCTATCCCATCGAAAAATTACTACCAGGTGTTCAAAACAAACCCGATGACCCGATAAACATCCGACTTTATAACCGAACCCGATTTGACCCGACTTAAAAATGTATCTACAATTATGTAAAAACCAATGTGAACACAAAACCCGATTTTGAATCGACCCAAAGCACCTGACCCGAATGAACAACTCTACCATAAAAGTCTCGCACAACCAAAATTAGCAGTAGCAATCTCAAAAAGACAAAATGGTAAAACAAAGTACTACTAGTAGTGATTAGTGCTTATCAACAAATGAAGTGTTGTGGAGTGTTAATAATGGCGTGACAAAACCAGATATAGGGTTTCAACTTCTCATGGCTACTTAGACTCTCTTCCTCTTCCCCATTTCAGCTCACTTCCCTACTGTACTTTACAGTAATCTGCCAAACATCCCCTGAAACAGATAAGAAAAAAAGGGGATCAATCAACAAATTCCCAGATATTCCTACAATCTCAAACTGGGTTAGAAGAATCCCCATGAAAATGAAAGAAATATGCAGGAATCTGGGTGTCTAAATAGTGGAAGAGAAGCCAGAAAGTGGGAAAAAATGAATAGTGAATCAACAGCAGTATCACCTTCAATACCTTTGTTTACATTGTCACAATGGAAAGAATTGGAACATCAAGCTTTGATCTTTAAGTATATGCTTGCTGGTCATCCTGTTCCTCCAGATCTGGTTCTTCCCATTCAAAATAGTTTATCATCTTCTTCATTTCTTCATTTACCTTCCTGTAAGTCATACTTTTAACAACTTTTTAATGATTTCTAGTTTTTTTGGTTAATCTGTAAGGATTGAGTATAAATCATTGCTGTTTATTGTTTTTGCTTGATGGGTTCTACAAATTAATAAGCAAACAAACCCACTTTGATTTTTGTTTTTTTTTTTTTAAAAATGATGTGTTTTGATTTGATTTTTACTTCCTAAGGTATAGGAAAATTGGCATGTTCTTTGTTTTTGCTGTTATGGGATTGATATGCTTTGTTGTCTTGGCTATGGTGATGTCTCAATGGCCGCAACCTCCTTATATTCTTTGATAAGGGTAGGTTATGAATTGCTGCACGGCCGGTTTTAGCCCTTTCCGTGTAGCCGACTGCCTAGGGCCCTCAAATATTAATTGGTGCTATTCAGGCCCGGTTATGAGTAAAACTTGTATAAGTGATTTGTTCGTAAACTTTTTTATATTTGATTGAAGTAATTTAAAATATAAAATTACAATACATTTTGTGTGAAAATTTTTTTATCTTATGATATAATGAAGGGCTCTATTTTGAAATACATTGTAAAAATAAATAGGGCCTCTCGCCTCGGGATATATTGTGCATTATGATGATGGTGGATTGTTATGCATTGCAGATGGGTACTGTAGTAGAGAAAATACCCTGTATGGTATTGGATATGGATATGGGTATGGGAAGAAAGTGGATCCGGAGCCAGGAAGATGCAGAAGAACAGATGGTAAGAAATGGAGGTGTTCGAAAGAAGCCTATCCTGACTCTAAGTATTGTGAGCGCCACATGAACCGTGGCCGCAATCGTTCAAGAAAGCTTGTGGAATCCTCTTCTTGTTCTTCGTCTTCTACAACCTCTTCCTGTGTTCCCGCACTAAGCTTGAACCAATCTGAGAAATTACCCCACAAATTTGATGCTTTTGCTTCCATTTCTAATCCTAATCAAACCCAATATGAATCAAGCTCTATTCCTTATGCTATACCAACTAAACCCTACACCAGGTAATACACTTTTCATTGAAAATTTAGTAGTTTTGGGTGTTTGTTGTACTCTGTTCTGCTGGTTGTCTGTTTGGTAATGCTGAGCACTTTTAGTAATTCTTAGCTGTTGCATGTCACTTTTTAAGAAAAAGATATGGGTGGTCAAAGTCGCATGGTTCGCTAACGCCTCGCGAATTGTGAATCATGAAAAGCGAATTATGGTCGGTTTTAGGCTATTTTTGAACCATTTTGAGCGAATCGCAAATTTAAAAGGCGAACTAACTAGCAAATTATATTTCACTGGTTGGATTCTTTGCTGCTTTGCTATTTCTATACTAATGTGTTTGTTTTGAGATTGCTCGTTTTGCTCAGGGTTGATTTTGATTTAAAATGTATTCATGACTAACATTTACTTAGTCCGGTAGCTAAAGGGAGTTAGGCTGCCCTTATTTTTTTCCCTTTTCTGGTACAGCGTAAAGTTCAATTTTTTAGGCTATTCTGATGTGGGGATCCGGTTGCCTTGACCGAAAAATAAACCCTTTCTTCTAAGAAGATCCGTCCTTTTGAGCTGCATATTTTCTTCGAAAACGTCCACTATTAGCTTCAAACGTAAACCTACAATGTTTAACTATAAACCAAAGAACAGCAGAATAACACATAGACTCTAGAATTAACTCGAGCTTTCCTTGTGCTTAGTGGAGAAAGAACATTGGACATGCTGGATGAGAAGAAGCTAAATTAGTTGATATCTGAAATATGTGCTTTTTGTATATCTTGAGCCCAAAAGTTATTAGAAGTAACCCACCAAAAAAGCCCATTTATTAAGTCGGGTTTATACATGAAATCTCGTCAAAGAATAAGATATGCATATCTTGGCATAAACCTCTTGTAGTTTTGTCCTTTGCTGGAGCAATCAAAAATAGGCTCTTCTGTTTTCTCCTTTGACTTTGATATTCATGAAAGAACACTTGTTCTTATAATGAGCACCCAATTTGATCCAATTTGATCACGGGAGCAGGGCTTCCGGGTCGACCTTCATTTTATCTTTTGAAGATGAAACAGGGCCTCATGCAAAACTAAAAGAACAAGAGGAAATGTCGAAATCTTACTCTAATCCCATTTAGCTTTTTTAAGAAATGTGACAAGCAATTTTATCTCAAACTTTACTCTGAATAGCAATTCCTTGCACATACATTTCAACTTATATGCACATACATTTCAATTTTATCTCAAACTTTTGGGAAGATTGTTAGTTTAAACATTAATGACGGAGCGTGCAGGCATCTCGAGGATAGTAAACCTGAAGCGGGTCAACATAGATCCTTGTCTCAATGCACAGGGAGTAACAGATCTCTGCTAATGGACTCATCTTTGAACAATACATGGTCGTCACCGTCACCCCAACTATCCTCTCTAACTCCATCAAAGCTGATAGACGGTTCCGCTCTTCATAATTATCGACAGTCTTTCGATAACATTGATTTTGACACATCATTGCCCGTGAAACAAAGCAGCCAATCTCCTCACTCTTTCTTCGAGTTATGGCCTAATTCCAGGGAAGCATGGTCTGGTTTGGGAGATGAAAGTACCAATCAGGTTCCATTCTCCACGACACAGCTCTCTATTTCCATGGCATCATCCGACTTCTCTACCAGTCAACAATCACCTCAAGGTAAAGTTATAGTGTTCGTAAGCTTGCTGTTTTTAAATACCGATTGTTAAGATCCTTACTCGACTTTCCGTTTTGAGCAGAACCTTGAGTAAGCAATGCTTTCGCCAAGCCGACTCAAATTCATCCGTTTAAGCTCCTTAACACACCGATCTGACGATCTCCAGACATTCAAATAAAGGAGAAGCTCGACTGGAGGGCAAGTAAAATTTTATTCTGTAATCGGGGTGCATCATAAATGTGTAGTAATTTATATGACTTTCTTTATGTTAGATTATGGTGACATGAACATTTGTATGAGGTGCAAGCTGTGATACATTGGAAGATATTGCTATGCATTTGATGATGCCTACTTTCTGCTAATTGTGTATTAGGATTGAACTGTTGTTTAATGGTTGATATGTTGTTGTAACTCGTACACATTTTCGTCAGTCTATTGTCTTGTGAACATTAAAAATACACAAATTCATGTGAGAGACGGTCTCTTTGAGAGACATCTCCAATTGGATTGACCCATTTGAAAAAATGCAGATTAAATATAGTATAAACATTAAGACGAATTAAATAAATTTATTTTTTAAACATAGAACAGAACAAAATTGCACGACACATATTACCATCTATTCAACATAAATGTCTCATTTGACTTTTGACAGTACTTATTAATCACTTTTAAATTGTCTTTTATTCTTTATCTTTAAGCTGATTATGCTATATCTTATTTAATTTGTCTTAATACAAAGATTAATAACGATAGAAATAGTACATTGACAAATGTGTCAAGTCAAATAGAACAGTAGTAGTTGCTATGTAAGTGTACAACTAATCGTTCTAGAGACAATATAGAGAATCAATGTGAGAGATGATTGATCAAAAGTGGACATTAGAAGTTCAAGTTCTTGCTAGTTTTAGCAACCAGGTCAATTGTAGCCCTTATGGGAGGCACAAAAGGGACTAGTTAAGGTTACAGATTACAATGAGACGGATCATCTTTCTGCAGTACACGTCTGGAAATAGATCGTACAGTGAGCTGCAAAGCTGAACTGCGACAGACCCATCCGAAAAGAAACGTACGTTATTGGTTTAAAATGGACGTCTTGTAAAAATGGGAATAATTTTCTAAAGACCTTCGCCCATGCTGAATGAGAAAAAGATGCATTAAAGATGTTGACCTTCTATGATGAAACTTGTATACAATAACTTCGAATTCAAATGTTCAGTAGTGATTTCATCAAAGCCGCGAAAATACGTCGAGTAGATATACGTACAATTTTCAAAGCACCGGATAAGTGTACCGTAAAACCTCCAGTGTTACAGAGAAGGTACTAACCTATTACACATGGAACATACAAATCCATTCAAAGCTGTGCTACTGCTTACTTCAAGATATAGCTTGTTGAGACTTGAAATCACTGCAAACTTGAAAACTGCCATCCAAGAATTTTAAGAATGATCTCGTATTTACGCACAAAAATGATATGACTTCACCATCATATTACATGCTGACTGACAAATCTTCTATGTTGGCGATAACTGTTGCATGATATCTATGTATGGTAAGTTTAATGGAAGCATCCGCATGTTCATCAGGTGATTCAGACCTATAAGTCAATTAGTGCACAAATCAACAAGGGTGTAAACTTGAGACCAGGCCTGAGACAACTGATCTGTTAGAGAACAACGACATGCTAAGAGACAACAGGAACGATAAAAGACAAGGTAGAGCGGACTTACACAGACCCTAATCAATTGGATGTTTGTCAGCTCGGCGAGAAGTATAATGTGCAGAAAGTAAAAGCAAGGAAAGGAAGGCGCTAGCAACAAATATAGCATCAAACCACCGATGATAGACGTCAAATTGTATATCCCCTAAAACATCCGTTATGATCATCCTGCAATATAACAATTTTTAATTAATACCGATAAGCTAGCAGTGGCTAATAGAAATCTATTTGATAATTTAACATCAACATACACAGAACCATTGACAGAACTTATCAAAGTTTGTAGTATGCTAAACAATTAGACCAAATACCAATACCTCCCTGCATAGTTCAACAGTACTAAGTATGGCATCTCGCCACTTTTTACAAACAAAAAGACCCAAACAAAGATCAAGTGCCAGTGAAACAACCCAACAAAAACCCTCTTAAAGCCAAAATGTGACGCTAAGGCAAAAGCGAAACCAAAAACATACTCAAGCTGGGAAGCAAAGAGTCCATGCAACCAAAAATACAAGGTCACTTGTAGGCTTAGCTTTCAATATATTTGTGCTTTATGAATCATTCTTCATACCTGAAGTGATCATGTGATCAGCTTTGGAGAACTTTGCTATGAAGGCCAAATAGTGAAGCCATAAGAGTCTACGTGAGTCCCGAAGGGATAGTATAATATTGTAATATTGTACAAGTTACTTTAGTAAGTAGTTTCTACATTTGATTCTCTTTTCTATTCATGTTGAGTTAGTAGCTTCCATGGTTTTGCCTACGTCTTTAAGACAATGGATTTCACTTGATCAGGTTTAAATTAATATTGACAGAGTAAGGACCGGACACTGTATGTGGTGTACTTGGTGTATGTGGTGTACTTGGTACAATAATGTAATACTGCAAACTGCAGCCATCTTCACTTGCCTACCCAATTTAAAACCCTTGGTTTTTTTATCAAATAGCTGAAAGGGAAGTTGTCAGGAAATTACTGGGAAAAAGATCAAGTTTACCACACTATCAGCTGAATTCAGAAAACAGACAGACTACTACAAACAAGACAAAGTGGGAACTGAGTAGAGAACCAATGTGAATATTATAAGCAGTCCTACTACTGTAAAGCAGGATGGAATGACAGAGTGAAACCTAATGTGTAAAGATCTCAAGCTCAATGGATTGACTGAACAATGAGTTTGTCATGCAAAAACAAATTCGATCTCTGTTGCTCAAGCCAGCAATATGAAGTGCAACGAATAAAAGATAAAAAATGAGAGACAATAAAGCTATCATTTGTGAGGCTATCAATTGCAAAAAAACCCAATTTTCTTATAACCTTCCAAGAATCCTTTCTCATGAAAAGGCCACCATTCTGACCAAGTAGATCCTAATACCGATGTTAAACCTACAAAACTAATCAACCTTGAAAAATCTAGTGCATCTTATGAGTACAAGTACGACTTCAGGTTATTAATTTGAAGGGTGTCACTAGTAAAATTTAACTGTGACGTGGGACCTTGTTTCACCCATATACAGCAAAGAAACTTTGAAAGAATTTCCATGTAAAATTTGTATCTACAAAGTCAAGTGACTATAATTGTTCAAAACCTAACACTCAGCTTCAGATTTACAATAACCTCAAAATAGGAAACTTGAAACATTGATGTGCATGGCCTTTCCCCCTGTATGAACCCTACAATCCTAATGTCGAACAAATCGTTGACTACTGATCAGAAGCAGAAGTCTGCCAGAAAACTTTGCATTTGGGGCTCTAGATGTTAAGTTTTAACACATTAGGAGATAGGTGAGTAAATTTATAGGGGTGGGGGTGCCAAATTTGTCCAAGAGAAGTCAAGAAGTAGAATAAAACAAATGCAATCACACAAAATGCTGCACTTGATCAAAGAAAGTGTATAACAGCATGAAATCACTCATATAGTTACCTGTATTCAGTTGCCAAACTTTTCCTTATCAAAAGAATAGATGAGACAAAATACATGCCCATAATTTCAGAAAGAAATAGGACAACATTGCTTGAAGAACCACTCCCAACTCTGGAAACAGCAAAGAAGAACTGCAAACACCAAACCTTTCTTGTAAGGAACAGAATGGAAGTCAATGAAAGCGCAAAACGGAACAACAATGCACTAAGTCTAGGCGTTTCAAGTATTAACTCATACAGGAAAAAATATTCCAGACAAAGAAGCATAATAACTAACTTTACCCAGCAGTTTTAATAAACATGACCATCATCCAGAAAGTTATCAGAAGCACTACATGTCATATGGGCATGGCTATTTTACAAAACGGGACTTTTAAGGTAACATTACCTTCATTAGATTTGTTAAAAATCCTCTAACTGATATGACGATCAACATCCCAATGAATAGTAAGGATATATACTGCAAAAAAGAAGACAGAAAAAGGAGATTAACAGCTGAAACAAAATATTATTAAACCATCACACAAATGGAATAGTCACATGCAAGCTAGATTGTGAAAGGTCAACGTGCAAGCAATCTTAAAAATCAAACAGTGAGTCAAAACCCAAAATTTTCAACCTGAAAAAAAACGGGTCAAACCCAACCAAAACTTGCACCCGACCGTTTTAACACATTTTCAGTTTCCACGTTCGCATTTTCAGTTCCACGTCATTGTTTTTAGTTGGGACCGTGGAATAAAACTCGCTCATTACGTTTTAAAACGTCCTCTATGTAACTTATTAGAGAGTTTCCATGACGTTAAATCTCGTTGTATTAAGTAATGTATAACGCCGATATTTCACTATTACATCTTTATTTTCTGCGAAGAGGTAATAGAAAACTTCTTATATCTTCCTAAACTGATAACATATCGTTAAAATTTCATTAATACCCATTAGTTACTCATAATTTTAATCGTCAGACAAAATAGTTAACTAATAAGTTAATTAATTATCCACTAAAAGTCTCATAAATTATAGTGCAATTAACCAACAAAAATGCAATTATAAGTTCAAAACTATGTTATTTTTTCAAAAATTTACACCGCATGGAAATGGTTCGCGTTATTTTTCCATTATTGTCGTTTTTGCGATGCTGCAACTGTTTCTACAACTACATTTGTGATGTTTATATTTTTCATGGTCAGAACTCATTATATTTTTAGTTTCTTAAAACTTTGATTCAATATTATTTTGTTGTAGCCCTAAAATTAGTATATTGGTCTTTTTTAATATAAAAATATTTACTATGTAAACAAAAAAATATTATAAATATTTTTTGTAAAACAATAAATGATAAGGGGAAAAGACTTTAACTCCTTGGCTCATTGGGTCGACCCGAACCTGACCAACCCGACCCAAAATTGACATGACCAAAATGACCTAACCTAAAACATGCTCGATCGGTCTAACTAGCCCCCATCACTTAATTCTCAAAAAAAGATGTCAATTTTATAGGATACAGATTATCAAACTCATTTTAACATTTAAACTTTTTTTTAATGTAATATTATATACTATGGTACTTGAAGGATTTTCATAGTAAATAGTAATGACAAAACCTTAATCCGAACAAAATGAGGTCAGCTACCAAAACCAAAAACAAACTACACTTGCTCTAACAAAGCAATTCAGCTGCAAAAGCATAAGGAAGCCTAAGCTTCTTACTTTACCGACTTAAACTATTGAAGGTTTACATTATTGTTGCATGAATGATCTTAAAATTTGTTAGTGTTGCACTAAGCCACTAACATATTGCAAAAATGACACAAGTGGGTATCCTAATTCACAATCTAACGCATTATATCTAATGTTTTGTTGTTTAGTTGTTATCACATTGTTCTTAAAGAACACAAAAAAAGAAGACAAAGACATCTTAGAAGACGAAAATTGAAAGAAGAAACAAAATGGAAAATTACAAGAATAAAACCACCCAAAGGAAGTAGCCATAAAATAGAAGAAAAGAAAATAAAAAACTAGAAGCTAGAAAATCAAAGAAACCATTGGAAGAAAAGAAGTAAAGATAACGAAATTAGAGGAAGAAAAGTTATAATGGAAAAAGGACACAACGCAGTGGTGGTGAAAGCAATCAAAAAGAAGTCCGAATACTTTGAGGACTGAAGCAAATTCTTAATTTCTCTTTTTTCTTTGTCTCCCTTAAAAAGCAAGAGTAAATCTATTTTGAAATAACTAGCTTTTTATCTAATTGGTCCATGATTTAATATTAAAAAAGGTTTATACCTAAAGAAAACTAGAAGGAGATAAGGCGAAAACAGTGCAAGGCAAAATAAAGAGTTAAAGAGCACAAAAGTGTGTGCGTTACATATCTCAATGACTGAGAGAATCGATTTTTCTAGAGCCTCTCTTGAATGTGTGCTTTGTAAAACTAACGGAGTGCGGCACATGTAAGCAAATAATATGACTCAAGTATTCCATTACAAATACCTACAGCGCAGAGCAAAAGGCCATTCAGTGTATAAAGTACTATAAGCAACATTGCAGAAGTTTGTTATATCACCTGGGATAGTAGAGTGGCATTGATTCCTATATCAAAGTATCGCAGGAATATGCTAATTGTCTTTGTGACAGGGTCGACAGAACCATCCTGTGAGAAGATGAGAAAAATTCTCAAATGATCAGCACTTCAGCAGGGAAACTAAATGTATGTCATCAGCTTGGTCACCACCAATAAAGGGAAAAAGATTCAGATGAAAATGTAAGCAGGGCCTAATATAGACAGTCGACAGGGGGAATACCTCCTTGAAGAAAACGCTCTGCAGCGACTGCACAATCAAAGTGATCAATTAGCCATGCAATAAGAAGAGAAGCCAGAAAAAATAAACTCATAGAGAAAACCATTAATCAACAAGCTCAGCAGTTGTACCTAATTTGACAAAAATCCCAGGACTATAGTACCAAATAAGCAAGTAGGAACAGTGGAACAGAAAACTAGGGGACTTTTTTTAACAAGACTAGGTTAGTATTAGTATTCCTGATGCCCATTTCCAATGCCACCAATTAGGCTACAACCGCTACATAGTTCAAAAACAAGTAACTTTAGAAAATTTTACTAACATTACCTTCCCTCTTGTCTATAAGTTTCCTTTCCATATACAGAAATCAATTCTTCTAGAGGTGTTCAAAACAGACCTAATGACCCAATATTCACCCGACCTTATAACCAAACCCGATAACGTAAAAATGAATTTACAATCATGTATGAACCAATGTGGACATAAGACCAGATTTTGAACCAACCCGATAACCCGAATGAACACCTTTAAATTCATCATAGAAAACTTCATGTCATAAGTCATGACTCTTGCCTCTTGGAGCAATTGCATATTACACTTAGAAAATGTCTTCACCTTAATCATTTTGTAGACACAATAGACTGAACACGCATAGCCCAAAAGATTCTGCATGTGGCCTCTCCATGTTCGAGAATAAGCAGCAGCTTCCTGAAACAAAAGAAAGTCAAAAAACAGCTTTAAAAAACACTGCCTATACGAGCCTAGACATGGAGAAGAATCGGAAATCCATTTACAGATGTGATATTCACAGGTCCAACAATGCACTGCTTTGGACTGAAACCCAAATAAAAAAAATTGTGAACTTAAGACCAGATCACCAAAAAATTGTGGACTGGAGACTAGATGACCAATATATTTGTAGACTGCAACCCGAGCTCGTTAATTCCCTACTTGAGCTTGGCTTCTTTAGCTTTTAATATGTTCACAATCGGCTGAATTAAATTTGAGGTCGAACTAAATCTAACTTGACCAGTATCAACTCAATCGTAACCAATCATATTGGTACACAAGTTCTAATCTCACTATTTTGGAATTCGTGAATTCTAACAAGATTTCAAAATTAATGTTTATTTGAATATCAACTTGATAATCTGTAACTCTTATTATTAAAAAGATAACTTTTTCCCTACATATATACTTTTTCCTTTAACAAGTCAAGTCTATTATTGAGCTTTAAACAATTTAAAACAAGCTTTAAGCAAATCAAAACGAGTTGCTCATGAACATAAATGAGTCTAACACCACGTTGATCGCGTTATGTTTGTTTACTAAACGAGCTTCACAATTTTGTGCAGACTCATTTGTTACTTGACAAAAAAGTTCTATCCAAGCTTTGATCGGACTAGTTTCCAGTTATTCGCAAGTGTGTTAGCTTATTGACTTCCTTAGGTCCAAGTTTAGACCAGACTAGACCCCTTGTCGTCCCCCTAACTTTAAAATATATATTTTAAATTAAAGACGGAATCTACATATTTTTTGATGGAAAGAGCATATTTATGTTTTCACAAGAACAAAAAACATTTTCTTTATTAATAAATAATCATCGTTATGTAATACAAATAGATCTTTGATTTTGTTTGGAAATATACATTCATAATAAAACAAGTTTACATTCAAAAAACCTTTCTTGTACGCTAGTATTGTTCAAATAACATTTTTGTTAACTTCTGTGATTTTGTCAAAACTAAGAAAGTAGCACTATAGCAGACAATGAACATAAATAATGGTATTATGGTTATCAACACTAACCTTAATTATTAATTAGTAAGATAAGATAAATAAGGAGAAAAAGGAATTCGTGTCCAGACCGGTTAGGATAAGATAATTATGGGTGAGGACCAGACTGGGTCTGAATCGGTCTTGATCTATTCTTTTTTGTTCTAGCCACTTCCCAAAAAAAGTGTTTTTTGTTAATGACACTTCCTAATTGTAGTTATTTTCAAATATACCCCATATATTGCATAGTGGCCCCGTCATTATTACTATCATGCACATAGAGTGTATTTTTCCCTTACCCAAATGATCATTTTCCCAAAAAAAAAGATGGTCCCTCTCATTAGCCCTACTCGAGAAATGAGTTTTATCATTAGTCCTCAGTAAAAAAACGCACTACAAGGGATTTCAATTAATTCCATATTCAACACAAATCACGCCAATTAAGCAAGTACTAAAAAGTAGTTTGCTGGCATCCCCACCAGCAAAAAAAAAAAAAAAAAAGAAGACCTTAAGTAACAGATTTTTTTATTGAAGGAAGCAATACACAGAAATGTCCAATAATCCAGAAAAACTAAGAACTCAAAATGTGTTGGTTTTAGGTTATGATTGGACTAAGTAAAATATATGAAATCAGATTCAGGACACTAAAAAGTATTGTCATGAAATTTACATTTTCTTAATCAATAAATATCTGTCACACAGATGTCACATATTGCAATGCTGATTTTACGTAAAAACATGTTTAAGACAACCATACAACCCTAGAAAAACATGCAAGATATATTAATATGCCAGAGGATGAAAAATAATGCAACCAAGCTGAGTGACACAACAAAGCAAACCAGAGTGTACCTTAGCTTGTCGAAGCTCATAGATCTCCAAGAACAGCTGCTTTGACAGTTCCTCCAAAGCCTGTACTTCAGCTTCCAAGTTCTTGATATCTATAAAAAAATGCTAGAAGTTAGAGCACTAAATAATTTAACTGAAGCCCCAAAAACAAAAAATCAGGAACAGTTCAACTAAACTTCAATTAAGCAGGAAAACCGTAACTGAAACTCCTAACATTTTTCTTTTTCTTTTCATCTTCTGTGATAACTATTCTGCATTTAAAAGAGAGAATAAATGATGTGATGGGAGAAGCTCTCTTCATGCAAATGAAGCTATTATAAATTAACCCAATTTTAAGCTGGCTCTTTTACACCTAAAGCCATATACAATTAATTCAAATAGAGAACATCCTCGGTAAACTTCTCTTTATCATATCCCTTATTATGGACAACCTGATGTTTTATTGTCCACCTTTAAAAGAAATGGTTTACTTGTCAGCAAAGGTACCATCATAAAATGGATCCGAAAAAAACCTCCTTCACGCCAAATTCTCAGACCCAGGCATTACATTCCAAAGTGAACTTTAAGGATCTGTAAGTTTTCCACACTAATTTACCCAACCAATACAGCACAACAAAAAGCAAAAAACAAAAAAAAAGAAAAAAAAAAAAAAGAAGGTGAAGCCTTAAAGTGTCTATAAAGGAAACTGAACATATAATTGGCACTATTTTTTGAATAAAACTCACTGAATTTACAAAAGCGCTTGACTTCTGAGTCATTAAGAGTCCAAGACCCTGTAATGGATTCAACGACTACATACAGCCCAAATACCCCCAGCCCAGCCCTTCAGTATACTTACAGCAGAAGAAAGGGGAAGCATGTGACGTAATCGGAGGGGTTTTAGAAAGGGAATAATTTAGCCATGAAATCAGCAAGTTGTAGGACAGCTGGAAGGTTGTTACATTCTGTTTTGGCAGGGGATTACATATTATAGTAGATTCTATTAAAAGGGAAGGGAGGATGACCTCACACATGCTTGTATTCTCTATTTTGTGTACTTGTACACTAAGGAGTCACTGAACCGCTCGAAGAGTTCAGGCTGAAAACTCTGCTCAGTTTTATCATAATAGTACAAGCAATCCTTCTCTCAATCTCTTCCTTTCTTTCCTCTGTTCTTTCTTTGTACCACTGAACTCAATAATATTACAGACCCCGTGAGTTGTGAGTTGTGAGTTGTGACTAACAAAGAAATCACCAAAAAAATATTTAAAAAAAAAGGTGGCCAGACTTCTAGAATATCAGCACCAAGAAAAGAAACTTAACAACTTCAGCTTCTTCGAAGAAGACATGTTAAGTGTTATTTTTATACACTTAATGGTTATGTTTTGACCTGTATTTGGGTGGAGCATAGGTGATTTTAAATTGTATTTTACAAGTATTTATCTCTCGAGTCATTTTGGTAATTTATCTTCATCTTGTGCCAAATGAAAATGCCTGTGAAAACATACTAAGCTCAAGCTAAGTTCAAGCTAAGAACCACCAACCTTGTTCCCTCTGGTCTTCCTGCACAGATCTCACAACTGTTCCAACAATTCTCTTCAGAAAAGATCTAGCATTCAACTTCTACAAAAATGAATCATAGATAAGCAAAAAATTATTTAAGAAACCTAGTACAGAAAAAATAAGTATCTCAGATTGCACAATTTGTTGTGATAAAATAACATGACACTTTATTTAGCAGCCATATAACAAAATAAATAAACAACCTATCACATAATATTCCCTACAAATCCTATCACATAATATTCCCCACTAATTCTCTCCAATTAATATAAACATCTCCAATATTTGATAAAAGCAACAAAGTATATGTTACTCGCCCACTAACCCTCTCCAATTTATATAAACAAACAATAAAAGTAGAAGCCTAGACATCAAACTTTGTTTTCTAAGTAAATCAAAATACTGAAGTGAAAAGCAAACTGAGACATACAATTGATACAAATATGAGAAGTGTGAAATTCATTGCTCGAAAGAAGGGGTAACGTCCAGTCCTCTCCCACCCAAAAGACAGAGGAAGCAAACTTCTCATGAGCACAGTGCATGAAAAATAGGTTTACAGAACTCTAATCCCCCAAAGAAACTTTTAAGCAAATCCAAAAGTAGCCAAAAACAGTGCCATTAAGCAATGAAACAAAAATATATGAACCAACACAATATAAGTAACAATTTAAACACAAACAATTAACAACTGCATTCCCAAATTAATAACAAGAGAAAGCAAACCTCTTCTGAAACTTGAATCCTTTCCATCTCCATTTGACAAATTATGATTTTCTTCTTTTTGCTTATGCAAGTCTCAATTGATTGCATTAATTGCCTCTCCAAGGCTTTTATTTCATATTCTTCAATCTCCCTAGCATCATAAATCTCATAAACAGAAGCTTTCACATCCCCACATATATTACTCGTAAAAGAAAGTGATGAAAAGTTACCTGATGAAGAGAGACAAATAACTGTAAGGTAAATTAACAGCCCCAAAGCCCGATAAGACAGCCATGACAGTCACCCCAATGACACCGATTCTGCTAACCAACTGAGGCATGGTAAAAAATCCTGGTGCCATGAGAAATAAAAATGTTTACAGAGGTTTTGACAGCAAACTGATTAAGAAGATAAAAACAATGCATTAAGGAACCTGCAAGTGGGTGTCTAGAAAACAATGAAACCCTCTTTTTTTAATTCTTTATACTTTTTCTCTTAGTATCAAATGTGCATATGCACGTATGAAGAACAGGGTGTTTGTTCTTAGTATCAAACTGCTTGCCCAGAGTGTTTCCAATGAAAAGAACACAAAAACTATGCAAATAAAAACAGGAGAAAATTGCACCATAATGGACCTTGATAGGCTCGATTTTGAGACAACAAATCCAAGACAAAAATGGAATATGAATTGCTAACTAAAGTCCAAACCCGCAAAGTTGGTTAAACTGATTATAAATGGGATATTCTCACCTAATAAGAGACTCTAGTTTGTTCTTTAGGAATATTCTCACCTCACTCGAAGGTTGCAAAATATCTAAGGATATTCTCACTCACTTGATCACTAACAAGCAAATAATTCCCACGCACAAAATGTGAAAATCTCGTTCTTCAATCTCAATATCACTCAACAATCCACTTGTTTACAGCTTCACTCTCCTATTAGAGAGAAGAATATCCTAATAACACTAGATGATAAATTTATTAAACACATAACATTTATTAAGTTCAGCCTATAAATTTAACTGAATAGCAACTTGTAGACAGACCTCCTAATGAGCTCAGAAAACCACTAAATAGGTATTACAATAAAACTCAAACTACAATAGGACTCCAACAAACACAAGCATGGCTATAGTAACACACCTATGTATACTCACACATGGTTTCTTCATGCACGGCACCTTTATAAGGCCATTTACATGTGCATGTTCATGCAAGGCACAACCATTTATATGTGCACGTCTCATATATCCCCCTTGTACACTCTCAATCAAATATAACCTTGAAAAATTGTCAAGAAAATAACAAAAAGATTCTTCCACCAATTGTTTGGATCCATGAACTCTACTTGGTTCATCTACCCATTTTGGGAAGGATTTGTCCCCCAACATGCAAGTTCTTCATCACAAGATGCAATCAAATCGTCTTCTTCACTTACTTCACTAAAAGGGAGAGGCAGGAGAGAGTTTTTGCTCCTATTGAATTGTCGGTGCATGCAAATTAAATTTATGTCATTGATAAAATGTTGTTCTATTGCCGTTAAAACACTTTAAATGATATCCTTAAACATTCTTATAACTACTTGTCCTTAGATTTTCACATTTCATTACTATTTGTGTCTTAAAAACTTCCACAACCAGTGTTACATAATTTGCTGACTGATTCGCAATTCAAATTTGCAATTCGCAATAGCCTAAAACAAACCATAATTCGCTTCTTTCAATTTGCAATTCGCAAGAAAATTAGTGAATCATGTGACATTGTCCACAACGTTTGACCTGTAAGGAACATAATGCTAGTACTTCATTAAAAAAAGGACAAGTAAAAGCTATGTTCTTAGAACTTTACTTTTGTGAACCATAACCTTCGTGCAAGCATCATTACAGGATAAATCGTATGCATTTCCAGCCATTTACGGGAGTCTATATCCAACCCACCAACTAAACATCCCAGCTTCATCTCCCCCACATTCTTCAATTTGGCAAGTCATACTTCTCAAACTTTTGAAGATACACCTAACCTTGCCATAATGAATCCATCATACATATGATTGTTGCTTATAGCTAAAGGAAGAATGTGATACTTTATACTTCAGTTTAATCCAAACATAAATATTACTTCTGTTTTAGCACTCTTATTCATTCTAAATACCCTCTTATTTATAAGTAAGATTCTTGTCTAATGAGCTCAAGGATGGCAATGGGTGGAATCGCAACACGTAGATCCATTTTTATTTAGTATAAATATGGAACAATCTCGAATCCGAAGGTCTAAAAGTTTCAAGATCCTGATGTGTGATGTGGACTTGAGTCCAAAATGAGTCTAAACATGTAAACAACATTTCAATCATCAAGTCTAGGTCCTTCCCTATTTTATTACTTTTTGACTCATCAAAAAGCTATATTGTCCTCTTATACTTAACATCACGAGACGAGGGATAAAAGAACAAACCAACGTCATAGACTAAAACACATACCCACAATGTGTTGATCAATAATTGTAAACATATCAACAAAATTATTCACTATTTAAAACTAAATGAGGTGAACATTAGAAGGACTAGTCTCACTCCTATGCTTTTCCTTCTTATTTTTGAATTTATTCATAGCAAAATAAAGTCGATCGCAGTTGTTTGTAAGGGATATAAAGAAGGAGATATGATTGATTAGGATTACCAATTTTTTGAGTATATGTAGAAGGATAATTAACGAATACGAAGCTTTATTTGTTTTTCAAATATCAAAAGGCAAAAGCCTCTTAACAAATCTGAGTCGTGTTCCCAAGATTGGCATTTTTAAGTATCCACACATTGTTGGTCCAAATCTCTAAGGGAAATCATGATCTAGCTGCAATTAAAAATGCATCATAATGGACCTTAATAAGCTCATTTTTTAGTCGAACAAATCAAAGACGAAACAAGATATGAACCGCTAGCACAAGACCAAAAGTTACAAAGATAGTAAAAATAAACTTATGCCATATAAAAGGGATATTCTCGGCGAACAAGAGACTCTACTTTGTTCTTTAAAGAAAACCTAGCATCAAAGATCTACTTTGTTCTTTAAAGAAAACCTATCGTCAAAGATCGGAAAAAAAAAAAGAAAAAAAAAAAAAAAAAAACCAACCTAACATCATTGTCACTTAAAATGAATTTGAGTTTTCTCTTACATGATAACACACAAGCCAACAATTCATATGCACAAAATGTGAACAATTCATTCTCCAAACTCAACGTTAATCAACATATATTACAACTTTGATCTCCTATATTTATGCCAGAGGGCTTATTATCCCAATATCACTTGATAACCAATCACCATTAGCATCCGATGATTCAACTCAATATAAAAGCGATCCTAATTATTCCTTAAAATCGAGTGAAAGACCGATACAAGGACACAAAAATAAGTAAAGCGGCTTCTAACAAGATGAGAGTTCGCAATGGTGGCTGTATATCAGGATGCAAAGCTAGTGAGTACCATATTGAAGTATGATGCAATATTGAAGGGAAAGAGACAACTATGGTTTACGATTAAACAAAAGTGTTTCATTATAGATAAATGCAGCAATGATGGAACAATGAAGAGCAGTATAAAAATATTTCACTCAAAAGAAAGCAACGCACAAATAAACAAAAAGCATACACAAAATTTTGGAGCATTAGCAGGAGATGCAACGTCGAATAATTACCTTTATCGGGCATTGGAAAGTGGATGCCGATTCGCCAAAAAGCATACAAGAAAGCCAACAAAAAAAGGATAGCCCCAAGTGCAGCGCGCTCCTTTCTCAAACCTAAGAAGTTGATAACCAATTTTAGATTTAAATCACTTTTGCCCTGTTTGCTTGGCACTAGGCAGTCATCAAAAATAATTCATACATCAAACTGCAAATTAGATCCCATGAAACAATCCACCATAATACTTCTTCACTTCTACAGATATGTTGTTCTAGTATAGTTCATTGGTTCAAATTAGTTGCTACACTTGTTTTACAAAACAAATAAGATCGCACCTGGATATGATTTGTCCAACAAATAATAAAACAATATGGATTGAAAAAAAAAATAGTTACAGTGCAAGTGTAGCAACCTAATCGTAACCACAGGTACTATTTAACTTAAGACCAAAAACACAAGTACTCACAAAACAATGTGGATGAAAACTACTAACTAGAATTCAAAGAGTAATACCGTTATTGCAAAGCATCAAGTAACAATGGTAATAAGGCAACATGAAGACGAGCAACAAAATCAAGCAAAACAAATCCAACTTCCAATTCATCCATCTAGCCCTGCATCAAAAATCACACAATTTAGTATCAATCACATCTAAACTAACAATAAACTATCAATCAATCAATGATTTAAAAAAGTGTGTAAAAAATTTCTTACTCTTTAGAAAGAACAGGTATGATCTCAAAGAGAACAAGTTGAAGAAGATTACAAGAAAAAGCGAAAACAATGCTGAAAATGATCTGAACAAGGACCCTTTTTTCTTCATATTCTTTGTATAATCTACGGTTAAGAAACCATAAACCTGCACATCCAAGTAATACCAAAGAACCAACTACCACTACTCCTTCCAATATTGCAAATCCCCACCCCATTTTTCCAATTAGGGATTAGGGATTGGAGATTTGTCAGTCACTGTTATTAGTTATCGATCTGAACTTTTTGAGTCGATTTGGATTAAGTAGTTAAAACTCCATAGAATATGCAAGTTTGCTATGCGATTTGATCTCTTTCACTGTCCAGCTATGGTGTCTGTCCTCGTTTGTGCCCATACGGTCGCACCATTCCGGTTCTTCCTCGCATTTTTTTGTATAAAAAAAAAATACTTCGATAACAAGGAATTTGCCTATGGTCCCACCAATTTTTTTCAATGCAAATTCTTACTTGAAACCGTTTTTTGTAAGACGGCTCTTAAAAACTCAGTCTAATTTTATATATATATTGTGATAACTTTAAATATAGATTGGAAAAATTACCCAGAATAATACGACCTTTCACTGATTTTCCAAGAATAATACGAACTTTCAATTAACCACCAATAATACGAACTTTGACATGCATTTTCCGCAGGCATACATGACCTATTTATAACCGGTAGTACAGGTCTTTTTTTGACCATTGCTCAGCAAGTTTCAACCGGTAGGACGAACTTTCAATTAACCACCAATAATACGAGATGAAACCGACTGAGCAACGGTCAAAAACAGAATTGTACTACTGGTTATAAATTGGTCATGTATGCCAGCGGAAAATGCATATCAAAGTTCGTATTATTGGTGGTTAATTGAAAGTTCGTATTATTCTTGGGAAATCAGTGAAAGGTCGTATTATTTTGGGTAATTTTTCCATATAGATTTAGGCTGAACTTTTGAGAGTCGTCTTTACTAAAGACGGTCTCTTAAGAGAGCATCTGTTTTTCAAGACTGATATACAAATGTGCAAGTGTATATATATTAGGAAAAATTACCGTGAATAATACAATTTTTTGTCTTATAATTACCTATAATTTGATTTTTAAATTTTCTAGGAAAATACCTCATTAAGTTGGTATTATTCGTGGTTAATTAATAATTTGTATTATTGTAGGGATATTAACAAAAAATTGTATTATTCACGATAATTTTTCCTATATATTAAATACATATAGTAATATACATATGAATAGAATGTAATAATATGTAGTATATTGAAATGGAATTTTCAAGAGGTTCATTAGTGAAAAACAAGATGAAAATTGTAAACAAAAACAATGAAATAATGGCTGGTATCTTGGATATCGCTTCCTCAACAAAGATTTATTAATGGAAAACAAGATAATTATAAGCAAAAACAATGGAATAATGTCACAATGTTGTTGGTGTTATATTCATTTTATCCGTACATACATTAAGTTTTATATTTTATTCTCCCTAAAATTAAATATAGAGTTTAACACAAATTCTCATTTGAAACATTCTCACTTCAAAATTCCCTCACTTGTTTGTATCTTAAATTGATCTTATTTTCCCACATTCTCATGTGAATCTCACAGTTCTGGATGTTGTGTTAGATTGAATAGTATGTTTTGCAATTTTTTGAACGGAAACGACACTTAAGCATCTCTAAGGAAGGTGTAAGGCAAACCGAAGGGTGAAAAGTAGAGAAGAATAAAAAGAACAAACATGAGCCAACGGAGTCAACCACATGGGCCAATAGCTCGGGGCATGCAGCGGAATTCATTTTTGAAAACTTTAGAGAAGGAACCTCGACCACCCGGGTGGCCTATGGTCTGATTGGGGGCACCAACCTCCTTAGCCCAGCCTTTGTAGCCAAGGAGCTCGACGTCGTGTAAAGGAAATCACTTGTGAAAACTATGGAGAAGGAACCTTGACCAATCGGGCGGCCTATGGCTTGATTGGGGGCACCAAGTCACCAACCTCCTTTATCCAGTCTTTATAGCCAAGAAGCGAGCCACGATGCGCTCAGCCATCCGAGCATGACTCGACCTGCACGAGCATAATTTTAGTGCAAAGTTTTCAAACTAATACATTCATTTCACACTTCCCTTTTTTTCTCTTCCATGTAATTCCCCCACTTTTGAATAATTTGTTGTGTCCTTTATACCCCTCTTTGTTAAGTTGGAAGTAGAGTTAGATATGTGCAAAATCTATTTTGAAGTCTGTCTTTATTCTTTCATGTATTTGTTACTCCTCTAATTTTTTTTCTTTTTGTCCTCTATATTTTTAGAAGATACAACCATTCAAGCCCATCTTCGTTAACATCATGCTTAATTAACATTTATGGAGTCAGAGAGGGGAGGTCCACCCCATTGTCCCCCAATCCTCTTATGGATAAACTATCAGTTTTGCAATATTCGTGACACGCTGCAAGTGGAATCTCTGAAGTGATGTAATTTCAATAATACCGAAAAGGCAAAAAAGCATTTGCCCTTGTAACATATAGATATGAAAGAAATACAAATGTCTTTAGGTTGCGTTTGGAAACAAGTATTTCATTTGGAATTGTAGATTTCAATTATGAATTCATTAAATAAGAATTTGACAATTACAAGTTTAGGAAAGTGATTCTCAAATACTTATCTTTAACTATTTTTTAAAACATTGGTGGATTTGACTCAAATCAAAATTTGAAAATCTTTTACTTGCCAAACACTAAATTTAAGTCAAATCCACATTTTCAAATGAAATCAACATTCCCAAACATAGCATTAACGATTTTAATCAGAGATTAATGATGGCTAATACTAAGATAGTGTTGTAATGCATGCCTATCAAAACTAGAGTTGATTATATCCATATTTCTTTGATCCCTTTAGGCATCACTACAGTCCATAACTTGTCCAATACTATGCTTAATCACTTGATTTCACCTTGTGCACTACTGGTATAGTATCCTATAAGCCAACTCTAGTCAAGATCCACTTTATGTATGAATACAACTACGATACAACACTTATTAAGCCGTAATCACAATACATGTTTAATTAAAATTGCTACGTATTTAATAGATTGTACACTATTGTAGGTATTATATGATATTTTTTCAATGGATTATTAAATTATTAGGTTGCTTAAAAATATATCAAAGATCCCTAACCAATATTCATGATTTGTAAATCATTACAAGAAAACAAAAAAAATATAATATCAAAAAACCAAAACCAAAAAAAATAAATTAAAATAAAAAACTCTCATCCTATAACCTATTCAATTCTACCACATAAATAAACAACCAGTCTCCTAAGAGACGTCTCTATGAGAGACAACTCTCAAGCCCAGTTCATTAAAATTTAATGCCTACTCTTATTTTACATTTTACTAATGTCTTCCAAAAAGATCGTCTCTCGCAAGAATATTTTACTTTAGTGCAACTTTTTGTAACCGCTCAATTTTGCTTGTGACTTGCGATTTGTAAGTTGTAAATTTGTAACTCTATCCGCTGCTCATTTTCATAAAATAAAAAACAAAAAATAAAAATAGTGAAAGGTTTTATCCGCTGGTTTACACGCTTTACCTGCTTCGTCCAGTTCAGTCTCGTCTACTTTCTTCCTCGTTTTCTTCACTCATGGCGATTTCACTCTCTTCCGCTACAATTTCAGGTATTCTTTTTCTTTTCGTTCTTTTTTTCATCATTTAATTCTCTTTTGATATCCAAAACTCTCTGATTTTCATATTGTATTGCAAATTTTAATCTGTTAATCTACAATTTCAGAATCTAGATTTTTTGGAACTAGGTATGAGGTCTATACTCTTTATAGGATGGTATACTAAGCATTTTCAATCGATTTTCTTGCTTACTGTTGATTAAATTCAGTAATTAAATCCATGAATTGTGTTTATGAAGTGAAATTCTGACTTGCACCAGTAATATTGGGATGTTTTTGATGTTATTGAGAACTCATTTCAGATCCGATTACATAATTGTAGACTTTCAATATTACGTGATTGGCTTCTTAGTATGAAAATGTGTTTTGCTTGTGAAACTTTCCATAGGTATTTGTGGATCTGTGAAATCAAGAAGAGTATATGTGCAAATTGATAAACAATAATACAACAGTACACATGTATAGTGTAAACATCAACATTTTGGTGGGATATAATTAGGATTGTTTGGGGTTGAGCGTATGCAGAAGCCTAAGTGAATTGAGAAACTTATCGAAGAGTATAAATGCAACATAAGTACTTGAAGAAAACACACACTATAAAAACTCACTATTTATCAACCTATGAGAGTAGTACAAACAGTGGCGGATTCAAAACTCAAAACTATGGGTAGCACTAACGTGTTGAAGTAAATTAATAAAACAATTCCGCAGAGTCCTATTTGTAAAATGAACAATCCATATATTTTCATTACTCCTAATTGACTTGTAAGTAAGTGATCACAATAATAATCTCATGTTACTTCCACTATAAAATAAAAATGGCAATATATGTCATCCACACACCGCATCGTACAAAGTTATAAGTTACAAGTTACAAGTTACAAGTTACAACGAAATCAAGGATTAACTCAGTGAAACACTTCCACCATTCTGAAATACTCATTGCATTATGATTATTGTCACTATTTATTGTTCAAGCTTATTTTATATATTACGGCTTGTTGTAAGAAAAAAATATATGCAAGTGAGATCTTGTTCAAATCGTCTAATCACATACTTTTATAAAATTAACTTTTTATAAGTTTTAGATGTTCATATTTCAATGTAAAATTATTAAAATAACATATTAGATTACGTAAAAAGTCAAATATAGCAAGTAGAATGAAACGGAGGAAGTACAAGGTAAAAAAAATTATTTTTTAAAATAACATGGGTAGCCTATGCTACCCATTGCTCCCATATACATCCGCCTGTGAGTACAAAGTACCCCAAACTATAAGGGTAAAAGTACAAAATATAAAACTCACTATATGAATAAACTCACAAAGTAGATATAAATTAGTGGAACAAGAGAATAAGATAAACGTGTATAGTATAAAGATGGTAATTAAAGGGTTTTATTGGTGAGCCTTTATCGTGGAGGTTTGGTGGATTTCATGGATGGGTAAATGAATGCATAACTCCTTTTTATAGAAGAATGGCTGTTTAGTTGTGTCTTTGCCGGATTCTGGAAGTTGATGGATATTTATAGCAATTCCATTATTGCTCTAGAGGTATCTATAATATTCTAAGCCTTGTAGGAATAGCAAGTGTTTCTTAGTGGTCTAAATTCTAGGCCACACTTAACGACCCAACTTGGCACAAAATTTATGGGCTATTTGATCATGGTATTGAAGCCAAATCGGGACTTTATCGAGAAGCCATAGAGGACCCAGTAAAATGTTAAAATTTTATGTCTAATAGGTTTTAACAGTTCAAGAGTTCATGAGTACCTATGGAAACTTTGAGCACTCCATCATGAGCGGAAATCTTGCATCATTTAGAATCAAGAATTCATGTATTAAATTTAAATCTGGAACATGATGAACATTAGATCCTAATTCTACTGTTATGTCTCTTGATCCAAATAGAGCCATACCACAGACATTGCAATGAATATCGTTGCTCAGCAGACATGTTCTTTTCAATACAATAGTGATTAAGTGACTATTTTGAGAGCAAATATGATAGGTAAAGTCAGAATCAAGAACCCAATCAGGAGAGCTACTACTTTTAGGAGAAGTAGCCAATAAAATATCATTGGACTCTATATCACCAAAATCAGCTTAGTCCTTACATTTTCTTCTCTTCTTCTCTTTTGAGTTTTTTCTTAATTTTGAAGCAATAGGAAACATCTTATGGAATTAATTAGATTAAAACAAAGAAATGAAATGCTTGATGTCAATAGGCCAAAAGGCCCAAAAGAGAAAATTGAATATTTGATAACAAGAGAGAGTAGTTAAATAAAAATAATAATCTATAACTCCTTTGATAATAAACATAATTAATTAGATTAAGTAATAATAATAAGTATTAAGATCTGGTCTTTGATCTTAATCTGGTGTGCTTCGATCTGAAAGAGATGATGATGTGGTAACGAGAGTCATGTAGTTTTCGTAACTTCAAATATAGGCTGAAAACATGAGATATTCTTTAAAACAACCCAAAACGCTGGTGTTACGCGTATACATTGCGGAAAATATCATTTCGATTTTTTGGAACCTTTACAATGCGCTTAATGCAATACGATCATCGTGCAAAAGTACAATTTTGGTCACATTCGCGATAACAGATTTCACGGCCAATACGGATGGTTTCGCGATCAATGCATCCTATATTTCGGTCAATAAAAACTCAAAAACCTTTACAATACGATCACAAAACGGTGATATGAATAATCAATAAGTCGAGGAGAACAAGTTCTTAATATCTTCAAATCTGTTTGCTCCAATTCCATCCCCTCTAAAGTTGGTATCTAAACCAAAGAAGTTATTCTTGTCTAAATTCCCCCCTTCGTCTTCTTTCAATTTTCTCAATCCAAACAAAGTGTAAATTTTAAGGAGCCGAATCTCGGATTTACTTCCCGCTGTGTTGGATTCAACATGTTTTCTCTAGTGTGTATAATAATCTTGATACCCCTTCAATATCTAGTGTTTGGTTTGAGTCTGTGTTAACTTTTTCTAGAGTTATTAAATTCAAGCTAGTTTAGATTAAGACTTTCAAATTATTTACGGCTAAAGTGAAGTTTAATTAAGGGCGATTAAATTTTAGTAGATTCAAATCAGGGCTACGAAGTTCATTTACAATTGCATATATGCTCGAAATTCAAATATGAGCACTGTTAGGTTTGAAAAAGGGAGTCAAGTGTTACCGTGTTAAGCCTTAAGAACAAAAACTTATTAGAGTATGCATTATTCTAGTGCTACTTATCCACGATGGATGTGATATGGTACTTGTTTTCATGTTGTAAAATCTTGAAACAGTTGCAAAACCACTTTGGCAGTCAATGCAGATAGTTCTGTGGTTGTTGCTGACTATACTGTTTTCACAATATTTATATGAAACTTTGTGATGCCGTTACGATGCGGTGATGCAGCTGATATGCGACTTTATTTTGTCATCGACTTTTGTTTTTATATAGGTGGATCTAACCTCAAGACATGCGAGCTTCCGTTCTCAAGATGCAGCTCTTTGGGGAAAACGGTAACAAGTGGAATGCCCATAAAGTTAAAGCAATCGAGAACACGACAAAAGTTTTCTATTTGTGCACAGTACAGGTCTTACTCCTGGCGCTTCTATTTTTCATTTTTCAAATCTCCTTTAGCAGCTCAAATGCCCTCCTTGCTCCCCCCCTCCCCCCGCCCAAAAAAAAACTAAAAAAAAGTTAGTTGTGGAGGACGTAAATACGCTAGGAGCTGCACTCAGGAACCATGTGTTGTATTCATCGTGGATTTGTTCATGTGAAGATGCTTTAAACTAGTCATGACTCATGATGAAATTCGTAGAGCATATAATTGGAAAACTTTGCATGTCTTGATATTTATATGTTCCTTTTTTTGAAACACAAGCCATGATTTGCTGCTAACTTCGACAATTGAAAACCATTTTTTGTAGTTTATTATGGCATTGGGGTAATACATATGGGTATATTCTGACAAAATTTTGCAATGGACATTGCATGTGCAATGATTGATTCGACGTGGCTTGATTAAATAAAGCTGATATGGGTTTAATCAGTTCACTTAATTGTGTGCAGCAATTCTGATAGAGGTGGAACCGGTGGTGATTTTGTTGCTGGTTTTCTTCTTGGTAGTGCAGTGTGTGGGACTCTAGCATATATTTTTGCTCCTCAGGTGCTTTGACATTTTCTCTCAGTGTTTTTCCATTTGGCCTTTTTAAGCCTATTACAAAAGCTACCTTGAGATTTTTGTATGTTACAAATTGTTGTTGAACTGAATGAGACTTGTTAGCATTTGGTGCGATTGATGAACCAACAATGTGGAAACTGTGTTGTTACTTGTGAATGTTTGTATTTTCCTTGAAGATTCTAAAAATTAACCATATTTTGATCTTTTTGTTAATCCTTAACTTAATGTATCTCTATTTTATAAGTCCTTTAAAGTATAGGTGCACCTTTTTAAGGAGTCCAAGGGGACAAAAACATTGTGATCCTACTAAAATGTCTTAATTCTTTCAATTCATTCCTCCATAATTAAACACATCAGATGGTGATGAAGGGGCAAGATAAGGGTAAATTCATCATCTCCTGGTATCAGACTCACTCTTTTATGAGAAGGTTGCTTGCTTGGTTGAAAATGAAGCGTCAAATGTAGGTACCCCTGTTGGATTATATAATAACTGGCATGCATACATGCTTATAGTAATGTACTGAAATGTTTTACTCTTCCATATTGTGAGTTAGTTCTCATTTTGTCATAAGAATGTTATTGTTTTTTGGATAGTTAATGTGGAAGATTGGTGTGAGAATGCCGATATTTGTGACCTGCATTGCTTATTAGTGTTTACTACTAATTAGCTGTTTTATAAGGAAATAATTACAGACTTGAAACTGTATGCCTTGAAGTTGCGTATCTTCCTTAGCGACAAGATTGCATGGTGTGGTTGATTTGGGTAAAACTAAATATGAAAGCAGAAAACATGATTCTATAGCTGCTTTTTGGTTTCAGATCAGAAGATCACTGTTGAATGAAGATGAATATGGTTTTCGGAAGGCCAGGAAACCAATATATTATGATGATGAAGGCCTAGAGGTAACTATTGTACTACCGGTTAGACATATTTTCTTGAAGCATATATCTTCATATCTAAATATCTAAAATACTTGTTTCTGTTTGAGCGAGAGCAGAAGACCCGACAAACCCTCAATTCTAAATTGAGCCAACTGAATGCTGCTATCGACAATGTATCAGCTCGTCTGCGAGGTGGAAATAATACTTCGGTGCCTGCTGAGTCTGACCCAGAAGTGGAAGCAATGCTATAAAGTTCGGTCGTTTTTGACGGTCAGAGAGAGTTGTGTGACCATCGATGATATTGTTGGTTGTTAGCTTTAGTGAGAATGCAACCATGATTTGCTGTTGAGGTCTTGCAGATGTCGACCCATACCCATATATGATATAAACCATAAAGTTTCGTCATTTCTTCTCATCTAGGGTCTTTGTGGATATATTTATCTTGAATATTCATGTTTTATGGTCTCTTCGTATTAATTTGTGATAGATTTGCTACTCTGCACAAAGTAACATCTATTGAATGAGATTCTTGTGGAATCAACCAATGTTACCTTGGTTTCTTGAGGTTTTTGAATTAAGAGGTAAAGCCGTAAAGTAATTGAAAAGTACTTTAGATGAATAATTGATATAAATGTGATATTTTCATATATTAATTTAAAGATAAGGTCTTTATGGTAGAATTTTTTAATTTGAATTTTTGAATAAATTAAAAGTTTATAATAGTTTGTCTGTAATTCAAAGCCTCGACAATTCATTGATTGGCTTTGACAGAGAATTGACTCAACTTGTAAAGGGGAATAAAATGCGATGTGTCGTCACACGTTCGACGAGTAGGAGACGACTCGTCACATATGTAGAACTGCAAATTGTGTGGTCATATACGACTCGTCCTGGAGTTAGCTAGGCGGTTTTTCGCGTGGCTCTTCATAATTTTATCACAAATTCTTACCTGAGACCGTCTTTTGTTGAATTAAAAGTGAAATCTGACAAAATCCGATTTGAGATCCTTGTGAGATAATTTAGAAATTGAGATGAGTCTATATAATTTTAGTAATCTGAAAAACTCATCATATGTAATATCCAAAATTTAAAAGACAACCACAATGTGAAAGAAAAACTATATGCTAAATGGGTGGATTCCGAATTCAAAATTAGTTTGTAATTGTATCTGAACCATAGCTGAAATTTCGAAATTTTTTTTATAATTAAGTTTTCTATCCGCTCATGCCAACAGTTTTGTAAATAGTATAACTTATTCAACTTGGTTTTCAATATACATTAAATTAAATTAAACAAGTGACCACCTTCCCTTATTACATAATCTTAAATGTCCAATTGGATGGATGTACAACTCTTAACTTATGATGATACATGCCTTATTAGGTTGGAGAGCTCACTCCTAACTCTAACGTCATAGAGTAGAACGCACGAAAATGGCTAGGATTACAAATTTACAATACAAATTGCATGATCTCATGTGGTTTGTATTTGGACTACATTTATTTGTCTTGGTTTGAGTTGCCGCCGTTATGGGTATAAGTTGCTGGGGGATTCCTTTTGATCGCGCTCTTCGTTATTGGTATAAGTTGTCGGCTTGCCGCCGTCCTTTCCTTCCGTATCCTGTCCAGATTTTTTTATGAGTGGGATACACTGAGTAGAATGATGATGAATTGATGATGATTGTTTGTCTTGGTTTGCATACTTGCATCCTGAGGTTAAAATTCACTTGCCCTTTTTTTCAATTTTGTTACCCTTTCAAGGTAGCAAATACAACAGAACAAAATACATTTGTTTATTTGAACAGTAAATGTAATATAGATTTAGTGCATAATATATATTATTTATTATGCATTTCATTTACATTGTCTCTTCAAAAAGGTATAATTTTATCACACCTCTTAGAATTAGTCTTGTATGGATTTAGTGCACACTAAAATAGTGTGCATCAGTCATAGACTTGGAATATTTTCCTCCATCCCTCTTAAATGTCCCATAATTTTCGATTTTAAACTATCTCATTAGTTTGTCAAACAACTTCCACTTTTACTCTCTAGCTTATTTTAAAAGGATCTCAAACTATAACCCATTATACTCAACTTTTTAATCTCCGTGTTATTTTTAATTGAAGCAAAATCACAGAGATAATGAACAATAAGTTGGATATTTTGGGTAGCTAAAATGAAGAATTAAGAGTGTAGATCAGAAAATACACCATTAGAAAGTGTGCACAATAAACATATTGTATGCTAAGTCTATATTAGATTAAATCCATTTTCTTAACTCAAACTTCCTTTGTTATATAATTTGAGATTTCTATATTGATAGTAATACATTATGAAGAAAAATATATGTTTTATATTGATTTTCATTGTAAGTGAAAAAGATCCGGAGACTATGAGAATAGACTATTGAAATTTTATTATAAAATATAAGAACACTTTTGTCTAACATATGTAAACATAAGGATAAAATATGACTACAATTATGAGATGAAAATAAAAAATATTCTTTGTAAAATTGACAAAAAAAGCGCCCAAAACTTAAAATAAAAATAGGAAAAATTACTGTAGTTAATATAACATTCGTTAATTTTCTTACAATAATATCAATTTTTGATTAATCATAAATAGCATCAATTTAGGGGGTTTTCTTTTCGTAGAATAATACCTAATTTTTTTATTAACTAATTTTTCAATTTTTTTGTCATGTTATCTCCTATAATTTGATTTTTGATATGTTAGCGGGATATTCAAAAGAAAAACACCCCTAAATTAATACTCCTATTATTTATAGCTAATTAAAAATAATATTATTATAAAATAAGTAAAAGAATTATATTATTTTGGATGATTTTCCATCAAAATACTATAATTTAGGAAAAATTTCACATGGTAGCATCCAGTTTTCATGAAATGCCAGTGGTAGGACCTTTTAAGAAAATTCCACATGGTGGCATTCAGTTTATACATTATCTAATTGATGTAGCATTTTCTGTTAAGTTCTTGTTAAATTCCGTTTAATTCATTATTTTGTAAGTTTTTTCCACATGGTAGCATCCAGTTTTTGAACTTTATAAAGCCAACAAGATTTATTAGTGCACGAGATTAGGGGTGTTCAAAAAACCTGACCCACTTGACCCGACCCGTCGACCCGCATCTTAAATGGCGGGTCAATTTTCAATAACAACAATATGTTACGGGTCGGGTACTTAACCCGCCTTAATCAGGTAGGGGCAGGGACCACTTAATAAATTAAAGCGGGTACCCGTCGACCCGATATACTAGCGGAATTTTTTTTAAAAATAATTTGTTGGTTTACTTGCGGCTATTAGACTAAGTAATAACTAATATTAAATAATAAGAAAAAGAAGTCGATAACTAATTTCTAAATGGGTTACCAACAAATAAATTTAAGATTTAGAAGAAAAAAAACATATTAGTAATTAGTATTAAGAGAGAAAAACAAGTCAATAGCTTCTCTAAAATCTTTTTTTTCTTTTATTCTTTTAAATTTTGTTTTCCGGGTATTTGAAATGCCAGGTATCTGGTTATGAACACCCCTACTTGATATGCACATTTCCAGCTTTATAATGCCAACAATTTGAATGAAAACAAAATTATTACAATATTTATGGGCCTTAATGAATTAAACGCTAAAATAATGGTGAATTAAAAATTTGAGAACAAAAACTGGATGCTATTATGTGGAAAAAACTTACAAAATAATAATTAAACGGAATTTAACAAGAATTTAACGGAAAATACTACGACAATTAGATAGTGCATAAAGTAAATAGTATCATATGGAATTTTCTTAAAAAAGTGCTACTACTGATATTTCATGCAAACTAGGTGCTACAATGTAGAATTTTCCCATCATTTAGCAAACACCACATACTCTTTGGGTGTGTTTGGCAAGAGGGAATTGAGGTTGGGGATTGAGATTTTAGGGTAAAATTATAAAAAGTTTCTTGTTTGTTTGAGGAGATTGGGTATTGATAAAAGATGAGACGACTTGGGAAGGGAAAGTCCAAAAAAAAAGTCTTGGTGGTAGAGTGGTATTTGGAGATGAGACTTAGAAAACTTGTAAAAAACTATTTTGCCATTAGTAAAAGTAAAGAAATCTAAAAGTTGTAAGGACAATTTTGTAAATATAATATTATATTATAAATTCTACTAAAGCAATAGAAGAATATGACAAGTGTTACAATTTTAAAAGTTATTTTCCCGCCTAATTCTATCTAAGTTATTTTAGGTTGTTTTTTAAATTTAATTTTATTCCATTGATTTATTTAATTAATTTAACCCGTATTTAATTTTCCCTCGTAAAATTTTCCATTAATGCTTCTTTTCACTTCTAAAACCATTTTTTTTTCTCATATGTTTTTACCAAAATTCTGTACTTAGTACGGGTATGTACCTCGTTTTTATCTAGTTTCTTATCTATTCTTACCATTTGCCAAACAAGGACTTGAAACATTTATTTTCAAAGTGTCAACTCAAGTCTCATTCTAAAGTCTCCACTATATTCCTCTGTTCTATAATACTTGCTACTAATTATGCACTCAGTAGCAAGTATTATCGAACGGAAGAAGTATTTGCGAAATAAAAAAATGTGGAGTAGTTGGGTAAAGTGAAGGCAGCTATAAAAAACGAAGCATTTTTACTAGCCAGAAAAGATAAAGGATAAAGCAAGCAGAACAACCATCTAGAAACGAACACAACAGCCTAAGAGGAAGAGGCCTACCCGCTCTCTTTCTCTCACCTAATCCGCCATTGTTAAGAGCTTCCTGCCTACTCTCCATTTTAACAAACCAATAATGTCAGTCTCTCTCCAATTATTAACCTCTACTTCTTCTTCCACCACCTCATCTTCCTTCATTATTGGTCTCTTTCGTTATCCATCACTATTTTCCTCTAATTTGTCGGCTACTCTTTTTCAATTTCATCATCATCATCATCATTATCTTTCTCTTCAAAACCAAAGTAATCAGTATAGCTCGAATTGCAGCAGTAATGGAGGAGGCGGGACGCTTTTGTGCAGAAGCTGTAAGAAATGGAATTTTAACGAACTATCCAAAACCCTTCAAAGTTCCGGATTTAGGTTGAAGGATGCGGTTGACTTTCGTCGAAATGTGTCGACTTTCTCAGCGGGTTCTGATGATTATAGTCCTAGCAGTAGCAGTGCAGATCCCTTTAAAGAAGCCGGTGAAGCTGATAGCGATGCTGAAGAGGAAGACCAGGCTTTGAATTTCCCTGAAGTTGATCGTTGGGATGTTTTGGGTTTAGGCCAAGCTATGGTATGAATTTTTTGTCCCTAATTGGTTGTTTTTTTTTTTTTTGAATTTATTAAGTGTGCTGAATTGTGGTATGATTTGGTTATTATATGTTTGGCCTGGTTTCTTCTACATTGCAATTTGTATAGAAGATTGGACTTTGATATTTCCTGCATTTTTGTTATTGACAAATTTGCTTGGTATTGTGCTTTGAATGAAATCAATGTTCAAGTTTCTTTTCTTCTGTGCTATCCCTCCCTCTGAGTTTCATAGAGGAAATACGGACCACAGTAAAATAGAAATATAACAAAATTAAATGGAGGAGCCAAAATACAAAATTTGGTCAAATTAAAATGGATAAAGATTATTATTCTGTTAGTGTCTAGAAAAACGGGGAATCTAAATTGAATTTAAAAGTATTTATTTTGCTTGTTTTTCTTCTTTGGGTTAATCAATGAAACATGGAATGGTCACTCATCATACACAAGCTATTAGCGAACCAATAAGGAATATAGAAAGTTGAAACTTGGTGGACAGGGCTTAAAAGGAAGCAAGAAAGACCAAGGATGATCTGGAGGGCTGAAGTGGAAAGAGATATGAAAGATTTAGACTTACATGCTGAGATGGTAGAAAATCGAATTGAATGGAATATGGATAAGAATTCATGTGGATGACAATTGGAATTCGGAAATGGTCTGTTGGTTCATTTAGCTAACCCCAATCTTTTGAAGTTAAAGACTTTGGCGTTGTTGTGTTGATTTTGCCTTGTCGGCAGGATTTTTGTTGATGGTAACTTATAGTCATAGTCATATTTATATATCATATATGTAAGCCTTTTTAAATTGTGCTCTGGCCATCATTGGAACAACCATCAAAATTGCATGCGAAATCTTTCTTGTCCAATGTATACTAAAAGGGACCGAGGGTGTATTACATGTCATTCTTATGTCTTGACATCCAATTTTCGTAAAGGTTGATCTTCTTATTGTGTTTTTGCTTATTGACATGCTAAAAATGAATATTAGGTGGAGTCTTGATTGCTTATGTGTTATTTTGTCATTGATGGTGGAGTCTTGATTGCGTATGTGTTGTTTTGTCATTGATGATGTATTTGATGATACACAACTTGCTATGAGTTAGCAATTTGCCCAAAATGGCCAATAAATTTGAATTACAATTCGCAAGGGGATTAGTGAATTAGGTCACATTGGTTTAGTATAGCCCAGATAAAACAAATTGTGTTTCATTTTGATTTCCTTCTCTTTCTTGTCTTGAATATAGGTCGACTTTTCAGGAGTTGTTGATGATGAATTTCTTGAGAGATTGGATTTAGAAAAGGGAACAAGGAAGCTTGTGAACCATGAGGAAAGAGGTGAAGTGTTGAGTGCAATGGATGGTTGTAGCTACAAAGCTGCTGCTGGTGGATCGTTGTCCAATAGCCTGGTTGCTCTTGCTAGGCTTGGCAGTCTTCCTGTTGGTGGGCATAAACTAAATGTAGCCATGGCAGGCAGTGTTGGTAGCGATCCATTGGGTGGGTTCTACAGGTGAGCAAACCTGGCAAGTTATGGATTAGTTATCTGAACTTTGCTAGATACCGTGCTTGTTAGTCTCCGAGTTCCTCAGAATTTCTGCTATACTCTCTGTAATTATACTTTAATTATAACACCCAAGTGTCTGAGCAAACCTGGCAAGTTTTGGAATTCCTTAAATTAGTTATTGAATTTGCATTTGTGTTGGTTTTTTCAATTAGTATACTTCTTAATTAATTGGAGAACCCTACTTCCTCGTGCAATCTATTATGTAGAAATAGATCTGTTAATTGTTACTGTCTATGATATTGCTTTTGGTGTAATGTATATTTATATCATTATATGTTAAGCTTTGCAAAGCACAGCCAGTAATGTTGTAGTGTTTTATACTTGTATAGGGCCAAATTGCGTAGGGCAAGTGTGAATTTTCTTTCTGCACCAGTTAAAGACGGCACAACCGGGACAGTGATAGTTCTTACAACTCCTGATGCCCAGCGCACAATGCTTGCATATCAGGTGTCTGATCTTTTTGCTATCTTATATTGTATGCAGTCAAAACTGATTCTGTATCTTATCTATGAACTGATGAGTAGTCAGGATGGCCTGTCCTCTAGATGCAAACACTTCTTTCATGATACCTGAATCATGACTTGTGCGTGTTTCAAGATTCTTGGACTGGGTTTTGTGATTTTCTCTTGTTGGTGATATTGGAATATTAATTTTAGTGGTCGGAGTTCTGTTGTATCGACCTGAACCTATAAACTTTGATACTTTGGTGGCTGTAATTCGCAAAATATAAACATTTAGGCTGTAATTCGCAAAAGTGCTAAACTTTAAGGCTGTAATTCGCAAATTATTCTTATTTTTGGCAATTGATATTGTTTTCTAAAATCTTTTGCTTATTTGAGTCATAACGTAATTATTCGTAATCCCATGCATTTCACTTGCTGACTTGCAAACATATTATGTGCTTTGCATGATCTATGTATATCTTGATTTTCATTTATTTCATTGCTTTCTGTCATATACTTGATGCTCACATGTCCTTATGGTTTTCTAAAGCACATGCTAATCTATTCGAAATTACCAACTTGGAAGCTTACTCTTGTATCTTATTCTAACTGCAGGGCACGTCATCCGAAGTTAACTATGATCCTGGGTTATCTGAAGCAGTTTCTAAGACAAATATTCTTGTTGTTGAAGGTTATTTATTTGAACTTCCACATACTATTAAATCAATTAAAAAAGCATGCAAGGATGCACATAGCAATGGAGGTCTTGTTGCTGTTACTGCATCAGATGTGTCCTGCATTGAGAGGCACTATGACGATTTCTGGTAAGTCAAACTTGACAAGATTTAAATAACTGATCTTAATGTTGAGTCACATATACAAATACTTGTCATATACTGCTTCTTTTGGTTTAACGATGCTCATTTGGGGGCATATATTGAATTTTAAGAACTTACAATAAATTTTATGGCATTTTGATGGAGAACTGCAAATAAAGATTAAAGTTAAAGCCTTAAAGGATCTTCACCGGAAAATATCTATCTTTCTTCAATGAAGACTGATCTAGATAAATCGGGGTGGTGACAGAAATTAATACGAGTGAGTTTGCTATGGATATTTGGATGTCCATGTGGAATATGCACAATTGTGGTTTTTGCCTCTATAAATTAGAGGTGTTCAATGGGGCAGGTCGACCCAATGGGTCAAGGGTCGGGTCACATTTTAATGGGTCATTAACGGGCCTATGTGTAAAGGGCCGGGTCGGATAATTATATTAATTGGTTGTAAAAAATTTTTTACCACTTTTTTTTATATATTTTTAAATGCGATTGTTATACTAGTATTTATAGGTGAATTGACCTAATGGGTCATAAAGTATAATAAAAAAAATTATTTTATGAACTTTTTAAAAAAGGGTCAAAGTGGGTCGTATTTAAATGGGCTTGACCCGCTCCGGCCCATTTAACATTTGACATGACCCACCCCAACCCGTCCCATTTAAATTTTGACCTGCCCCGCCCCGACCAGGCCCATTAAACACCTCTACTATAAATTAGAAAAACAACACTTTCACTCCAAATACATCTCGAGTACATAAGACCACATTAACATCGGAAAATGCCTCTAAGCCTTATCTAATATGGGATCAAAAGCGCTACTCTCAAGTTTCTAAATAGCACTTCACTTATCACATTCAAAAAAATCAGCGGGTAAAGGTATGCTGTTGTCCCGGTCCCTAGCGCACTGCAGTGGTGGATCTTGCACCGAACTTTCAAGGGGTCATCAAATGGGCTTGTGTGAAATATTGAGGGGGCCAATAGAAAATATCCTAATTTTGCGGAAGGTTGAGGGGCGTAGGTTATTGGGCCCCATTATAAGATCCTTCTCTACTAGTTGATGGTAGTCTTCAAGCTGATTGCTGGGTACATTCTGCAGTAAATTAGTACATAAGCATAATTTTCTAAGGTTCCTTTTGTCGTTACGGATGCATTAGTATGTAAAGCTATATCTATGAATTTCCAAGCGTCTTTTGGTGCATTTAGTAGACTTTCTTTAGTAGAGTTTCTTCATCAAATTGAGATCTCTTTCGAGCTACATTATGTGTTTTCTTCCAAGAAATAACTAATATACGGAATCTCATAATTTTTCAGGGAAATAATCGGGAACTACGCTGATATAATATTTGCAAATAGCGATGAAGCTAGGGCTTTGTGTAATTTTTCATTGACGGAAAGCCCAATTTCAGCAGCAAGGTATTTAAGCCATTTTGTCCCGCTTGTTTCTGTGACGGATGGCCGCCAAGGATCCTACATTGGTGTCAGAGGGGAAGCTATATACATCCCTCCGTCACCTTGTGTACCGATAGACACATGTGGAGCAGGAGATGCATATGCTTCCGGGATTTTATATGGTATATTACGAGGCGTATCAGATCTGAAAGATATGGGTGCATTAGCCGCCAAGATTGCAGCAGTAGTTGTTGGCCAACAAGGGACTCGACTTAGGGTTCAAGACGCTGTTGAATTGGCAGAATCATTGCATTCTGTCTCTAGGATTCCTCAATTTGACTAGAGGCCTATTCGTTCATACTACGTATGCTGAACATACCGATTTTTTCATATTAGTCCGCTTGTCTATATTAATTTATGTTCTTCATTGTATATTTATGATCATAATTCAAAGAGGAAAATCACTTCTTGTTTGCTTGGTTGTGATGTTTGCTTCTTTAAATCCTACCTTTTCAAGTAAGAGTAACTTTGGTCTTTGAGTAGCGCGCCAAAATTTGCAGCCAAGAATGGATGTGTCGTATCGTATGCATGTGAACTGTGGTGCTATCGCCTATCGTATTCAAGATTTTTAGCATAGTCTAGATAAGGCTTCAGGTAGAGATGAGATGGTTAAGAAGGGTATAGAACCGACTTTGTCGACGTACAATATGTTGATACATTCATTGTTTATGGAAGGTAAGGATGCAGAAGCTGATAGCTTGATAAAGGAGATGGAAGAAAAGGGTTTGAAGAAGAATGATGTTGCATTTAACATTTTGATCAAAGGATATTGCCAATGTGGGGATGTAAAGAAGGCGTTCGAGCTTCTCGTTGAGATGTTAATTGAAGGGATTGAACCTACTAGGGTTACGTATACATCTCTTATCTATGTGTTGTGCAAATCTAGGAGAATGAAGGAAGCAGTCGATCTGTTCGAGAAGGTGACACGAAATGGTATGATACCGGACCTTGTGATGTTCAGTGCTCTGATTAATGGGTTATATTTATATATATTGCATTCTCCCTATAAAATGAATGTTGAAGAGGAAACTAACCCTACATTTTTCTATGTTAATTAAAGTATTTCCTTGATTAACTATTTTTCCTATTTTTTTCCTTTTAACTCCTTAAAAGTCTCATGACCTTTATTCTTAAAACTCTCTTTTCCTTTGATTTCTACAATGGTTAGCAGATCAACAACTATAGAGCTAGGAGCATGCACATGTCCATACTCAGATCGGATCGACAGAAATCTACTGGTCTTGAAGACCGAATTTTTATCAGACCGGCTTATTCCGGTATGGTCTCGGTCTAACCCAGTTTCCTCTAGGTCAGTTCGAGGTTTTGATCGGTTAGACTGGAAGCAATTTTTAATACCAAAATAAATTAGAATATGGAAGATTTTCAAATAATTTAGCAAGTTAATTATTATTAAATAAAAATATTTGAGTTAAAAAAATTATTTTGTGTTAGAATTAAGAAAAATAAAACCCTTTAGATAAGCATATACATAAAAATCGTAAATATTATTTCTGTTCAAAATTACTTTTATATATATCCGGTCCAACTCAGATTTTTCCAAGCTTATTAGATCGAACCGGACCAAAAACCCGAAATGACAAGTAAGTAAAATTCGAGGCCCGGACCGAATGCAACTGGTCCGGTCCAATTTCAATCAGTTCCGGTCCAAACCGACGTTACGGACTAATTTTGCACACCCCTATATAGAACAAAAGAACCTTTGGAGCTCACAATAGTCGCAAGTTTACAACCATAAATTCAGGCCTCTACAATATTCCAATGAGTATGGTACAACTAATGACCTCAAAAAATACAATTTATGTTCACAAAATTCCTGTGAGAGACGGTTTCTTTGAGAGGCAATCTCTTATTGGGTTAGCCCATAAAACAATGTGAAGTAAGAGTAAAAAATAAGCTTTGATGGATAGGGCTTAAGAAACGTCTTTCAGATAGACGGTCTCTCAGAAGACTAGCTGATGTTTGTTTTAGTCTATATATATGTTTTTAATCTCTTTTGATCTCCAGTGTTTTTGGAATAGGATTTTAAATGTATTAGTCCTATTTATTTATATAACGCTTGGGCTAGCTTGAGAGAGGGCACACATCTCATTTTTTTACATGTGTTTTGTTTCTGCGTAGAAATCGGGTCAAAGTCTCCCTGAACGGAAGGTTGAATCGTGCTGGAATCTGCAAAACAGAGGGAGTCAACTTGTCCGGGGGCTTTTCCCGGAAAGCCTCTCCGACGCTCAAGTCAGTTGGGTTGTACGAATCAATTGTAATCAGTAAAATGCTTTGGTAAAAGGGGAGAGAAAAAGCTTACCAGATCTTGATGAGTAGTGAGGTATTTATAGCAGAAAATGAGTGGAGCAAATAGCCCCAAGGGCATTTTGGTAATTTCCCACAAACTGATAGTTTTGGGCTTACCATTAAGGCCCAGATGAGATATTAGGGTTTGACCCAATAACATTAGCCCCACGCACTAAGGGCGTTTACTCATGAACAGAAAACGGACTTTGAGCGTATATTTTATGAAAGAGCCCCTGACTTCCCTTACCTCGGGTGTTCGAATGTCTTAGGGAGATTGGGCATATCTTGTTCGAGGCCTCTTTCGGGCCGTATGTTAGGGAGAGGCCGAGTATTGGCGCAAGGGCCGAATGCTGGTGCTGAATAACTTCGTTCAGCCTTTGCCGATAGATTGGTGGAAATCAGTTGTCGATAAATGAGGGATTCAACTTAGCCGATAAACCCTTTGACCGAAGAGGAGACCGTAATCCTTGGGGGAACAAGGGTCTCCTCCTCAGCCAAAGAGTTCGAGGACAGAGTTGAGGTTAGACCGCAAACCAGCGCAAAAAGGGAAATTCTCAACTTGGTCGATGAAACCGTCGATGGAGCGGGATACCGTTGTTCTTGAGCGAACCTTGGTTTCCCGCCCCACCGACGGTTGCAAGGGCGAAGTTGGTATGTTCAGCTACGAGCCCCGGTCAGGGGATAAATTCAACTTGGTCGATGAACTCTTCGATGGAAGAGGGGACCCTGATCCTTTGGCGAACTGGGGTTCCCTCTCTCATCGAAGAGTCCAAGGGCGAAGTTGAGATGATACACCATGGGTAAGTATTGGTGGGGACTTCAACTTAGCCATCAACTTCTACGGTACAAAAGGGAACCGTAGTCCATGATAGAACGGAGGTTTCCTTTTGCACCGTAGAAGCCAAGGACGAAGTTGATTTGTCTGACCGCGAACCATCAAGATTAGGGAGGATCCTCAGCTCGGCCGATGGATTCCGTTGGAGGCAGAGGGATCATCCATGGGTGAACAGGGATTCCTCTTCCTCCACGGAATCCAACGGCGGAGCTGATAAGGCATATGGTAGGCGGCCTCGAGGGCATTCGGACTCTTGAGGGAGTGTTTCAAAAAATTTTTCAAGACCAAAGTTTTACTTCTCTTTTCCAGAGGAATTTTTTAGGGATTTTTGTGGTGGGGTTGATGAAAATGACCCAAGCAATGGCTCTATTTATAGCCAAAATATTACTGTTCCCCGTCACATCAATCACATCAATTATTTTTTGAGGTGGATGATTTAGAGTCCGAGCACGTAAGTGGCCGAATGTAAGCCGAGCCGTGCAGGATTCTCCCTTTTCCTGAGGGGTCCGAATACCTATCAAGTTGGATAAGACACCTTGGCTAGGCATATAACTTTGATTCAATACTTAGGCGATCCTCCTAATGCAGGATTTTCTTATATGCCCAAAGAGTTCATCCAGGGAAGGAGCTGAGTTCCTGTTAGGTGACCGAATGTGGTGCTGACCGAACAGGGGACTCTTTGTTCTGGAGATATCCGGCTCCCTGGCGGGGGTATTTAGGCGAATTGATTAAAAAGGTGAATTCATTCGACCCCTTGAAGAGCCCCTTCCAGGGTAGCTAAATGTGAAGGTATTCGGACACCGAGGGTCCGTCCTATAAGGTGTCTGAGTGCTCATAAGGGGCCGAGTACTATACTAGCCGAATAGGAGGGAGCCACCCTCTTTCAGAGGTGTCTGGCTCCTGTCGTTCAACACTTAGAACAAGTTAGCTAAGTGTGAAGGTATTCGGACACCAAGAGAGTCCATCCCCCAAAGTGTCCGAATGCCTGCTGATGGCCGAGTATTATACTGGCCGAATAGGAGGGAGGCACCCACTTCCAGAGGTGTCCGGCTCCTGTTGTTTAACACTTAGAGCAAGTTAGCTAAGTGTGAAGGTATTCGGACACCAAGGGAGTCCATCCCACCAAGGTGCCCGAGTACTGTTGGTGGCCGAGTGCTGCACTGGCCGAATAGGAGGGGCCAACCTCTCCCTTGAGGTGTCCGGCTCCTGTGGATTCACACTTAGGCAAAGTTAGCTAAGTGTTGAATGGTATTCGGACACTAAGAGAGTCCATCCCATAAGGTGTCCGAATGCTTATCAGGTGGCCGAGTGCTGCACTGGCCGAATAGGAGGGGCCAACCTCTCCCTTGAGGTGTCCGGCTCCTGCTGTTTTAACACTTAGAACAAGTTAGCTAAGTGTGAAGGTATTCGGACACTAGGAGAGTCCATCCCATAAGGTGCCCGAATGCTTATCAGGTGGCCGAGTGCTGCACTGGCCGAATAGGAGGGGCCAACCTCTCCCTTGAGGTGCCCGGCTCCTGCTGTTTTAACACTTAGAACAAGTTAGCTAAGTGTGAAGGTATTCGGACACTAGGAGAGTCCATCCCATAAGGTGTCCGAATGCTTATCAGGGGGCCGAGTGCTGCACTGGCCGAATAGGAGGGGCCAACCTCTCCCTTGAGGTGCCCGGCTCCTGCTGTTTTAACACTTAGAACAAGTTAGCTAAGTGTGAAGGTATTCGGACACTAGGAGAGTCCATCCCATAAGGTGTCCGAATGCTTATCAGGGGGCCGAGTGCTGCACTGGCCGAATAGGAGGGGCCAACCTCTCCCTTGAGGTGTCCGGCTCCTGTTGTTTTAACACTTAGAACAAGTTAGCTAAGTGTGGAGGTATTCGGACACTAAGAGAGTCCATCCCATAAGGTGTCCGAATGCTTAACAGGTGGCCGAGTGCTGCACTGGCCGAATAGGAGGGGCCAACCTCTCCCTTGAGGTGTCCGGCTCCTGTTGTTTTAACACTTAGAACAAGTTAGCTAAGTGTGGAGGTATTCGGACACTAAGAGAGTCCATCCCATAAGGTGTCCGAATGCTTATCAGGGGGCCGAGTGCTGCACTGGCCGAATAGGAGGGGCCAACCTCTCCCTTGAGGTGTCCGGCTCCTGTTGTTTTAACACTTAGAACAAGTTAGCTAAGTGTGGAGGTATTCGGACACTAAGAGAGTCCATCCCATAAGGTGTCCGAATGCTTATCAGGTGGCCGAGTGCTGCACTGGCCGAATAGGAGGGGCCAACCTCTCCCTTGAGGTGTCCGGCTCCTGTTGTTTTAACACTTAGAACAAGTTAGCTAAGTGTGGAGGTATTCGGACACTAAGAGAGTCCATCCCATAAGGTGTCCGAATGCTTATCAGGTGGCCGAGTACTGCACTGGCCGAATAGGAGGGGCCAACCTCTCCCTTGAGGTGTCCGGCTTCTGTTGTTTTAATACTTAGAACAAGTTAGCTAAGTGTGGAGGTATTCGGACACTAAGAGAGTCCATCCCATAAGGTGTCCGAATGCTTATCAGGGGGCCGAGTGCTGCACTGGCCGAATAGGAGGGGCCAACCTCTCCCTTGAGGTGTCCGGCTCCTGTTGTTTTAACACTTAGAACAAGTTAGTTAAGTGTGGAGGTATTCGGACACTAAGAGAGTCCATCCCATAAGGTGTCCGAATGCTTATCAGTATCTGAGTGTTGCACAAACCCAATGACGAAGTGTTATGAGATTTTTCCAGAACCTTCTGGTGTTTGAAACAATGTAGGTTTCTTTTGGGATTCGTGTCCAAGGTTTCGTTTCCTATAAAAGAGAAGTTTTGGGGGTTCATTTGCTTTGCTTTAAAAATATTTTCCTCAGAGCGTTTCCCAAAAACCCAAGGAAATTCCCAAGAAAATCTCAAATTAATCCCACTGCCCTTAAAAATTCGAGATTTCTCATCACTTGCTTGCTAGTTCAGGTACGTCTTCTACTCCGGTCTTGTATAGGAATAATGGCCGACTATACTTTTTCTTACTTAAATTTTGATGATAATAATGTAGAACTTGACTTCGTAGATATTTATAACTATGTAACCGAGAATGACATAAATGAATCATGCCTTGAGTCCCCTCTTCGTTATCCGGAGACGTTGTATCCTTTCCCTTGGGAACCAACTGTTGCCTTTGCCCCCGGTAAATTTGATGTAAATATTAGTGATTTAGAAGGCATAATGATAGTTCCCCCCTCCTACAGGCCGTATCCTTCAGCACCTTTAGAGATGGCTCCTACCTCTACTGGGAAGAATGTTGACCTGGGTCAGAACCCTCAATATGAGGGGCCGAGGCATAGGAAAGACTGTGGTCCGGCGAACTATTTCATAAGGACAACTTGGAGTGACTCTTTGGATAAGAATCTTTCCATGCTCAAAAGTCAGTGGGCATTGCCGGATGGGTATTCCTTAGTGAAACCTCGCAGGAAAGACAGTGTACTGGATGCACCCGAAGGGTGTATTGCCATTTATAAGGACGCGTATAATATTTGTGTTGCCGAACTCTATCCTAACGGATGGGGATGTATAGTTGCTTTTATTACTTTTTGCTCAGCTTTGGGGGTAGAGCCCACTCTTACAGCCTTTCGGTATATATTCCGAATAAGGAGATGCACCTCCAAGCAGGGGCCTGGTTGGGTTAGCTTTCAACACCGAACAGGTTTCCTTTTAGTACATAAGTTAAAAGATAGCATGAAGAAGTTTCGAAACGACTTCGTCTTTTTGTACAGGGCCGAGCCGTGGCCAGTCAAGACGAGCTTTGACGAACAGCCGAACCTCCAACTTAACAATAATGTCCCTCAATGCAACTTAGAGGAATCTTTGGTGATAGAGTACGCGACTAAGGGCTTAGAGTTAGGAGAATTTAAACCCGAATTTGTACAGAGGAATTTTATTTTAGATAGGACACACCTTCAGAACGAACTGTTCTTGTCGGCTTTAGGAATTAGCTCGAAGTACCACAGGGGTGAGTAGTTTTTGGGTGTCCTTTCTTAATTCCTTGATGAGGCCGTTGACTAACATCTGCTCTTGCAGTGGTTGCTGTTGAAGAGCTGCAGAAGAAATATTCCGGGCTCATGGACTCTATGTTGTTTGCCCAGCTGGCCGCGGATGCTCGTAGAAAGAAGGCCCAGACCGAAGGGGTCAAACTTCCTCCTCCTCCGAAGGTATTTTTACTTAGTTAATAAATCCCTTGTTTTTGTTTTTGCTGATTCTTTTCTTTTCACCTAGAACGGCAAGAATAAGAGGTTACCCGAGGAATCGCAGCCGGCTTCTAGTGATGCCGCCGGGTCTACTGATTCTCCTGTTCAGCCTGCCAAGCGCCAAAAGACGCTTCCTCCATCCGGGAGTTCAAGTAAGAAGGTGGCAGAGGCTGCAAAGGACAAGGGAAAAGAGATTGCAGCAGAGGAGTCCGAGCCTGAGATTACCGTGAGGGATACTGGGGTCGTGCATTGTTCTGACTCCGCCTTTTCTGACCTAAGTCCCAAGGACTTAAGGATACGCTGGAGGAGAGCACTTGGGCAGCTGGTGTCTGGTCAAGACCTCAAGCAGCTGGCGACCATCCCTGCCCGGACTCGGACTAACGAGCTTTTGTCTTTGCAGGCCGAGGTAATTTTCTTTGTTTAAAGCCCCCTTTTTTGAGTATGTTGTGATATTTACGATCATTCTTTGTTTGCAGTTCAACATCCGGATGCAGTATGAGTTGACTATGGCCGTGGGGGTGGAGAAGCTTGAAGCTGATCTTCGGGATGCTCAGAAAAGAGTCAGCGACCTTAACGGCAAATTGATCGTTAAGAATGACAAGGTGATGAGTTTGACCAGGGAGAACAAGGGTCTTCGGCACTCATTGGACAAAATGCACGGCAAATGTCGTTTTCTCAAGGAGGCCGTGTTGCTGAGGGAGCGGGAGCTTGCACTGAAGAAGAAAATCGCCAAGGAGTGGCTAGAGACGACTGAGGGCCGTCAATATGCGGCTAAACTGGCAGCTGATGCGTATACCCAAGGTATGCGCGTCAAAGAACTTATGTTGCAGCATGCCAATGAGAAGTCTGCAAACAAAATAGACTTCGAGGCTTTGAGCAAGGCCGGGGAAATGGAGCATGATTTAGCCGTTAAGGAGGCTACCGAAGAGATGAAGGAACTCGAGGCCTTGGGTATTGATGAAGATGATGAAGCTGACAAGGCAGCTTGGGAAGAGGCGTTGCCCTCTGAGCTTTTAAAGAAATTTGATGTCGACTTCGAGCATTACGACATTTCTATCCCAACCAGGCCGCCTACTCCTCAAGCCTCTCCGGTTCAGGCTATCCCCTTGCTTCCTTCCTCTACTCCCCCGTCTCCATCTGCTTCAGCTGGTCGTCGCTCTCCCTCCGTTTCAGCTGGTTTTCACTCACCGGCGCCTACCCAGCAGCCTGATGTCACTTTTTCTGTTGAAGATCTTCTTGGTGATGATGAATGATGTAATGTTTTAGTTAGGCTTTTGATGTATCGAACTTTGATCAAGTGTCATTTTGATTGTGTTTCTGTCTTGTGGCCTCGGCCCTTCATGTATTAGGCTCCGGCCTTTGAATTCGCAATTTATGCAAATTTGAATCGTTTCGTTTATGTACTTTTGAATTATCGTATTTATTGAATCTAACCCATAGGTTAGCCATACAGGTGCCGGCTAGGCAGCGAGTTTGCGGCTATATCAGGCTCTTATCGCCCTTTGCTAATTTCTACTTCGGGAAATATGCCAACTTGGATTACGGAAAATTTTTCATTAAGTGGCCCCCAGTAATGCCGGTTAGGCCGATTACATTGAAGCGTCGAATCTTGGGGTCCCTTTGCAATAGGCCGAATACAATACTTGGGGTCCCTTTGCAATAGGCCGAATACAATACAAACTAAAAACTTAGAAAATTAGAGGAACATAATATTAATATTAACCTATGCCCCCAGTTTGTGTTGGAAGCGGCGATTAAACATAGAATTTCTTCAAGTGGTCCGAGTTCCAGGGCCTGGGCAACGGCTTACCATCTTCTTCCAACTCGTAGGTTCCAGGCCTGACTACCTTGGTGACCTTGAAGGGTCCGTCCCAGTTCTTTCCTAGCTTCCCTTTTTCAGTCGCTCTGCCCGTGGCCTCTACCTTTCTCAGGACTAAGTCTCCCACCTGGAATTGGCGGGGTTTAACCATTTTGTTGAATTGCCTGATCATTCTTTGTTTTTGGGCCACGGATTTTAAGAAGGCATCACCCCGTAGCTCGGGCAGTAGATCGAGGTTGATGGGCTTGTTTTCGTCATTGTCCCCCTGCTGATAATACGTTACCCTGGTGGAGGGTATTCCCACCTCCACGGGAAGGACTGCTTCCGCGCCGAAGACGAGTGAGAAAGGTGTGTGGCCCGTGGCCTCCTTGACAGTTGTGCGACTCGCCCATAGTATGCCGGGTAACTCCTCAACCCAATTGCCACGGCTTCCTTCTAACTTCTTCTTAATTCCCTTAAGTATAATTTTATTTTCTGATTCAACTTGGCCATTTGTTTGAGGCCGGGAAACAGACGAGAAGCGAGTGTTGATGTTGAAGCGAGCACAATATTCCCTCGTGGTGGCACTGTTGAACTGTTTTCCGTTATCAGAAATGATGACCTGAGGCACCCCGTATCGAGTAATGATATTCCGCCATAGGAATTGGCAGACTTGTTTATCGGTGATGGAGCTAAGGGCCTCGGCTTCGACATACTTGGTGAAGTAGTCTATAGCCACAATGACGAATCGGCGTTGGCCGCTAGCCGGGGGAAAAGGGCCTAGGAGGTCGATTCCCCATCGGTCAAAAGGCAAGACAGCTTGAATTGGAGAGAGGTAGTTGGATGGCCGGCGGGGCACTTCACCATAGAATTGACACTTTTCACAAGTTTTCACAAGTTTCTCCGCATCCGCCTTCAGGCTCGGCCAGTAATATCCACTTCGGAGAACCTTGCCTACGAGTGTCCGAATGCCCTGATGTATGCCACAAGCACCTTCGTGTATTTCCCTCAAAATGTAATCACCCTCGGTGGGGGTTACACACTTGAGTAAGGGATGGGTATAGGATTTCTTATACAAGGCCCCTTCGTACCATTCGAAGTACTTTGCCTTCCTTACCAGGACGGGTCCTTCCTCGGGATCTTCTGGCATTTTCCCGTCCCGGAGCAGAGAAATGTATGGATCCATCCACGATTCAGTCCGGTTAACTCCACCGACGAAGGCATTTATACTTGGGCTAGGCAAGACTTCCCAAACAATATTGCGGGGTTCATTGCTGATGGCAGAGCTGGCTAATCGGGAGAGAGCATCGGCCTGGGCATTTTCCGACCGGGGTATGTGACTGAGCGTGACAGATTCGAACTTTCCAACAATCTCTTTCACCTTAGTGAGATACATCTTCATACTTTCATCTCTTGCCTCAAATTCCCCACTAACTTGTCCTGCTATCAGCTGAGAATCCGTGTGGGCGATGACCTTTTTAGCCCCAGAGGCCAAACAGATACCGAGACCCAAGAGAAGGGCTTCATATTCAGCTTCGTTGTTGGTGGCAACGAAGTCGAAACGCACTGCATGTTCTAGTCTGGCCCCGTGGGGTGAGATGATGAGCAATCCAGCTCCTGCACATTCTCTCGTTGAAGACCCATCAACAAACAACTTCCAATCTTCCGTGGGGGAGGCAGGCTCTAAGGACCCTGTGAACTCAGAAATGAAATCGGCTAGGGCTTGTGCCTTGATGGCAGTCCTTGGCTCAAAGTCTAGGCCGCAGTCAGCCAATTGGTTGGCCCAATCAGCGATCCTGGAAGACTGGTTCTTACTCTCTAGCACCTTCTTCATTGGCTGGGAGGTGCGAACCGTGATAGGATGAGATTGAAAGTATGGTTTCAATTTTCTGCTTGACATCACAACAGCGAAAATCGACTTCTCAACGGTAGAGTAACGGGCTTCAGATCCACGGTAGGCGTGACTGATATAGTAGACAGGCAGCTGTTGCTTATTTCTTTCTGCTACGAGGACGGCACTCAATGAGAATTCTGATACAGAGACATATAAATATAACTTCTCACCCGGCAAGGGTGACACCAACTTGGGCAATTCTGCCAAATACTTCTTCAACTCGAGGAAGGCTCCTTCTGCTTCTTGATCCCAACTAAACCTTTGTTGCTTCAAAGTTTTAAAAAAGGAATGACATCTATCTGCCGACTTTGACATGAACCGACTCAAAGCGGCGATACAGCCGGTTAGGCGTTGCACTTCTTTGACTGTCCGCGGCGACTTCATTGACAAGATAGCTTGAATTTTATCGGGGTTGGCTTCTATTCCCCTTTCATCAACCAAAAAACCTAGACATTTGCCCCCGGTTACCCCAAATACGCACTTTTCTGGATTTAGGCGCATCCTATTCTTTCGCAAAGTTTCAAAAGTTTCGCGGAGGTCCTCGGCGTGATTCTCAGCGAGCTTGCTTTTGGCTATCATATCATCCACGTAAACTTCGAGATTTCTTCCAATTTGTTCCTGAAACACCTTGTTGATCATTCGCTGGTAGGTGGCGCCGGCATTTTTCAAGCCGAATGGCATCACCATGTAGCAGTAGACCCCGGAAGGGGTAATGAAGGCCGTGTGAGGTCTGTCTTCTACAGCCAGCGGGATTTGGTGATAACCGGCGTTAGCATCCATGAAACTGAGCAACGCATGTCCGGCCGTGGAGTCAACCAGCTTGTCAATCTTTGGCAAAGGGTAGTCATCTTTTGGACAGGCTTTATTGAGGTCCGTGAAGTCCACGCACATGCGCCACTTCCCATTCGGCTTCTTCACTAGGACCACGTTAGCTAGCCAGTCCGAGTATTTGCATTCCCTTATGAATCCGGCCTTCAGCAACTTTTTCACTTCATCATTCGCAGCGGATGCTCGTTCAGCGCCTTGATGCCTCAACTTTTGTTTAACCGGCTTGTATCCGGGTTTTATGTCTAAGTGGTGGGAAGCTATCTCAGCTGGTATGCCGGGCATTTCTTCTACCTTGTAGGCGAATACATCACGGTACTGACGGAGTACGTTTATAATGCTTTCTTTCACTCCTCCACTTAGATTTTTTCCTATACGAATCTTTTCTTCGCCCCACAGAGCGACTTCTTCATAACCCTCCACAGGTTGGGGATGAGCGGTTCTTCTTTGATAGTCCTCGGCTATATGCATGACCGATTCGGAAATGACTTTTCTTTTCTTGCTCTCGGGGTTCTTGTCAGTTCCGACCCCTAGCCTGAGGCTGTTCACCTGGCATTCTCTAGCTATTTTTTGATCTCCATGTAAGACACCCACTTGGCCGTCATCCTTCTCGTACTGGATAAGTAGTTGATGGGACGAGATGACGGCCTTGATCTTGTTGATAAGAGGCAGGCCCATGATTATGTTATAGGGGAAGGCAATGTCGACAACAGTGAATCGGACCGGCAAGGTCCTTCCGTTACCTCTTTCCCCAAAACGCACCGGGAGCACAATGGTGCCCGAGGGGCTAACCCTGCTGCCTCCAAATCCAACCAGAGGCCGATCGAGTTTCTCCAAATGCTCGGGGCCATACTTGAGTTGCTTCAAGCAATCCATCGTTATGAGATCAGCGGTGCTGCCTGTGTCGACTAAGACCCTCCTAACACTCATTAGCCCCACCTTGAGTGTCAGGACAATGGGGTCCGAATGCGGGTGCTGTATGGCCTGGCTTCCTTCCCCGAAGATCATCTTCGGTCCATCGACGGCCTTCTTGGCGTCCTCGGTCATTATGTTTAATGTATGAACGCTGTCTTTGATAGACCGATTGCTTACAAAGAACTCTGAATATCCTCCCGTTATCATGTGTATTACTCCCTGAGTGGCCTCGGACTGCTCGTTATCAGTGTTGCGTCTATCATTTCGGGGCCGTGGGATTTCTCTTCTTTCCCGGGGTCGCCCCTCTTGCTTCATGAAGCGGTTGAGCTGTCCTTCATCAGCCATCTTGTCTAGTATCTTTTTCAACTCGCGACATTGGGACAGAGTATGTCCGTGTTCCTTATGGTATTCACACCAATAATCCATATTCCTTCGCCCTTGGGACGTGGAAATCCTTTGGGGAGTGGGTAACTGATCCCGGACCGAGTAGAATATGTCCTTCTGACTGCGGTTGAAGCGGGATTCGGAGTTTCCTTTGGCTTCCATAGTCGGGTAGGCGTGCACTTGCCTCCGAGTATCTTCCCTTGGGGGTCCCATGGGTGATCTAAACCTTTCTCTTCCGTGATTTTCCGTGTGTCGCCGGCTAGGCGTATTCTCTTGTGATCTTCCAACTTTTTCCTTCTTCTTCCTCGACTCTATCGGAGTACAAATATCAGAAGCTCTTATGAATCGCTGAACGATCTCCATGGCTTCCGCGTAAGTGGTTATGTCGTGTTCCAACAACTTCCATTTTAACTTAGGCGTTTTAATCCCATTGATGAGGGCAGGGACTGTCGTAGCATCATTTGCCCCAGGTATGGACAACACTTCTTCGTGGAATCTTTGAATGTATTCTGCCACAGTCTCCCCTTCCCTCTGAATGATTGACATCAGATGTAGGTTCGATTTCCTTTGCCTTTTTGATGCGACAAAGTGATCTAGAAATAATGCTTCAAGTACTGCAAAACTATCTACACTCCCAGGGGGCAGGGCAGTGTACCAGTTCAGGGCCAACCCGGTTAGGGTGGTAGGAAAGAATTTGCACAACATGGCTTCACATGTGGTGCTCACGGCCATATGTGCCCGATAGGATGCCACATGCTCGCCTGGATCTGCTGACCCATCAAACGACTTGATGACGGGTACCTTCACTTTGTTCCGGTTAGGAACGGCTAGTATCCGTGCAGATAGAGGGGTCTTGAAGATAGTAGGAGCTGAATCGGATCCATCTCCTATATAGCCTTGAGCGTAGTCGTACCTTTCATGGTAGACGGGGCTGTGGTAGGATTCTTCAACATGTTCCTTACCCTGTCTTCGGGAGTTAAGATGAGTTCTGACATCTTGTTCTTTCCTCCTCCTATTGATGATCTGGCGAGCATCGAATCTGGAGCTCCCAGACTGTTCGGGCATTCTGTTGGGTACTTGCTCCTGGACTCGGCTAGGGGGTGGCCGAGTGGGTTCTCCGTGCAACTGGCTACCATGCGGTTGGTAATTCGGCATGCCCCACATGGGTTGCTCTATGGGGTCAGGATTACCCTGCAAGGGTGACTCCTGACTTTCTGCTACGTCTTCTACCCAGAAGTCAGGGGCTTCTCTTGTTTGGGTTATATTCGGCCCCCCACGTCTTTGGGCCGAGTGGAGCAAATTTCGCTGGGGTTGTAGAATGGTAGGCAGAGTCCTTACAGCTTGTTGGAGGGATTCCTGAAAGCGGGATGTTATGGTGGCAGCGAAGTCATCAAGGTCCTGCCTTGTGACAAAATTTGGCACTGGGGCCGGGTCTTGATCATGGACGGAATGGTCAGAATGGCGTTCAGACTGCCGGGTGTTAGCTCTCGTGTTTCTCTTGGAGTTCATGGTTTTTTGTTGTGGAAGTGTGAGTGAAAAGGAAGGCGTCTCTCTCTCTCCCCACAGACGGCGCCAAATGTTTCTGCGTAGAAATCGGGTCAAAGTCTCCCTGAACGGAAGGTTGAATCGTGCTGGAATCTGCAAAACAGAGGGAGTCAACTTGTCCGGGGGCTTTTCCCGGAAAGCCTCTCCGACGCTCAAGTCAGTTGGGTTGTACGAATCAATTGTAATCAGTAAAATGCTTTGGTAAAAGGGGAGAGAAAAAGCTTACCAGATCTTGATGAGTAGTGAGGTATTTATAGCAGAAAATGAGTGGAGCAAATAGCCCCAAGGGCATTTTGGTAATTTCCCACAAACTGATAGTTTTGGGCTTACCATTAAGGCCCAGATGAGATATTAGGGTTTGACCCAATAACATGTTTGTGTAGTCTTTATATTACTTTATTTTTAGCCTACTTAATTGCTTCTATGGTTTAGTTTATTCTTTTCCTAATTAAATTAAAGTAGGCTCATTATTTATATTGACATGAAATTAAAAGAAGTTTTTTATAATAATTAAAAAATATTTTTTTCCTAGAATTAACATATTGTTTTTTAATCTACCACATTGAATATGCTTTTTTTGTCGCCGTGACTCACATTAATTTTTTGATTTTCATCTGCACGTTTAATTTAATTTTTCATTTTGTTTACACATTTATTAGTTATTACCACTACTCCTGTTGTTTACTTTTCTTGATTTTTCACCTCAAATGTACATTGTCATTTCTTTGGTACATAAGGAGAACTACTCAGTAGTCTCTATGTCTTATATGAAATTAAATCAAAGAGAAATGAACTTTTAAGAGAAGTATGAAATAAAGTTGTAATACTTTGTCATTTGGTGTAATAAATGTGATGACGATGAATTGTGGGTGACACTTTTTCATTCCATTATTATACTTGCAACTGATAGTGACATTTTCCTACATAAGCTGTAATAATTAATTTCAAGTATTTCAAAATAGTAATAATTTAATATAAGACTTTAATTGTATAAATTAGATTAAAAGAAGATAGTAGCGCACATTTTCATATATTAAGAAATAATACAAAATTAGTATGACAACTCAAAAAATAAATTTATTTAAATTGAGTGGAAAATAGGGAGTAGAATCAGCGCGGAGCAAATCTATCTGACAATCTGTAAATCCGAGGATTTGATTTGAGATTCTATTTGAATCTAAGCGTATCCATTTTGAAATCATAATTAGAATATCGGATATCAAAATCTTAAGATTCAAATATCCGACTATCCGAAACTTATAGAATAGTCAAATATCGGATATTCGATATTTTCGGATAGTCGCACATCAATAAGAATAAAATTATAAGTTTTTTTATAAATATCATTTTTACTAAAATCGGATGTCGGATATCGAATATCGGACATCAATCATTTCCAATATACTCCTATTCGATTTGAATTTTTCAATCAATCCTCACTATCCTATATCAAATATTTCAATCATCCGATTCAAATATCAGATCCGACTGCATGTTTCAATCGGTCGAATTTGTCCACCCCTAGTGTAGAATAAATAGTGCTCACTAGGAGGATGTAGAAAGAAGACGTTAACCGTTAGATAATGAAGATGTGGCGAAAGATATAACCAACGAACAACGGTGCATTATGTAATATGTATACAGATAAGAGCCGTACAGGCATCTGGAACCTGGCGGGTCCATAACTAACCACATCGTCCCTTAAAATGTCTACCTCTAACTACTTGTGGGTCCCATTATGCACACTACATGACATATGGCTGGATAAAGTAGTCTCTTTTACCGGTAATACCGGTAAAGTTAATTTATACGGTCTTGGATAATAACGTCAATCAAAGAGAACCTGAGTAAATTTCAATAATGTGGGTAGTAAGAAGTCGTCATCATCATCTTACTCAGTGTTTTCTATCTATAGAGAACTATAAACAGGGTCTAGGGAGGGAAAGACAGCGGCAACTCATAACCATAAAGAAGAGCACGACCAAAAGGAGTCCCCTAGCTCGAGAAAAGATGTGGATAAGAACCCCGGAATATACTTCCAAGGAATCAGTAATCTAATGTGGATAGTAAGTGATGGGAGAGAATAAATTGTGTGAATGAAATTAAAATAAAATTGAAATATATGGATGAGATGAAAAGAAAGTGGTGGGTCATTATCAAAAAGTAGAATTGATGTAAATTAAGTTAAACAAACCAAAATGAAAAATAATTCAAATTAATGGGACAGAGGGAATACTTTTTTATCTTTGACTTTATTACTCACGTTATTTAATGTATTAGAAAATCTTTTTTTTATTTTATTTATTATTTAAGTATTTTTTAGTGTATTAGATATTTTGAAATTGTTAAAACATAATATACTTTTATAAAGACTTTTTGTTATTTATACATTCGCTTACTTAAATATAATGCTTAGATCTAATATGATTCAGGTTGTGACTATTTCTATATAGGTCAATTATATTTTTAATGACAAAAAATATTTTTCGTTTAAACTTTTATAAAATAATTTTACATATTTTTGTGCTAAATTTGATTTTGAAATGTGTTATTAATAGTTGCAATCTTTTATACAAATTATGTAATTTATGTCAGAAAATTTTAAAAAATTGTGCATTGCACGGGTACTATCTAGTTCAAATAATAAATTGATTCAACCTTTAATTATCGACAAATTGTTCTATACTTATAGTAATTGTCCCTCTGTCTCTATTGACGAAATATTAATTTTTTTATATTTTTAATTTAATATAATTTAAAATATGTAAAATAAACGTTTAATTAAATATAAATGAGTATTTAATGAGGTTGAGAAGTGAAAATTCAATATTTTGACAACTTCCAAATTTGTTTCAAATAGTCTACTAAAGTGGGCCTATATCTCCTTTATAAGCTTCTTCAAGTAAATTCTCCATTCACTTTAGTCTTAACAACAAAAGCGACATTATCATATCGTATTAAATGTATCCCGTCCACGTAAAATTATGATAAGAAGTTTGATAAGGTAGAAAGAAAGGCGGCAATCCATATCCATAAAGGACCGAGTGAATCTGAATTCACCAGCTTATATTTCACTATATAAGCTTGACCCTTAATCATAAAATTCAAAATAAATGAAATACTATAAATAAATCAAAAATAAATAGATAAAAAAAGAGTAAAAATAATATATAAAAAATAAAGGTAAAAATAAAAACACCAACTGATAATCGACCATGCCGACATTTCAACATGTTAGGGCTCATGGACCCTATTTAAAAGTTATTGACCGCTGCTAGGAACTGTCCAAAAGTCAAACAAATCCAAGCAACCTCTAATAGGTCATGTTTACCAAAATCACTTGCTAGGGGAAGCAAAATAAGTACTCCTTTTGTCCCAATAATTTATCGTTTAGTAAATCACATGCACAACGGGTTTATGTGCAACCTTCACCCGTTTAGCCTTGCCTAATAAGTTCTTTTTTAAGTCGACCGATACCAAACCTTAGAATGTTCATTTCAATCTTAATACTTAAAATGTCAATCTTAATACTTAAATTTCAAGTAAACTCAACTATATAATTTACGCACTCATATTTATTACCAAATATTCATTTTTTTTAAAAATAATTTCTTGATTCACATCATATATCGACTTCACCCAAATCCCAATAGTTGAAATACCCTTAAAATTTGCAAATTGAGAAAAGCATTTTATTAGTAGTCTCATTAATCAAATCACTTTCTCTTCACAATTGAATATTAAATATTACCTTTTTCATTAGTGACTTTTTTTGTTGATTTTTTCTTTTTGTTGAAATTTTCATTAGTGACTTTAAATATATTGGAGATCAGTGGCGGATCTAGGTTTTACATTTCCTAGGGCTACCAATATTATAGATGAAAGTTTGTAAAAATTTCGGCATAGTTTCATTTGCAAAATGAACAACCAAATCAACAAAATGTTCTTTCAACAGTTACATATACAATAATTTCAAGTTAAGACCAATCAATTGATGTCATCTCACCAAACGGTGGCATGGCAACCCAAAAAATATGTAACTGAGCAACAAAATAACAAAGTAACAAACTTACTACAGTTGTTCTCGCCTATTTTTTAAAAAATAACACATTCAATTACACATTCATCATCAATTTACCAAACACATTCGCAAAGTACAATCACAAAACAATTGACATAATTCCACCAATTATTCATTCAAATTCCACCAATTTACCAAAATCCAAACACATTCATTAACATAATAATAATAACATATAATATTTATCCACAAAGCACAATAACATTAACATAATAACATATAACACATTAACATAATAACATATAATTTTATTCAATAATTCAATCAAAGAACTATCTTGAAATTTGATATAAGAAAATAAAAACGCTAATTTTTGGGAATTTGGGATTTTAAATATATAACATTTGATGATGAAATTAATAATAAAAGAGAGAAGCAAGCATCACGTAGTCGCAACAGACGTAGCGAGTCAGACAATGACGCAGGACAGTGGTCGGTGGCGGTGGGCTGTGGGCAGGAGAAGCGAGCCGGTGCCGGTGCCGTCAATTCTCCATGGGTGAGAATGTGAGATTTGAGAATTAGGGATTTTTAGTCTGAGAATGAGAAAAGAGAACTCCATAAAACGCGCGTGAAATTTTTTAACCCTATTTTTTCTTTTTTTTTTAACACTCTAGGGGCACGTGACCCCTTGTGCCCCGCAAAGTAAGTCCGCCGATGCTTATATACCATAAATAAATACAGATTTACTACATAACATATAATACAATTATGATGTGTATATACATATACTTTGTGTACAAAAGGATTTTTTAAAAGGGGAAATAAGTCATAGTTTAACTATGATCCTGTAGTTTCTATTTCATTTATGTATATATATTACAGTATACCTTTAATTTTCCAAACTAACCATATGTATACGTATATGTACATCTACAATACCTTAAACATACAGTACCTGCTAGCTTTTTGTACTTAATACATTAGCATAGCCATAACAAACAACCATATCCTTGTTACTCGCCGGTCCATTTAAATTTGTTATAACACGAAAATAACACGCGCCAAACGTGTATAGTATAATACAAGTGATATTGCGGTATCGAGAAGCACCCGAGTGGAACTCGGTGAAATATCCCCTTTCTGCGTTTGGCGGATCTATATATCAAACAACCATATCGTTGTTACTCGCTCCATCCATTTGAATTTGCTATAAGATATAAGGAGTATAGTATAATACTAGTGAAGTTGCGGTATCGAGAAGCGCCCCAAGTGGAACTCGGTGAGGTATCCCCTTCCTACGTTTTGTTGATCTATATAACAAACAACCATATCGTTGTTACTGGTACCGTCCGTTTAAATTCGTTATAACACGAAAATAACGACTAAGGCTATAGCAAACTGAATGGACGGAACGAGTATAGTATAATACTAGTAATGTTGCGGTATCGATGTTTCTCAAAATTGGATGAGAAGCGCCCCGAGTGGAGCTCGGTGAGGTATCCCCTTCCGACGTTTGGCGGATCTATAAGTAACTCCGCCGGAATTGGATGTTGTCCTAGGTGGTGTTGATGGAGAAAAACTTTGAAGCTTCTTCTTGTAATTGGAAGTGTAGTTGTAATTACAATTAAGAGGTCCCTTGTCATTGTAGTAGTTATTCAAAGATCCTTCTGAGTCTGAATTTGTATGTCCTGTTTCTGCAATCCTCTTCCTCTTCAAATTTTCAGCCCAAAACTTTTTGGATGTTCCATTTATCTGAAAATTCACAAATTGTTGTGAGAGACGGTCTTTCTAAAAGTCGTATTATGAGAACAAATACTTGTACAAAAATTCTCAAATAAGAGGATCTCATGTTTAGATCACCTCTATTAGGCTTGTCCAATGTACATATACACGTTGTGTTTGACGATTGACAGTTGATTGTTGGTTGTTGGCTTTTTTTAATTGGCTTGTTTGACCAGCTTAAAGTGTTGGCTGTTCTTGTTGACCTTTGAGTTAATCGAAAAAGTCAATTGTTTATGAAGATGTTTTGTAAATAAAGTATTGATTATTGGCTATTTATTAAAGAAAAAATGGATCAACCAGCCAAAAGCCAACCAAAAAACTAATCGAAGTAGCTTTTTTAATTTCATAAAAAAGCCATTTTCTGAGAACTTTGTTTGGCTGTTTGACAAACCAACAAGCCAAAAGTCAATGTAAAAGTCAACTACCAAACACCCGCACAATCTTAAATTGATTAATTAGAAAAATGGACTATACTACTGTTCCAGTAGATAAGACAAAAGAAGTTTTTCGAGAGAGGTCTCACTGTGAAACGCACTTCATATTGAATTAAATTGTCTGATTAATATACAAATTATTAACAAATAAATTTATTGGTTTGAGCTCGTCTCACCGATAAACGATTTTTCGTAGAATTAGTTTATAAAACAATTCTATATGTATTAATAAAGAATAGTTTTAATAGGTCAAATCAGTTTCAATCCAAATCAAGTGAAGAGAACAAGACGTACCGTGTGTCAATAAAATACAATGTAGAGTACTCTAGCGAAAAAAGAATAATAAAAAAAATACAATGTCCACAAAATTTATCTAAAAAACAAAGGCCATTGATAACAAGGTGTTATAAAAAATAATACAATGGGTATGATTAATTTAATTGTCATAATCAATTGGCGTATTGGATATGATATTAAAAGATGATGTTCTATATTAATAAATTTAATTTGTGAAATTTAATAAATAAAAAATCTTGTCCATATAAAAAAGTCCAAATCACAAAATGATATATTTCCACACAAAATAAGTTGTAAAGAAAACACATATTTGAAGATGAAATTCTTAAGCAAATTCCCTCAAATGAAGTTTTCATATAGAATATTTACGTCCTGTATAAAAGTAGTACATTTTCGACGAGTAATAAAATCTTAGGTAGTGAAAATATTATTTAATTGAATACAAAAATTGATGGAGACGATAGAGACTTAAGCATAAAAAATATTAAAACAAAATTACAATAGTGAAATTAATGGAGATCACAAGTATTTAAACAAATTTTAAAGTAAAATTAGTAGAAAATAAGTAAAGATATAAAATATATATAGGGATGTTGAAATAAAACTAGTATAGAAAAATGATTAAAGCTAATTTTATTCAAAAATGCCATCAACAAAAAGATTTTTGTTTGCTAGTTGCTACCATTATGATATAATGGTTATTATTGATGTCAATGGTATGTAAGGATATTGTTCATAGGGGTATTTGACAAACGATCAATAGAATAGGCTAATATAAAATTATTCAAATTAATTGATTCATAATAACAAGCAGATTTCGCCAGTTTATTTATCAAACACTATAATTAAATTATTTGGCCAGTCAACTATCTATTTTCAAATAAAAGATAAACTTAGTTATCGAAACACCTGATCCAAAATCAATCCCGTGACCCGAACGAACAACTCTAAATATATATAGCATGAAAACATGGGTGATAAGGTAAAGCTAGAAGTGTACTTCCTCCGTTCTATAATACTTACAACTGATAGTGACATTTTCCCTCATAACATATCACACTCAGTAGCAAGTGTTATGAAACGGAGAAAGCATCAGAGTACAAAGAAAAGTCATAATCAACATGATGGGGGTGGCACAACAAGATTGGTTAAAGTAAAAGGTCAAAAGCTTAATAGTATAAGCAACCCATGCTAATACTTGGTACTTCTAGTTACCAAAATAGTGAGGTGGCCTTAATAGAATAAGACACTTGTGGTTGTAATAAATCAAGATTATATTTTTAAAATTGTGTTTCCTTTCTTGATCAATACTTTGGTTTTATTAGCTTAATATGCTTTTAGTTAGTGTTAATTAATTAAATCCCAATTCCTAAATCTCCCAACAAGCACAATGTTATGTACTTCTATTGTTCCCTACTTTTTCCACCTTTTATTAGCTTGAAGTTAGAATATAATAAGTATATCCTCAAAATTGAAAATTTTAATTTAAAAAACTCTCACCTTTTGCTCTCTGTCTTTTAAAAATCTTACCTTTCGATCATTTTTTTAAAATCCGACTTTTATACCGCGTTTTCTTTTAAAATGTAACCTCGTTAAGTTACTTGCAAACAAATTAAGAACCAAAATGTCAAATTTTTAAAAGAAAAGGCGGTATAGAGGTCGAATTTTAAAAAAAATAATCGAAATGAGATTTTTAAAATACATCGATCAAAAGGGAGTTTTAAATTAAATTTCCTAAAAAAAATATGAACCTAACTAATCAAAATATTAATTTTCATTTTATAGTTATCTTTATTTAGTACATTCTCCCCCACTAAGCCGCACTAAGACCGGATACGATTCTCGATCATTAAAAATAAGATTTTTATTAATGTTCATAATTTGAATTTAGAATAACATTAAAAAATAAATTAAAATATACTTCCTCCATTCCGAAATACTCGCTACATTTCTATTTTGTAGACTATTCATCGTTCAAGCTTATTTTACATATTGTGACTAATGTGTAAGTAAAAATATAGTCAAGTGGGATCTTGTTTGAATCGTATAATCGCATACTTTCATAATATTAAATTTTTATAATTTTTAGATAAATGTAGCTTAAGATATTAATGATCAAAATTGTGCATTGGATTGCGTAAAAAAGTGAAATGTAGCAAGTATTATGGAACGGAGAAAGTACTCCATAAAAATTAAATAAATTAATAAATGAAATCAAAAAGAAAGATTATACTCCCTCCAATCCACCACTAAGTTCCCATTTGTTTTTTTGACACTATTCATATCTTACTCTTAATTTGTATTTTATTATTAATCTATAAGTAAAAACATAGTCAAGTGGGATCTTGTTTGATTCGTTTCAATGCAAGGATTATTTATATCAACTTTTCATAATTTTTAATTATGCACAATTAAAGATATTAGCGATTGAATAAGTGCATTGGATAGAGTGCTAAAGCAAATGAGACTTTAGTGCTGAATTGAAGGGAGTATAATAATTTCTATATAAAAGCAAGTGGAAAAATAAAATCCCCAATAAAAAGAAAAAAGAAGAAGAAAGCAAACCTTGCAAGAAAGTGAGCAAAAAGAGAAGGAATCAAGGAGGCTACGGTGACAAACAAGGCAGGTGTTGGTAACACCTTTACCAGGACGTGGTTGTGGACGTTCATTCAAGAACACTATACGAGCACTATTTATTATGTATGTTTGTATTCCTGTTATGTCCACATATTTTTGTATCTCATTTACTCTTATCACATCATGGTAAGACGACCGCCTTATCTGCACAACCACATTCAATCAATCAATCAATAACTCCTTATCAATATGTCCCAAAATCACTATTAGAATAAAATTAGTACTTTGATTTGGTATCAGAGCATAGCAAAATGTAACTACCAACCATGGATGATCAAAGAGGAAAGTAGAGAGTATTGAAAAAAATTTAAGCTCTGATACCATTTTAAGAAATCAACCCAATTAAAAGTTTAAATTTATAGTTAAAATCCTAAAATATGTTATATACTCTAATACCTCATTTGGTTAGTATTACTAAATGATAGTAATAAAAATGATTTATAATATAAAATTTCCTCAAAAGTTTCGTATCATTCCCATAATAATGAAATCATCTAATACCATATTTTCTAATGATAATGCATTAAACGAACTTTAGGAAGAAAAATATGACGATTGAAGTTGGACAAACACCATCAAGATAGCCCGCCAAGAGATTTTTCAACTAAAATCAAACTAATTTTTCATTCTCATCACCAGCATTTATTACGTACCACAACCAAACATACCCCTTATGGAAGCTACAATCAAGATCATAGATACCATACCATACCATACCCTTATCAATTTTTCATAAGGAGATTACGACCAATAAGACAGTTAGACAATACATGAATAAAAGTAAAGAAGGTAAAACAAAAGAACCTGAATAGAATGATGATCTTTATGGGAAGATAAACAAACGCAACAAAGAGCACCATTCATACAATCCAAACAATACATATTACATTCGGATTTATGAGCATCAGGGTGAATCTTACATTGCCCAAAAAAACTAGTTCTTAATAATGGATTTAACCAAATGGGCCATTTTCTATTTTCTTCTTCCTTTTCTTCCCTTATTATTTTTCCCACTTCTAATTCTTCCTCTCTTATTATTCCCATTTTTTTTTTTGGGTTTTCAAAATGATCAATTTTGGCCTTTTGGGTTTAATTTGTTTTGATTTATATGAGAAAATTTAATTAAATTAATTATTTTTGGTAGATAATGATCTAACGATCATAAATAAAGAATGGTATGGGAATAGGATGTGTGGGTAGAAAAGTAGCAAACTCAAAAGACGGTGAGAGAAATGACTAATACTGATATAATGGATGATGAGCTAGTTTATGGTGAAAGTGGGGGGAAATATATTAATAAATAATATTAAGAATATTAATATTATTATATATAAATAAATTAATAATTGATTTAAAAGTGTATATTACTTTTCTTTGTTATTATTTTTAGTGGGTGGAATTTCTAGTTGTGCTTATCTTCTCCCCCCTTCTTTTTCATTTTCCAATATTGCCAATGTCACCTTTCTTTCTTTTTCCATTACAAATTTAATAAATGATTAAAGATAATTTGTAATGTGATATGGAAATAAATCATCTTCTTGACTTTATGGGTGTAGTTTTGTCTTGTCTTGTTTTGCTTTAACTGTAAGTATTTTCTGGGTTAAGAGATTTTTTAGACATATCACTTTTTACGGGTATGATTATATTTGTCTTTTTTATTGTTTCTTGAATCCTTATCATAGTTTGTATGAGTGAAAATAAAAAAAATATACTTGCGTTCAAAATTAGTTAGATAAAAGAAATTTATAGAGGAATGAACGCCGACAACTCATATCCATAAAGGAATATGTAAATCTAGTTAATCAAATTGTCTGATCTTGAACAATTTGAGAATAAGTACATATTGGTTTTGGGTACATAATTATAAGAATAAGTGCACTTAGGAATATTAATTAATAGAAGTATAAATGTATTCTAGTCTACTCTAGTCTAGTCTATCTAGTCTACTAGTAGTAGTTATAGAAAGCTTCTTGATAAATACCTTGCATAATTTACATGTAGTTGTATACTCTATACTTTATTGTTTGTTTGTCCATTTTTTTCATTTTAATTGAGAAAATTTAAATTTTATTTTTAAATTATATATTAAAGATAAAATATATTCATGTGGGATCTTATTAGATTCGTCTTGACGCAAAGCTTTTTAATATATAATTTTTACAATTATTTATAATGCATACTTAAAGATATTAAGCCTCAAAGTTTATTTTGAAAAGAATGCAAAAAGTAAAGTGGACGAAAAAAAAACGGAAGGAGTATTAAAAATATTCCTAACTATTTTTTATTTTTACTATATGTAATATTATTATTACAATTTCCATTTATTTACAAATAGAGTAGTAAAAAAGCAAATTAGTGTATATGAGTGAATAAATTTTTAGTTTTTGTTCATATGGAAGAAAATAGAAATATGCAACGTTATTATGTCAAAGAACCAATTCAACCAAAAGCCTAAGTTGATGGTTGGGGCCGCCACTTTAATTGAGGGGTGGTTGAGATTCGAATGCGTGACCTCTTATCACACTGACTTCTGATACCATGTCAAGGAACTAATTCAACAAAAAGTTTAAGCTGATGGTTGATGCTCCAAAACATGTTATATACTCTAACTTAAGTTGATGGTTGAGGCCCTAGAATATGTTATATACTCTAACAACTAATGGATAATGTAATGATTATATTGGAAGTATGAGAGAAAAAATAATTAAATAGTAGTATGAAGTAAGGAAAATGGGGTTTTAAGGAGTAAAAGTGGGATAAAACTTTCCAAAAATAGAAAGTATTCTAAAGTGGAAAAACTTATGAAACTACCCGTTTTAGTAAGGTGAAAAAACAAAAAGGAACGGAGGAGTAGTAGACTAGTAGTTATAGAAAGCTTCTTGATAAATACCATGCATAATTTACATGTAGTTGTATACTCTATACTTTATTGTTTGTTTGTCCATTTTATTTTTTTTCTCATTTTAATTGAGAAAATATAAATTTTATTTTAAAATTATATATTAAAGATAAAATATATTTATGTGCGATCTTATTAGATTCGTCTTAACGTAAAGCTTTTTATTATATGAGTATATAACTTTTATAATTTTTTATAATGCGTACTTAAAGATATTAAGCCTCAACATTTATTTTGAAAAACGTGCAAAAAGTAAAGTGAACGAACAAAAAAAGGAGGAGTATTAAAAATATTCCTAACTGTTTTTTATTTTTTATTTTTTATTTTGACTATATATCAATTATTTTGAATTTATTTTAATTTATATATTTTATTTTTATTATATATCAATTTAATCATAATCAAATGGACTATATTTTGATTGGTCTCAATGTAATATTAGTATTAGAATTTCCATTTATTTACAAATAGAGTAGTAAAACAGCAAATTAGTGTATATGAGTGAATAAATTTTTAGTTTTTGTTCATATGGAAGAAAATAGAAATATGCAACCTTATTAGAAAATTAATGTCAAGAAACCAATTCAACCAAAAGCTTAAGTTGATGGTTGAGGCTTCATAATATATTATATACTCTAACACGCCCTTCACACGAGAGACCTTTGGGTTAGAAGTGTGGATGCAATGCAGGCTCCCCTCATAACAGATGTTAAGTATGCCACTTTGAATGAGGGGTGGTTGAGATTCGAACCCGTGACCTCTTATCACACTGACTTCTGATACCATGTCAATGAACTAATTCAACAAAAAGCTTAAGCTGAAAGTTGAGGCTCAAGAATTGTTATATACTCTAACTTACGTTGATGGTTGAGGCCCCATAATATGCTATATACTCTAACAACTAATGGATATGAATGTTATTAGTTTTTGTGTTTCGGGTCGGTTCAAATCGGGTTTTGCGTCCACAACCGTTTTTACATATTAGTATATTAATTTTTACGCCGGGTCAAATCAAATTTATTACAAATTTGGGTGAAAATCGAATTAATAAATCTGTTTAAAACACCTCTAACTGCACTCTTATAATAGAAATCCTAATCCAACGTGGTTTGAAAATTAAAACGAATACTTTATTATTTTACCTTTTATATTCTCTTAGGATGTTATATAATTATCTAGAACGCCAATCTTTCAATTTCTTAAAAAATTAAAATAATTATAAATAATAATAATAATAATTTTTAAATAGAACTCCCAAGAACGTAAAAATCATAAACCTAAAAAAAGGTAAGGCAAGTATTAGAATAAGTTTCAGATTCCCTAGCCAAAAACGGGCCATAGCCCACGGGCAAAGAGTTGCGTTCTCTTTAAGGAACTTCAACTTCTCACGTGCTATCCTCCAATTTAGAAGTACTTCTTTCTCCATTTTTTAGTTTTCTGTTAAAGTAACATTTGTCAGGTGCTTTCTTGAGAGATCGTTTTTTTGTAAAGGCGAATTTTAAAAGTCCAACCTAAATCTATATTTAGAGTTGCAACAATATATATCTTAGAATTGGATTAGACTTTTAAGAGTCGTCTTTACAAAAGACGGTCTCAAGTATCACTATTTAAGTAGCAAATTCAAAATATGAAGTATAGATAGTAGTATAATGTTTATTTTTCCGTCCTTTTTATTTAATTTGTATTTTCTCCGTTTTCTAATTGAGTTTCCACCAGGAATATTCAAGGAAATTAAGATAAATAAATATTTTATATAATAGATTTAATATTTCATAAAATAATTAGTTGAACATTAAAAACAATATTAACATAAAATTGGTGGAAAAAAATATAAAGACAACAACTAACAAAAATGTTTCAAAAAAAATCATCATAAGGAATATAAAAATATTAAAATTAAGCTAGTGGAAGATATATGGGGATAATAAACATTATTAAAATATTAAAATGAGGATGAACAAGATTAATTTTTATCCAAAATTTGTGATATAAATAGAAAAATTCTAATAGGAACAATTAAAACACCAAAAATGGGAAATTTGCAACATTTCTATTTTAAGATAATATGATGCTATTTTCTTTTGGGAGATTCTATGTGGTAACCCTGAGTTTTCGGTTTTCACGTGGTAACAAAAACTTTTAAAAAATTCATGCGGCAACTCTGAGGTTTACGTAATTGTTCCACTATAATCTTTTTGCACATAAAAACGTTAGCAATAACCTTTTTACCCAAAACATAAACCTAAACTCTACCATCTTTCATCCAAATCATAACTTTTCCCCAAAATCCAAAAATGGTAGAGTTAATGGCTATTAAAATGGAAAGTCGCATAAATAGGCGTACAACAACTATAAAGCTTCGAAATTAACGTGTGCTAACGTTTTCCTAATGTTTTTTATGTGCAATTAGGGCACGACAGAACAATATAGTAAAAACCTCCTAATTATCGCATGTATTTTTTAAATGTTTGGTTACCACGTAAAAAAATCCAAAACCTTAGAACTACCAAGTGGAATTATTATAATTTTTTTTTACATTGCTACGATGAGAGGAACGGAAGAGTATCTATTTCTAATTCTAATACAGATTGATAATTACTTAATAAATAATAAAAAGAATTTAAAATAGAGATAAATAAAAAAAAGGTTAGGTTGGGTGGATAATGGCCAGCACACATAAGACGTAAGATTAGGAAAAGCAGATGTTGCCAAGTGTCTTATTGGATGTTGTCATAATGCCACTTGGTCTGTTAAACTACCACGTACTCATCCCTTACTGCTCTCTTTTATTATTATTTTATTTATTATTTATATTTCTATATTGCCTATAGCCTATAGGTTACTCTAAATACTACCTCTTCGATTTAACTTTGTTTTACTTATCCTTCATTACAACTTTTAAGACATTTACTTTAGCAATTAGTAATAGAATTTTTTTTATTACTATATTTAATTTATTATTGAAAGCATCTCTGATTGGGCCGGTCTATCATATATTTTCTGAAATATTGTAATTTGTAAATAGGCATTAAGAATGATATAAGTAGACATTTAAATTATTGAAAATAAGACATTAAGGATACGCAGATAAGCATTTAAGATAATGTAAGTAGATATTAAGGATACGATAAGTAGACATTAATCTTTAATGAGTTAAGTTTGGGATATAGCTCTTAAGAGACGGTCTCTTAAGAAACTAGCCGTGTTTTTAATTTGTGTTATTAGTTTTCGTATTTTTGTAATGATTTACACTTTTTTCTATAATTTTTATTACTATATTTAATTTATTTTTCATTATATCATTACTTTTGTCTTACATTTTTATAAAAATATTTTTTTCTCTCGTATCTTGCTTTGCTTATAAATTATATTTATAGCAAATGTTATAAAATATAATCAGTCCATCTTGTATGAGACCCTCTCATAATAAGACGACCTTAAAATAAAAAGCTTATAAGCTAAAAGTTTTTATTACTAGCTTATTTAACCAATTACAAAATATATTTTAGAATGAGACCGTCTGATACAATATTTTTGCGAAATTGTAAAGTTACCTTTTATATTTACAAATAGCATTATCTATATCACTATATGGGTGGATTCGGAAAGTTAAAGATGTAGTTGCACGAACAATCCTCAGAGAATTAAAGAATTGATCGATAACCAAGAACGACTTTTTCAAATTTCATCTAAAAAGAGTTACTAGCAAAAGAACAAACATTTTTCGCATTTTTTTTATGTAACTTTGTCTTCACTAAATTTTTTGTTCCATCTAATGAATATTATAATACATGAACAACCAGTTTTTTAAAGACGTCTTTTACGCCTAATACATTAAAATTTAACGTTTCTTTACGATATCCTTATACCTATTTACACCATCGGTAATGCCTATTTACATCATCCTTAATGTCTACTTATCATATCTTTAATGTTTTATAATAATCTTAATGCCTATTTACAATATCTTTAAAGTCTACTTATTACATCATTCCTAAGAAGAAGCAGCCATGAAAGTAGAGAAGAAATAGAATAGGGAAAAGGGAAGAAGAAGAAAATAACCATGATTAGGTCAAATTCAAAAATTAACGGAAACTTAACTTAAAAAAAGTTTAAAAGTGTCACTTTTGTAATTAACAATATATATTGGGATTACCATTGGAATTCGAAAAAACATTGGGATACCAAAGATAAAATACAATAACACATGAATACCATTGATAATTTCCCTAAAAATTATAAAAAGTTGAGACATGTCTATAATAGGGCCATGCAATTCAAGTACGAGACACACAAGTAAGAGAGACCTCTCATAGTGAAATCGACTCATAAAATAATTTTTAATTAACTTGCAAGAAATTTTAATCTTCACAAATTTTATGTAGTCAAGATGGAGCCTAGTCTTGATTTTCTCATGTCGATGTTGAAAACAACAAGCCCATACTATCATTAATCAAATCGGCTAACAAATTCCCGATCATGAGAGTTAGGACTAGTAAGTTTATTCTCATGTCAGGCTTTTGTCATCTTGACTTCTGGTTAGGAGCGATTCTAAACGCTTTTAGTTGTCCAACTATTAGCGCCCCAGAAAATAGAGATCTTATATATAATAATATAAATATACTAATTATAAGTCATCAGTAAAGTAGCCGCTCTCCTCTAATATTTCCTTTTAAGGGAGTACAAGTATGGATTGTCCGTCACGTTTTCTTACCCAGACCTTGTTTTCAAGCGAGATATTGGGTTGATGATGATGATAAGTAAAGTGTAGCTTAATTGATGGTGCCTCTTCCTATAGTATTGTTGGTTTTAGGCTCAAAACCTACCAAAGTTAAACTTTTGCAAATTTTAGTCCCTATTTGATCATTAATGATTGACGTAGCACAAATTATTGTGAGGAACAATCTCTCAGAGAGAAGCATAAGATATATAGGCTACATTTTAACACAAATTAATGAGAAAATAAAAATGTGTGCTTCTTTTTTTGAGATCGTCACTTTGATAGACAATCTCTCACAAGAATAGCTGTTGATAAAGGGCCTTAATTTACTAATAAGTAAATAGGGCTTACAAACGTTTCGCCCCTTATCTTGATCAAGGACTTAAATTTGGTTTTGGACTTGATGTACATGAATCCATTATAACTTGGACTTGGAAAGACTTTGCGCTTGATAATTGGCCGAAACTTTCATCAAGGCTAAGGGTTAAGGAGCAAATTGTTGCAACTTCGTGATTTATGGTGTCATTATGCTACTACTCCATCATGTGATACTCATTGTTTTCTTACAATTGTGGATAATATTTCCTGTGGTTCATTTAAATGCAAAGGTATATTCTATTTTTCTTTCATTCTTTGCTATGATATCTCGTTAATTTCGGTGTGATGTTAAAACCGTCAGATATGACAATGAGACAAAAAATTTTTATACAAGAATTTTCAATGAGAAAGAGATTGTTTTTCAAACTTTTTGTGTGGACACTCCGCAACAAAATGGGTGGATTAAAATAAAACATCAGCACATTTTAAATGTTGCTCACTTTCTTGGGTTTTAATGTTCCCATACCAATTGCCTATTTCGTTTTGGGTGAATTTGTCTTGTGAGCAGCTTACTACTAGAAGTGTTCAATGGGTCGGGGTCTCGTTTTCAGCCCTTATCCAACCCGTTTTTAAAAGGGTTATGTAAGGGTCGGGTTGTAAATGGATCGGGCTGAAAACAGGCTCTTTAGTATTTAAACGGAGCGGATTGTAAGAGGGAGAGGGTTGAGAACAGGCCTTTGTAATTCGCATTCTGGGTTCTGGCTATTACAAATTATGTTCATTGCACTAAAAAGCATTGTATAATATTTTTATTTTTTGTTTGTCAGCTAACGAAGTTCCTACCATGTTTGCTTATTTTTCATTCTGGCTAGTAATATACTTTGAAATTTCAGATTTATTCTAAAACCGTATGAATCACTATATTTGCGTATTTTATTAGTTTACCAATTTCAGCCAACACTTGTATTATATTTTGTCGTAGATAAGGCCGGAGTATCCAATACGATCCCTAAAATTTGAAATAACTTAAACAGGTCGGGTCGGGTCACATTGGGCGCAATGAGACCAGTCCGTTTAAAGTTCATTTCTTTTTTTAAGGTCCGTTTCTACTAAAGTCTGACCCGACCCTAATCCGGCCCATTGCACAAGCCTACTTACTAAACATTAATCGAACTCCCTCTCGCCTTTTAAACCGTAAGACACTCTATAATATCTTATTTGGTAGTGAACCAAACTATAACGAACTAAAGGTGTTCGGGTGTTTGCGTTTTGTTCACAAATATCTTTGCAAGAGCGATAAATTTGCTAGTCGAAGCAGAAAATGTATTTTTAGGAGCTACTCTTATATAAAAAAGATAGAAACTACATGATCTTATATTCTTACTACTAAGGAATATTTTACATCCCATGATGTTTACTTTGTTGAAAATGAGTTTCCTTTCCCCACTTTGAGTGACCATTACGAGTGTACTTCTCCTTTTCCACTAATCATGACATATGTGAATCTCATCATCATTATCAACATAATATCCCACTTAAAAATAGGGCCTGGATGAGGAAAAGTGTCAGACAATTCATACCTGTATTCCCTTGAGAGAGAATACTTCAGGAAAACGGTCAATTATACCCCAGAAGAGTCGTGCATCTACCGACTACCATTGCAAAATTTAGTTGATTGAACATTTCCACAAAATATCTTACGAGCACCAAACCAATCTACATCTCATGTTCATGATTTGAAAGGATCACATCTGAAAAAGCATCCACCTTTGCACTCAAAATCCCATCTTGAGTAATAACAAAAGAACATATTCATTCATCCTTCCAATAATAACATTTGTAGGATACAATATTGCCCTTTGTTAGATAAATTTATGTCCAGTAAGTCTCATGAGAGACGGTCTATTCTATAGACAGAATCTATAAAGCCCAGCCCAAAATATAACATAGTATATTTGGGGTTATAATAAATTATTTGGGGTTATAATAACTTATATTTGGGGTTATAGAATAGTTTATTCGAGGTTATAATACCTTACATTTAGAATTATAACATAATATAATTGATATTATAATAAAAAAATCAGTTAAGGGAAATGTGCTGGCCCAATTTTGTGGTCTATCCTATAGACCGTCTCTTGTGAGATTTTGTGATTTATGTCCTATTAATTGTCTTGTATCAATAGATATGTATTTTCCGAGTCAGTGCATCCATAATGAAGAGTTCATATGAAGTACCAATCATAAACTCTGTCATTAGGGCTTTCTAATGTGCACCACCAATCTTTAAAAATCTAATTATTTGTAGAGATTTAGAGCAAGTTAAACTTTATTGAAAAGGCTTAAGTACTACAGTAAGCAAAAACATACAATGAAACCAAAATCAAGCCACTCAACCAACCTGCTCGTTCAAGCACTATTATACTCGTCCGAGCACTTAATCAATGGTCTGACAGTTTGTTTCAAAACCTTCTGTCTATTGATCTGAGCAAGTGCACGTTGGAGCACTCTGAAATTTTTGCGACAAAAGTTTCCAAAAGCGATTCGAAATGTGCTTGTTCATGGTTCAAACACTTATAGTGCTCATTCGAGCACCTCAGAACAGGGCGATTGTTCGTAAACAAAGTCTTTCATGAAGCATTGTGTTGTTATGAATGAATGTTTATGTTTTATATCATTTTAACTAAACCATCAGTCATAAACTAGTAAATGAATTTGGATGAAGCCATACCACATTATACTGTAAATAAGAGAGGGTGCATAGCAATCATTTAACTTGTTTATCAACATAGGAAATCTTATTTCTCTATGTTTTTTTATCATTCTCTTGAGACATACTTCCTTCGTTCCAAAATACTCGCTAAATTTTTATTTTGTGCACTATTCATCGTTCAAGTTTATTTTACATATTGCGATTAATGTGTAAGTAAAAATATAATCAAGTGAGATCTTGTTTGAATCGTCTAATCGCATACTTTCATAATATTAAATTTTTATAATTTTTAGTTAGTGCATTGAATTGCGTAAAAAAGTGAAATGCAGCAAGTATTATGGAATGAAGTAAGAAATAGGGTTTGCAACCTTATATTCTTTGTAAACGTCAAAACAAATGAGTTCAATGTTGCAGAAACCACTTAATATTGTGTCCCATTTGGATTCGTCTACAATATTTGTTTGAAACAGATCTTTAAATAATTCATCAAATGGTGAAGTTAAATCTGTAGCGCCGTAAAGCATCTGAAAGATGATAAATTCTTACCACTGGACATAGAGGCAAGATTCACATATGAAGAAATTCCATTGCGTAAAATATGCAGTTCTTCTGTTTTGTAAAAGAAAAGAAGCCTATGTGGCGATTATAGAACAAGAAAAATAGCAGACATTTTCATTCAAATTATCATCACATATGTCAAAACGGCAGTATCCTGAACTATGGAAATCAAATTTCAGATTTATTGATGTGTTGGTGAGAAAAGAGAAATGTTGCATCTCAACTGACCAACAGATTCACAGAAATTCAGAATCTGAGGACAGTTTAGATCGACATTTAATATTAGTCCATTTTAATCCAAAGCCGAACATCATTCACGAATAAATTCTTTCAGCTTCGCTGAGAATGGACTCTTTTTCGATTACAAAATCACCAAACAATCATCAAAATCACCATCAGAAAAAGAAAAATGAATGAAGAGTTTGAAATCAGACTGACGTGCAAAAATCAAATCAGCAAAGCTTTCGCCTCAGATGAATTTGATCGATTTTTTTATCATCATTTTCCAAACTCCATGAACATCGAAATTATATTTTACGAAAATGTATCATCTCCAATGATCGGAAACTCCATTGAAAAAGGGAGTCCAGAACAGGGAGGAGATGAAGCGTAAGTGCTTGATATAAGTCCATTAGCATTCAAAACATGCCATTGCTCTCATTAGAGAGCTGACGAGCTTTGCCAAGATGGACTAATTATTGATCCTCAATCAAAACCAAAACCAAAATCAAAATCAAAATCAAAATCAAAATCAAAATCAAGAAACTAATAACCTAAATTTATCATCTGCAAAATTTTAAAAAGAAAGGAGAAGGAATTGAAGACAACAGATGTATGATACTACGGCGCTGCCGAAGGTTGAGTGAAATACTTCTATACCTGACGATAAGTCTTGGTTTTATAAGGGATTAGTTAGGGTTTATGGATGATAGATCGAGAAAGCAAAGCCCATTTTCCTTATATTTACAACATGGTTTTCTCCTCGGGTTAGGCCCAGTTTGCTTACTCCATTCCTTCCTCTCATATTTTCTCATTCGAGTGCTCTCTCGAGAGACCGTCTTTTAAGAGGATTCTTAAAAGTTCAGTCTAAACTATGTTTAGAGTTGTAACTTGTAACAATATATATTTAGAATCGAACTGGGCTTTTGAGAGCCGTCTTTACGAAAGACGGTCTTAAGTAAGAATTTGTGTTTCTCATTTTGGTTTCACGAATTCTTGTAAAAAACGGTCTCTCCCTAATTTGGCCGACTCATTTAAGATATTGAAAGTAGGCATTAAGAATAATGTAAGTAGGTATTAAAAATACGGTAAGTAAGTATTAATTTTTAATGAGTTGGGCTTGAGACATGTCTCTTAAAGAGACGATCTCTAAAGATACTAGCTATTTTCATTTAGCAGTTCTCATGAGAAAAAGTTTCTTAAAAAAAGTCTTTCAGACGCAATTAAATTGTAATTTATTTCTAAAAAAAGGAAAATAATCTTAAGCACGCATATAATAGTTTCTGAGATTCATCTTAGTTGGTGTTTTAACTTATTAAAGTTGATATTTTAACCTATAAAAATTAGTGTTTTAACATGTTAAAATTAGTATTTTTAACCAACTTAAGCTGGTATTTATGATGCTTAAGTTCTTATTTTAACATTTTAATTTTGCTATTTTAACATGTTTGAGATGGTGTTTTAGGATGCAAAGTTGGTATTTTAACATGTTTATTTCAACTTTTTAACCTATTAAAGTTAATATTTTAACCTGTTTAAGTTAGTGTTTTATGCCGCTTTAAGTTGATATTTTAACATGTGGTTTAAATTGGTGTTTTTCTATTAAAGTTGACATTTAACTTGTTATAGTTACTATTTTCGAGGTGATTATGAGCTTATTATATAGCTTTATTTCAAGAATATGTATTTAAATGTTTTTTTTTTTTTTGATAATTTATGGAGTTAACTATTACACTATTATATGATTTTGGTATGGTTGAAGAACAAATCTTGTAGGAGGCCATCTCACTACGAGACAAGCCCATATAATTAGCCTGTTCTAATTGATCATTCTAAAATTGTAATTAAAGTTGTACATTGAGTCAGACTCTCATTATCGGCCCTAATCCAACCCATTTTTAAAAGGATTACGAATGTCTCAGGTTGAAAACGTATTGCAATAAGGGCTCTACAAGCGGCTTTTTCAATGGTTGGCTAATATCTAGTCTCGTAAAGTCAAAGGGTGCACAATGGAAGTAGAATATTGATGTCTCCGAAAAACATAAGGGTTATCCTTATCTCGAATCGAAGTATTTGGATTATAGGCCTTGTACCGCGAGTAAGCTAAGATACATGGAAGTAGGAAATTGGAGATCGGAATTGGAGCAGTTTGTCGTTCATGTTTCCATTACACTACGTAAAGAAAATACTAACGACAATGTAAACCGATGATCAAATCAGCCAAACCAAAGAAAGTTCGTGAATGAGAGAAGATTATATCATTGCAGCTCGAATAGAAAGTGTTTTCCCAGAAGCATATACATGACATATTGCGATCATATTATCACTTATTGATTAAGCAAAATACAGTAATACATACCAAAGTTTTCGAAATTATTGAGTCGATAAACAAGTCGCCAAAGCAAATGAGTTCATTGAATTATGTTCACGCATTCTTTTCCTTATTTCCTCGGTCTTGATAGCATTTCCTCTGATTTCTGTCGAGACAACACAATTGAACGAAGTTACTTTCAAACAAACTGTCAGACGATACAAGAATGCAGCTATCTCATGCGAACCGGATCGAAAATTGAATGAGAACGTATGTATGAGTTCGAGACATAGTTAAAGAGCATCATATATTCATATTTGACATACATAAGCAACATCCGAGAACGAGTAGTTTACAACCCGTTGCATTCAAAGATTGGTGTACGCAAGGGTACATGTGATTAGCTCATTTGCGATATGCTTAATCTTTACGTGCACTCGTGAGCATTCTATACCAATTGCAACCGGGAAAACAGTACCAAATGTTTCCTAGCCAAACCCGAACAAGATATGTGCAAAGCGATTTTTTTACTGACCTGCTCAGTGTATGGTAAATACTTCCCGTCATATGTGATAACAACTCTGTCCTTGCCATCAGCACCTTTGACCTTATCGACCGAGCAATAGAAATCTATGGCTGACATGCTAAACAACAATGTAAACGAACAACCAGAAGCATTATGTCAGCGAGTAATACTTCTAATTTGGAACACGATCGAAAAAAGGAACTAAATAATACAATGCTACAACCAAAACGATCAACATACTACATAGCGAATTCTATAGCTAAGATCTATGAACTTTATAGTGCTTCAATTGGATGAACATGAATTCTTCAAGGTCCAAGTCATAGTAGAAGATAAAGATACCAAGATACCATTATAATTTATAAGAATTGCCCACGGTAACAAGGATTATACCATAGGGCTCAGCTATTAACAAGAAGACCTACTATGCAAATGATTGTGTCAAGGAATCAATTTAACTAAAAGTTTAAGCTGATGGTTGAAGTTCTAGGATATAATATATATACTCTAACACGCCCCCTCACACAAGAGCCCTTTGAGCTAGGAGTGTGGATGCAACACAAACCCTCCTCATATCTAGCGCTGAATATTCCAACTTTAAATGAGGGGCAGTCGACATTCAAACCCGTGACCACTTGTCACGTTAGCTTATGTCAAGGAACCAATTCAACCAAAAGCTTAAGATGATGGTTGAAGCCCGATGATATATTATATACTCTAGCAAATTGAACATACACAATGACATCAAATATCTCGTATGCTTTCTCTCTTGATTTGAAGGAGGCGTAACTTGGGCTGGTATGTTGAACTCTTACTAATATACTATATTCCCTAACGTGATCATAGCTTTTACGAGCGAATATATTGAGTATTATGGTGAGAAAAAAGACCGAATAAAAGACCGAATACAGAATCAAAGACTAGGGAACACAAATGTAGTATAGCATATTATAAAGTAAGAGGGCAGAGGCAGAGCAGGGAGAGATCCTTACATGCCATCACCGAACTCCTCATTGATAATTTCTTTAATGCTCTCCCCGAAATGCATGGTTGCTTCATGCAATCTGTAGATATGGGAAAGCTTAGAGGGCAAATATTCAAAAGGGAAAACACTTCATCAAACAAAAATGTGAGATTGATGATTACTTAAAGAATATCAAACCACAAACTATGCTGAAACCCTGCCCTGACAAACTGTTGACATATAGCCTATTTAAGGACGATTTCACATGGTAGATCTAGCCTAACATGGGTTGGCTTATAAGTGATCATGAAGATGAAGGATTATGTTCGAGGATCAATCTAATACATATACTCCCTCCGTTTCAGTTGACTCGTCTCATTTGACTTTTCACGGATTTTAAGGGTTGAGTGGGGTCCATTAAAAAGGTGGTAGTTGGGTATTTTAATTGATTAAATTAATTGTAAAGGTGGTAGTAGGGTATTGGGAATTGAAAAAGTGAGGTATTTAGGTAAAAAAAAAGGATAGCCAAAAAAGGAAATGACAAGTAGTATGATAATGCCAAATAAGGAAATGAGACAAGTAAACTGAAACAGAGGGAGTATTATACAAATACGTATAGGATTAGTATTTATACGGAGGTATAGATTGTACATTTGATAAGCGGACGCTGCTTGCTAGAGAATAATGTATGTTTTGAAGGCTAATAAGATTAGACCAAATAGAATTAAATGTATAAACCCTAAAAGGCTACACAAAATAGATAAAAGATTAATATTGATCAGTTCAATAACATTAAGGTTACAATACTCGATTATCCTTACTAGTCAAATACTACCACCTATTCATAGAGAATGAGACATTTGTTTTTTGACGCTATTCACTTATTACTCTTAATTTGTATTTTATTTTTAATCTATAGATTAGAACATAGTCAAGTGAGATCTTGTTTGATTCGTCTCAATGCAAAGATTATCAATTTTTCACTTTTTATGATATTTCGTTATGTATAATAAGAGATATTAAGCAAATAAGTGTATTGGATATTGTGAAAAAACAAATGTCTCATTCTCTATTAATAGGAGGGAGTATTAAGATTTATTTGAAAAATATTTGTCATACAGGGTTTCGACTTTTTTATTATACTTCCTTCGTTCCAAAATACTTGCTACATTTCATTTTTTTACGCAATCCAAGGAACAATTTTGATCATTAATATATTAAGCTACACTTATCTAAAAATTATAAAAATTTAATATTATGAAAGTATGGGATTAGACGATTCAATGAAGATCCCACTTGACTATATTTTTACTTACACATTAGTCGCAATATGTAAAATAAGCTTGAACGATGAATAGTGCATAAAATCGAAATGTAGCGAGTATTTCAAAACAGAGGAAGTATATATATATAGGCTTGATAATCAGATAGAATAAAAGGCTGGAAAACAAGAAGCTATACTAACTTTTTGCTTCTTTTTTTCATTGCTTTCATTCTTCGGATTATCAGAAAATAATCAAAAGGCAGGAATTATTCACATTGAATGAAAATAGAAATATTTAACCTAATTATTTTTTATAATCTCAAAAGCCTCTAGAAGAATTAGAGGGTGGTTGACTAACGTCTATATTTGACGAGCTACTTTTCCTAATAACAATTGATTTTAGGATGAAACCTCGTCGGCTTTGTGTAGCCAACTATCTTTTTATGTGGATCTTGTAGTGTACAAGCCCCATTTATCAATTACCTCACCCTAATCCGACAGCATATTTGCCACATAATTGAAAAAGAAAACATGAGTTCATCTTCAAGCAGCACATGGGTGACAACAATATTGAATTTCCCACATATTTTATTTTTTCAAATGATTTCCTTCTGAAGATTTTCAACATTTATTGTAATTTCAAAAATCGATAAAGATTATACTCACTCATATTCACCATTAAACTATTTACGGCCCGTTTGGTTAGAGGTACTAAATGGTGGTAATGGGAATGAGTAAAAGTTCATCAAAATTTTCATGTCATTCAATGGTAATGAAACTTTGATCACAAAAAAGTTTTTTTTCACAAATTTCCATTACCTCCTAATACCACCTCTCTCATTGGTAATGTATTGGAATGAATTTTATGAACAAAATGGGACGATTGAAGGCTGTCAAGCATAGCCATCAAGATAGCAAAAAGATTTTTTAACCAAAATTACACTGGTTTTTCATTCCCATTGACACGATTTATTACCACCTTACTTTTGATCTGTATTTCATTATTAATCTATAAGTTAAAACATAGTCGCAAAAATTATTCATATCAATTTTCTATAATTTTGAATTATGCACAATTAGAGATATTAAGGATTGAATAAGAAGTATGTCAAATCAATGATTACCAATCATACAATTTCCAATCAGACAGTAAACACAAATTAAAACAAAACCCACATCATTAAACCGATCATCAATCAAACCAAAACCCTAATTCACTAATTACACAACAATTCAACCATAATCAAGTATAATAACAAGGGAAGAAGTAGAAATGAAGACCTATAAATAGCAGGTTCTTGAATCAAATCAGGATCAAATGACCTAAAAGGAGGTCTCATCATCTGCTGAATATCATCATCTGTCAAGTGTGGTAGAGAAGCCCGAAGTTTAGGCACAGTAGCGGGCTTCAAATGGGCTTGACGTCGGAGAAGTTGGGCTACATAGACATTGGTTAAACCAGTTTCTTCAGCAATTTGAGAGTATGTTTTTCCGGAGTTTTTTTTGGCTTCTTGAAGCTTCTCGACTACTGATAAGGTGTATTCTGACGACGCCATTGTTGGGTTGTAAGAGCTTAATGGGTTCAATTTGGTGGTTGTGAAAGATAAGGTGGATGAGGGGGGAAGATGAATAAAAATAGTGGTATAGAAATGTAATGAAATTAATTATAGTATTTTTTTGAGATAAAATTAATTATTATAGTATTTAATTTGAGAATAAGTGGCAAATTTGTGTACTCTAATCTTACAATTGAATTAGGTGAGAGTGTTGTCAAGTGATTAGTGTGGCATGTCACTTAACTACTACAAATTTTATATAAGACTGTTTTACGATTTTTGCTAATTTTTAGCAGCTAGTCTCTTGAGAGATCGTGTTTTTGAGAATTGTATCTCAAGTCCAATCTGTTAGAGATTAATGTCTAATTATCATATATTTTCATTGTCTACTGACATTATCCTTAATACATACTTATCGTATTCTTAATACATAAGTTTTAATATCTTAAATGTCTACTTACATCATTCTTAATGCTTACTTATTACAATATTTTAAAGAATATGTAATGGACTGACCAATTTAGAGATGATCTCTCATAGAGACCGTCTCTTACAAGAATTTGTGAATTTTAGATGCTTTTTGGTCAAAGTTTTGTTCTTTTGGTTGATGTGTATATTTATTACATTATGTAGGGATGTTATTAAAGGTATAGATAAAGGACACTCCTAGTATTCGGACAAGCACGGTCCGGGTGTGGGGTTTTTTCCCTGAAAGATGCAGACAAACCATATTTGTTCCCCTCAAGAAGAGAGTAAAAAAGATGCGTACAGTTAAGAAATCCTCAGTTGATAACTGTGCCCAGTAATAGGTGTTGAATCCCAAACCTAGTACTCAATATACAAATATTTTATCCATTGAGCCACAAGTGCTTTTAGCGTAAGGAACTAAGGATCTTATATTAAGAAGATTGTAAAAAGAATGAGCTCAATAAATTCTTATATGAAAAGGTTGAAAGTTTTATATCAAACAAATACTTACTTGGTTCTAGGTGGCGATTGCCTAAATTTCGAGTTGGTGCTTGAAGCATCTAAAGGAGTCTAAAGCGCTTAAAAAGCCAACTCGACTTTTTAATAGCTTGCGTAGACGTCGACTTGACTTTTTCTATTATGAGGCGCCGATCAATTTTCTTCTTAGCATTTACTTAATTTTATTATTAGTCTTCTTCTAATGGCACAAATAGTATTAATAAAAGGTCAATTGTAACAATCCAAGTTATCTAGTTTTATTTTATTCTTATATAATTCATCCTTTATTACTTTTAGCCCTAGTTTTGGGTGTCACCCTCGGAATAGTAATATCTTTGTTCATTTTGTAGATTTATTTGAAGATATTCAACTTACTTTAGCCACTTTACCTCAAGGATAATTTGGAAAAATAATCTTTTACCTAAACGCGTATACATTTTAACATTTCCACCAGAACATTGTAGAAATTACTTTTCTTCCACTTGATAAAAATTACAACTAAATTTCTCCAAAAATAAATACACTTTTGTTTATTTAAATAACATTTTTCTACACCTTTGACAAATGACAACATTACATTCACGTTGCCTTTCATTATTTAATAAGAAAGTTGATCCACATAAAAAGTTTTTCCTAATCATGATTACGAATTGATAAAAGTCTAATCTTATCTTATTAATTAATCCAAATAAGTCAAAGCAATATCCCATACATTCATGCTTTTCAATTTCACAAATTCTTGCTATAGACTGTCTATAATATAGATGGATACATATGGACCAACCCATTTTGCAAAATAAGTAACTGATTAGTCATCAGTCTTATTTTTAAATTTAAAATCATTGGGCTGGGCTTTTGGAAGAACCGTCTTTGCTATAGACGATCTCTCAGGAGACCTTCTGAATTCAATTTTAGAAAACCAATGAATATACGATTAAATGCTCTCATTAGTAAGGGTGAGTGGAGAAGTGGAACTTAAGGGGAGGATTTTATGATTTTGTTTCATAGTTTATTTGTTTTAATTATTTTATTATTATTAATATTATATATTGTCTTTTAGTGGTGATCTATAAATGACGATGATAAATTTTTAGAGCTCTGATAAGAGTTGCTAACCTTGGTGTTTGCCACTACAAAAAATGTTGCATCTACTTACGCTTAAAAATGAATTTACGCATGCTTATATATGATACTGATGCATTTAGTCACGCTTCATAATTAAGCGTGATCCTAACTTGTATGGGTAAATTTTAGGCACTCTTAATATACATGGTTAGATTGGCTCTTAGCCACGCTTTTAAGTATGACTGACAATAGTTATTGTCATGCTTATAAGTGCTATAATTTTCCTCAATTCGTAAACATGGCTAAATTATTTCCACTACGAATAATAGTGCCGATTGTGACATTTAAGATATCTATATTATTTCATTTATCAAGTGTTACTAAAATATTTGGTGACACTTGTAGAAAGTTTAAGTTTAAGTTTTTGATTGAGTTTTGATCTGTTCTAGAGAAAATAGTGGATGATTATGTAGGTTCTTTAATAAAGCAATGATCTATATTGGTGCAAAAAAATTCATGAAAGCTATATACAATCACACAAGTCGGCCCGGCCCGGCCCGGCCCGGCCCTAAAAACTTTCTACCCTAATATTTATTGGCCTATTAATAATTCGCCTTTTTTCCACCTTCTCCACACCTTCCCACTCCATCCCCATAGAGTTGTTGGAAATTTGAAGTTATTGGATTATAGTTCCATAGCATTATCAATGCACAAAATCTTGCTATAGACCGTCTATAGCATAGACGGGTGTAAATGGATCAGCCCATAAGTCAAAACAAGTATCTGAATAGTCAATAGTAGTTACTCCTGCATTATTTTTTTCTTTTTTTTACACTTTCCAAAAATAGAAAATTGATTTTTGTAATGGATGGGACTGCTGAGAGTGCCGTCTATGCTATAGACGGTCTCTCAGGAGACCTGTTGTCAATGATGTTGTCACAATGATCAAGTGTAGAACATGAATTAGACCTATTTAAATAATAAAAAATCTTACAAAATAGTCATAATGTTGGTTAATAGATCGTTAAAGGCTTAGGCAATACGCTAGCTTACATTAACAAGAAAAAGGCAATTGAGCAAGAGGGCTAAGAATAGGCGATGAGTCCTCACCTAAACAGGTGAGTCATTGATCTCAATATAACCGATCAATGATTAATCGATTAACCATTGATATATACAAAATCATTAATCTTTGATATTAAATAGCTTCACCCGAGAACAATAAGGCCATAGCTTCTTAACCATGAAGCCATTCAAAAATAGGTTTGGTACATCCTAGTTTCTTGACAAAAAGTCATCTAAACCAATTAATGAATGAAGTAGGTATCATACTATAATAATGTGTGATAAATACATGTACCAAAAGTAACAATTTGATTTGAATTTTGATACAAATTTGGTTTTGTACCAAACTCAAGAATTTGACTTGTAAGAAATGATTCTCAACTATGAAAAGCATTGACATTATGCTATACCGACATAGGTTATCAGACATTAATCACTTTATTTAATCGACTTTTTTTATGTTTTTTAAAAAAATTTCTTACTTATATTAATTTATATTGATATATTAATATAAATGGTTAACTTCAAGAGAATATTAAGAAAATCATCTTAAATTAAATTAAATTATTATATAAGGTAGACGAACGTGTTCAACGTTTAACACATGAAAGACCCAATTAAAAGGGAAAACAAATGAACGAAGTTGGGAGTTTGGGAGGGGATGTTTGAGTGCCAAAAATTATGACATAAAAATTTGGCTGAGACGCGTGTTATTGGATCGGCCTATTTGAATTTTTTTTTATCAATTGACGAATTAAAATGTCCATTTTAAGAGTTAAAAGACCAATTTGAAGACTAAAAAGAACAATTTCAAGGATTTAAAATTGACATTTTAAATCATGGAATTTTATAATATCAAGACTTAAAAGTTCAATTTTAATACTTAAAAAATTAATTTTAAGCCTTAAAAGGCCAATTGCTAGACTTTAAATTTTCATTTCAACTTTAACGTAGAATGACTCAAATATTAATGTTGATATTAAAAACTTTGAAATTGGCATTTTAAGTCTTAAAATTGGATTTTTAAGTCTTGAAATTGTCCTTTTAAATCTTAAAATTAGTGTGTCAGCATATTTTAAAAACTTATTATATCTGGGCTGGTTACACAGATAAAGCTGTCACACAGGAGAGTTTTCTGAAATTATGAATGAGCCGCCCAAATCGAGGATCGCATGCGCATCAGAAATTATAGTTTGGCCCAAACTTTATGTCAACGTAGAGGTTAGAACGAAGCTGACATTTTCACTAATTTTTTATTCAAGCTGTCTTATTATAAGACGACTTTAATTGAGTGAGCATAATTTATGGATGCGTCTCACGGTGAGATGGTCTCATATAAAACTTGCTGATTTATTTTATATGTTCATACTCATATGTCACTTTTATTTTTCACTAATTTTTTATTGAGGTCGTCTCAGCATAAGATAATTGGGTCATTTCATTGTTTTTTTTAGTGTTTTCTACTGATGAGTTGCTTGTACGGACCGTTTCACGGTGAGACGGTCTCATACAAGACTGGTTGTTCAACTTTTTACTTTTGGTAGATATTGATTTAGTTGGTTGTTATTGGAAATAATTATATTTAATGAAAATTATGAAAACCTATCTATTAAAATTGTTTTTTTAATACAAAACTAAATTGATTGTTTTTTTGAAAAACTATCTAAAATAATTAGCTATTTTTTATTAAAGACTAGTGGCTCACGATAAACATTCAAATTTCAGGTAGAGCATGTAAAAGTCACGTGCAATTTACCAAAAAAATGATTGGTTGTCTTTAATAAAAAAAAAACTTTTTTTAGATAGTTTTTGACAATAACTCTAGTTTTCGATATAATACAAAAAATTTAACTAAATAGGAAAGTTAATGTAGGTAAGATGGCACAATATATTAATTGCGCAAGGATCTTGCATGGAGTTCAGTGAACTACGTACATCCTTATTTTTAACAAAGGTACTTGAGGGAACTACGTACATCCTTATTTTTACTATGAATTTTGGGAACTTTAAGCGACTTAAATCTTTGAAAACTTTTATTTTTTTCTCTTATTCTTCTAATATTTTTTTGATTACACCAAACTTTTAAATATTGAAATATCTAACAATATAATAATATTTTGTTATGGATAAATATAGAAGTATTTACTTGAATTGAATTAAATGGCAATCAATGCACTTTGGACGTATTTTGTACCCGAGCTATTCAAGTTGTATGTAGCCTAAATTGATTGTTAATTGTTTTGTACATGAAGATGCGGCACTACTAAATACTCCTTACGTTCCTTTTTGATGTTCTTATTTGGGTTTTTCATCAAGATTAAGAAAAATAGAATCTTTGGTAGTAGTGGGTATTATTTTAATAATATAATAGTGGGAAGTAATGTTTGCATTGGAAGTATGAGAGAAAAATAATCAAATAATAGTGTAATGTAATGAATGTATTGGAAGTATGAGAGAGAATATAATTAAATAATAGTGTAAAGTAAAAAAAGTGGGGTTTTAAGGGGTAAAAGTGGGATGAAAACTTTCTAAAAATGGAAAGTATTCTAAAGTGGAAAAACTTATGGAACTACCCGTTTTAGTAAGGTGGAAAAACAAAAAGAAACGGAGGGAGTACTAGTTATATTTTAAGTTTGCTCTTAAGAAATAGAATTTTGATTTTAATCACCCAATATTTTAAATAGAATTTGATCAAAATTTAGATTAAGTTATACAAGATGCGGACGGAAATTAATTATATCTGATAACTAAACCCAATTTAAAAGTTTGGTCTGATTTTAAGTCAAATCATTGGTTACGTGTTTTTTTTACGTAATGTGTACTTAACTGATTGCTCGATCTTTATCAACAGAATTTGTTTTAAAATGCAACCCTCCAAGTACAATCAAAACTGATTAGAATGTGAGTTTATACTTAAGCAAATTCAATTTAAGCCGATATTTGATCCAATTTAAATGCTAATTCAAACATCGAATCTTTCTCAGCTCGATCATCAACCAAGCAAATTTCTAACTCCTAACTGACACGCTAATTAACATACTATAGTATACTCCCTCCGTTCCTTTTTGATCTTCCACTTTGGTTTTTTCACAAATATTAAGAAAGAAAGAATCTTTGGTGGTAGTAGGTATTATTTTAATTGTATAGTAGTGGAAAGTAATGATTGTATTGAAATTATGAGAGAAAAAATAATTAAATATTAGTATGAAGTAATGATTGTATTGGAAGTATGAGAGAGAAAATAATTAAATAATAGTGTGAAGTAAGGAAAGTGGGGTTTTAAGGGGTAAAAGTGAGATTAAAACATTCCAAAAATAGAAAGTATTCTAAAGTGGAAGAACTTTTGGAACTACCCGTTATAGTAAGGTGGAAGAACATAAAGGAACGGAGGGAGTAACAAATAATTCTCTAACTACCACCAACTTTTGTAGGAAAATAAAACATTAGTAGAATATTTTAGTTTATATTTTATTTTATTCTAATCCAGTTTCATTATATTTAATAGTATTTCGTAATATTTTAGTTTCCTTATTAAATGATCAAATTATGTATAAATAGAAGCATTCCTCTCATTGAATAATTAATACAAGTTCAATATTTATCAGATTAAACCCAAACTGAATTCCGCACTATGAATTTCTTCGTCAATTCAAACTTTAACAAACAAAAATCCCAAAAATAATTAAAAAAATAAAGGAAAATTTGCCAAGAATAATCCCTACTATCACCCGTTGGCCAGAAATAATCCCAACTATTGATTATTTTTAAATAATCCTAACTATTGATGAAGTTTGCTGAAAACAATCCCATTTGTTTTTCAACCGGTTGTAGCAAGTTTAGTTAAGTAATTCTTTTACTTTTTTTTAAAGTTTCCTTCATCAAATTAGGTAAAATTACTTAACTTAACCTGCTACAGCCGGTTGAAAACCAAATTGGACTGTTTTCAGCAAACGTTATCAATAGTTAGGATTATTAAAAAATAATCAATAGTTGGGATTATTTCTGGCCAACGGGTGATAGTTGGGATTATTCTTGGCAAATTTTCCAAAAATAAATTAATTTTGATAAATTAGGCTGGACTTATTGTGAATGCCAGCAATTATCGGGAAAAACACGAGGTGCACACACTTCACAAGCCAAGGAGACATATATCATCCCAAAACCATATGGCAATAGGAGGATTAGCTCACCAAGTATATATGCAAGTCCACAACCCACTTTTTTATCGATGTGGGATCTTGTCTCACATGTGAAGTATTTCCAACACTCCCCCTCACATGTGAGCCACATCATTCCAAGAACCACCTTCGGCTCTTAATACCATATTAGGCCGTGACAATTCGTCACATAATCTCACCGTGGCCCACTCGTGGGGTCACGGGACACCCGTGGGCTCGGGCCCACAAACCCACGGGTCAAGAGCGTTGACTTGCACATATACTCGATGAGGTTTATTGTTTCCCAAAACCATATGGCTATGGGAGAAGGTCTCCAATAGCTTATAAAGTGTGCACACCATTTCCAATTTGTCGATGTGGGACAACTCATCCCAACAAATTTAAACAGACTAAAATGAAAAATATGGCAAATCGATCGAGTGGAAGTGTGGAAGAGATCGCGTAGAAATACCAGCTGCATCTTGGGCTAAGTGGGTGGGTCAGGGTACTAAATAGACCGTCTACTTTTTGTAACATAGTTAAAAAAACATTGTATAAGTACTAATTATATATTGAATTATCGATCATTTCCTTCGACCAAGGAACAATCTTTTACTATTTACATAATTTTCATTTTTATCTCAAAAAGTGTCCCTTAAAAATGGCAATGAGTGTGGAAGAAACAGGGCTAGACGATTACACAAAGGATGGCACGACCGATCTCAAAGGCAACCTTATTCGTAGGTCCAAACGCGGTGGTTGGAGAGCCTGCTTCTTCGTTGTTGGTAACGTTATATTTTTCGTATTTTTGAATTATAGGATAGACTGAGGAAAGAAAAAGACTGAATAAGAAATGAATTTGAACTTTTTTTGAAAAATAGTACGTGCTCTTTGATTGAAAGAAGAGATGATCTCTCGTTTCATTCTATTTCCTTTTCTCTTGTTTAATTTCTAGTATGCTTCGATTTATCTAAGGCTAGTGTCGGTCCTTGCAAATTCAGGGTTTAAAGTCCCTTGAGGCACGATTTATTAACAAATTGCCTCTACCCATATGTTGCACTTCTCGAGGGGATGACTTTGATAAATACTAATTTTTACATGAAATTAGTGATTGTATGAGTATGAGCCTATACATATTTGTACTCAATTACTCATAAAGTCCCGGGGTTTAGAGAAGAGAGAATGGGCAAGAATCTGATTTGCAAAATTCTAAAGCCACGCGTGTCTTCCCCTTCTTTCCAAACCAATTTCAGAATTTAATTTTTTTAAAAAAATTTTGTCGAGGAGCATGTGCCACTATACCAGGGTGTGCCCCAACATAGATCCGCTCATGTCTAAGGCTAGACATTAGTTCATAGCTAGATTGTTTTCTTATTTATGTATTTGTTCGTTTTTTGAGTATACCTGATTTCATCGACTATTTGAGAAAAGGTAACTTTCAATGAAACAAAACAGTTTATTTTAAAAATGATATATTTAGGTGATCATGTTTTGAGAATCTTATAATTTATTTTGCTAACTTAATACGTCCTTTGCATCTTATTTTACAAAGGAATTTGATTCATTTTTTTCATCTTTCTATTTATCAAAGTCTTTACTAGATTGAAGAGAAAATTGGTTAGAGATGGCAACTATAACACTATTATTAGGCAATAAAAAATTATTATCACGATGCTTTGAATTTATTATGATTCAATTAGAAAAATATATGTAATTATGCATGGGAAATTAAAATTATATATATATATATATATATATATATATATATATATATATATATATATATATATATATATATATATATATATATATATATATTATTTATAAAGAATTTAAAAGTATACAGTAAATTCTAATCTCTTACAATACATTTCCACTTAAACTTAAATTATCGAAACTTTAAATGTCCAAACTCCAAAGTAAATATGGTAGGTAATTATTCAAAAAAAAAAAGGTGAATATGGTAGGGACATAGCGAAGCTAAATCAAAGAGATTGCTTTTAGTTGCTTTTAATTAAAATTCGAAATCCTTCTGAAGTGAATAGTTTCATTTTTTAGAGCTTATTCTCAAGTTAAAGTTCTCGCTGATTACAATCGTCTTATCTTTTTGAATAGAAATATAATTTGTCATAATCCAAACTTTTTCAAACCTTAAATATATATTCTATAAGCGAAATATACTGAATAGTGACAATGTTTTAGTTATCAAAAAAAATTTATTTTACGTCATGCAACTTGATATGATGTTCGATAGTAATGTCCATTAAATGGATTATTGGTAGTATATGGTTCTTTTTCTCATATGCCTTATCCCCCACCCACATGGCAATCTTAAAAATACTTTTATATTAAAATAAGTCAACAATTAGCTTGGTCCACTATTGCATAAATTTGGAATCTAGTTCAATTTTAACTATTTTTTTCTTGATTACTAGTTTTACTCCTATATTAGAGTTAGATTAAAAATTTATTTTACTCCTATATGCCTTATACCAAAAGCGCTTGTGGCTCAATGGATAGAGCATCTGCATGTGGAGCAGAAAGTTTGGGGTTCGACCCCTACTGGGCGCAGGTATTAATTGGAGGGTTTCTTGACTGCGCGCATCTCTCTTTACTCCCTTCTTGGGGGTACGGGTATGATTCGTCCGCATCTTTCAAGGAAAAGAAAACCCCCCACTCGGACCCTGCCTTGTGCGGGATACCGGGATGACCCCTTTCCCTTTCCCTTTCCCTTATTAGAGTTAGATTAAAAATTTATATTTATATTTTTGTTGTTATATACTACCTCCGTTCTAATATAGTCGCATTATATGAAAAATTAGCACTATTCACTTATCTCACTTAATTTGTGATTAATGAGTAATCTATAAATTAAAACATAATCATGTAAGATCTTATTTGATTTATCTCGACGTAAAGATTATTAATATCGAATTCTTTTTACCACAAAAGTCATGGTCAACTAAAAAGTTAATGTTAAGGTTACAATACACATTATCCATAACAGGTTCAACTAAATGGGCAGCTTTTCAATAAAAATGGGTCCCATCTACATCTACCTATATTGGTGACAAAATTAATTTGCATTTTTAGCTCAAAAGTCATATGACACATTTCTATGATTTTTAACTAAATAATTAAGTCTAAAGTCAAAAAAATCAATAAATTTACCAAATACTTTATTATCTATATTAAAGTTCAATTCAAAAAAAAGTTAAACTTATGAAAGTATGTGATTAAGCGATTTAAATAAAATTCAATTTGATTATATTTCTTGTTATAAATTGGTCACAGTATGGAAAATAAGTTTTAAGATGAATAATACTACTAAGTCTAATATAGCGAGCATTTTAGAATAAAATACAATCGGTAAGTCTTGTATGAGACCTTGCCGTGAGACAAACCCATACAAACATACTAAAGTTAAACTTATATAGCAGTTAACAAAATAAAAAGAGTTTTATTAAATATTAAAAAATTAAAATATGAATCAGTCCTAATTAATCCGTCTCACGGTGTTAATAAATAATACTTCCTCCGTTCCAATATACTTGCTACATTTAACTTTTTACGTAGTCCACTGCGTTATTTTGATCATTTATATATATATATATATATATATATATATATATATATATATATATATATATATATATATATATATATATATATATATATATATATATATATATATATATATATATATATATATATATATATATATATATATACACGTCTAAAAATTATAAAAAATTAATATTATGAAAAGTATGCGATTAAACGATTCAAAACAAGACCCCACTTGACTATATTTTTTTCTTACACATTAGCCACAATATATAAACTAAGTTTAAACGATGAATAGTGTCGATAACTAAAATGTAGCGAGTATTTCACAAGTTGGTCAATTCCTATATCATGCAAAATGGACTTTTCAACAAAAAATGGGTCCCACGTATTATATAAGATCATATCTACTCATATTGGTGGTTAATGCAATTATGAAATAAGTTGACTTATGTAAGACAAAGAGCAAACAAATGTTGACTTTTGACTTATATATTGGTTATGATTGGGCAGTTTATGAGGTGTTTGAAAGAATGGCATTCTATGGAATATCAACAAATTTAGTGTTATATATGACTAGAAAACTTCATCAAGGAACCGTTGAGTCGGCAAACAATGTGACTAATTGGGGAGGTACTATTTGGATGACTCCTATTTTGGGTGCTTACGTGGCCGATGCTTACCTCGGACGTTATCGCACTTTTCTTATTTCCTGTGCCATCTATTTTTCGGTATAACATTCTTACTATATTGATCTTTAATCTTTTGTTGAGATTGCTACAATTAATATAAATAATTCTCGCATAGATAAGTCAATTATAACCACTTTCATAAGACATAAGAGTATCATTTTGGTCTCTTCCTCACTCGCAACAATTAGAAACCGACAAATAGACAAATTATTATATTGTTTTTGCTTTAGATTTGAAAATAATGTAAAATAAATAAGACTAAAAGATTATTGTGAAATTTTTTTCTCTGCTATTAACTAGGAAATTCCTTCGACATAATTTGTGATTAAGTTTTTTTTTTAATCTGATTATATTTTTCTATTTATTTACAGCCAATGCTTAGTTTGTAAAATCTATAAAATTTTAGATTGGGTAGGGAAACAAGTAATTCATTTAAAATTGTGAATTTTAATTATGAAATCGTAAACAAAGAATTTGAAGATGACAATTGACAAGTTTTGGGAAATCATTCTCAAGTTTTCAAATGTACCTAGCTACTATTATAAAAATGCTGGAATAGTTCCATATTCAACATCTAATACTATAAAACATTAATTTTGAGTCAATTCTAGATTTCCATTTGGAATCATCGTTTCCAAACATAATACTACCTCCTATTCAGCCTAAATGTCCCATTTAATTTTTTAACTTTATTCACTCATTAATCTTAATTAGTATTTTACTCCTAACCTAAAAGTTAAAACTTAGTCATGTGGGATCTTGTTTGATTTGTCTCAATACAAGGATTATTAATATCAAATTTTTATAATTTTTAATTAAGAAGAATTTGAGATATTAAAATTTAAAATTTTTTCTCGGCAAGTGTGAAAAAAATAAATAGGATATTTAGGCTGAATAGGAGGGAGTATTAATTTATTTCAATTATATTATTTTTAATTCTTATAGTGCAATGTTTTTTTTTTTTTTTTTTTTTTTTTTAATTTATCAGGGAATGTTAGTATTAACACTATCAGTTTCCATTCCTGGGCTAAAACCACCTCCATGCAATGAAGCCCAATTGACAAATTGCAAAAAGGCCTCACCACTACAACTTGGTGTGTTTTATGGTGCACTCTATACTCTAGCAATTGGAACTGGTGGGACCAAGCCCAATATCTCTACCTTTGGGGCTGACCAATTTGATGATTTTGAGCCCAAAGAAAAGGCCCAAAAAATATCTTTCTTCAATTGGTGGATGTTTAGCATTTTCTTTGGTACTTTGTTTTCAAACACCATCTTAGTGTACATTCAAGACAATGTAGGTTGGTCTTTGGGATATGGACTTCCAACTCTTGGGCTTGCAATATCAATCTCCATTTTTATAGGAGGTACCCCATTTTATAGGCATAGATTGCCTAGTGGAAGTCCCTTCTCAAAAATGGCGAAGGTTATTGTCGCTGCAATTCGAAACCGAAAAACTCCGTTGCCTAGTGATCCGAAGCAAATGTATGAGCTTGATTTGGATGAGTATACTAGTCATGGGAAGTTTAGAATGGAATCGACTTCTTCTTTGAGGTTAGTGATCAAGCAACCAGCTCAACCGAAAGTTTGGGCTGTTGATTGGTGTTTTATGATATGTTATATACTGTATCAGTTCTTCGTTTGTTTAAGAAACTATAATGTCATCCTATAGGATTCAATATTTCTCCTAATGTATGAATGGAACGTGTAGGTGTCTTAACAAAGCCGCGGTGATCACAGGTTCGAGTAAAGCTTGGAAGCTATGTACTGTGACACAAGTGGAGGAGACGAAGCAAATGCTTAAGATGATTCCGATCTTAGTTACAACATTCATCCCAAGTACGATGTTAGCTCAAGTACATACCCTTTTCGTCAAGCAAGGGACTACCTTAAATAGGAGCATAGGAAAATTCAACATTCCCCCTGCAAGCCTAACAGGGTTCACAACAATCTCAATGCTAATTTTCATAGTTATATATGACAAAGTATTAGTGAAATTGTTGAGAAAAATAACAAAAAATCCAAGAGGGATCTCAATGCTTCAAAGAATGGGGTTTGGCTTAATCCTTCACACCATTATTATGATTGTATCAAGTTTAGTAGAGAGGAAAAGACTAAGCGTTGCGAGGCAACATGGGCTAGTTGAGACCGGTGCTAAAGTTCCCTTAACGATATTCGTTTTACTTCCTCAGTTCATGCTTATGGGGGTGGCCGATGGAGTCCTTGAGGTAGCCAAACTTGAATTCTTCTACGATCAAGCACCCGAAGGAATGAAGAGCCTCGGAACTTCTTATGCAATGACGAGCCTTGGAATAGGAAATTACATAAGTAGCTTCCTCTTATCAACCGTTTCTCGACTCACAACACAACATGGACATCAAGGATGGATTTTAAACAACCTTAATGCTTCTCATCTTGATTACTACTATGCCTTCTTTGTGTTACTTAATATGGCAAATTTCATCTTGTTTTTGTTCATTTCAAAGTTCTACACTTACAAGGTTGAGATATCCAATTCATTGGAAGTCCTTAAAGATGATTTGGATAAATAATTATCTTTAAGTTATACTACATTAGGCATTTGTACGGTCAACATTCAATACAATGAATATACTAACGGCCTGTTTGGTAGGTGGTAATACACTTACAAGGTTGAGATATACAATTCATTGACAATCATTTCTTTTTAAAACTATATATACAGAAAGGCGAGGTGAAACGACTAAAGTTATGAAAACTAAGAGCGAGCATACATATTCGCTCTCAGTGTGTACATATTTCCAATGAAATTTTCATAAATATCTAACCTCTTTAAGCAAATATGTAAGGAAAGACATTGGTGAACATGATGATCATCTCCTCTTAGGCAAATGAAATGTTCTCTTTAAGAAAAGATTAGCAGATCGATCATTTCGATGACATAAAACTCGAAGAATCGTATTAGGATCGGATCTACTCCATTTTCCGGTGGTGGGTGGCATAGGTAACCTTTTTCCTGGTGTATTATCTATACCACTCTTCTCACAAGCCACAATGGTGAAATCTTCTATCAATTGTTCGGTTGATTGTCCCATAAGATCAATCACTCCTTGAACCACATTGGCTTCTTTATCGACATCATCTTCAACTATTAGTCCGACTCCACTAGTACAAAATACCCTTTTTAAGCTGTCGAAATCCTTCTCAATCATCTGATAATCGGACCTGCAGAAGCTTCGAGTACTCCCCCCTGCAAGCAATACCATTAAATAGGCTTCAAATGTGGCCTTCATCACCTCCTTTGCTGCTAATGGTTGTGCATGATCTATCAAAATCGCGCTTAAAAGGGTGAGGTTTTGCTTTAGTATTCGCAATGCAGGCCGAATCCTTGAGTTGAGGACTCTAAAAACATACAACGATTCATAAAACACCGAACATGAGTCTAAGAAGATAAGCCTGTAAGCTGACACTTCTGATACATGTTTAATCCCGCCCTGCATTGAGGCCCGAGCATGTTCAAAGTAGGTTGTTGAATTGCTTAGGTTTCTCATGTTGACACGGGGAGAAAGGGCGAGGGTCTTATCGAGGGAAATGAGGTTCGAGAGGAGAAAATGCAGGGTGTTTAGGCGGATGTAGAGACGTTGAGTGCCACGACTTGTCGATGGTCGTGCATGATGGCCTTCTATTACGGTCATGTAATTGTGAAGCTCGTTCATACCAACATTACAACCTGCTCTTTTCCAAAGTTTTGTGAACTTTGAATCACTACTGCATCTTGTTAAAGGAGGAAGTGTTGGGACATAACTCTGTTTTGTTCCTGTATTGACAGCATAGTTGTTAAAATCACGATTCTGATTTACGATTTTGCGATTTAAAAATAAGCGAGCGATTCGAAACATAGATAGAATATTCGAATCGCAAGTTGGTACAACCTTACGATTCTAGTAAAGATAAATTTATAGAGGTAGAATCATAACTCGATTCTACAATCCTACGATTTAACGATTCGATTCTACATATTTACTTTAGTTTTTTTTTTGTCATTTTTCTTACAATTTAACAAAGGAAAAATTCTCAGGAATAATACAACATTTTGCTTATTTTCCTACAATAATACCAACTTTTGATTAACCATGAATAATACCAACTTATGAGAGTGTTTTCCTACAATATATCTAATATGTTAAAAATTAAACTATAGGTGATTATATGACAAAAAAAATTTAGTAAACTTATTAATAAACTAAAGTTGGTATTATTCTAGGAAAAAACCCCCTAAAGTTGGTATTATTCATGGTTAATCAAAAGTTTGTAATATTGTAAGAAAATTAACAAAAGCTTGTATTATTCACGGTAATTTTTCCTTTAACAAACCATCATCATAATTTTTTAAAAATAAATTTCTTAAATGTTATAAAGATTTAAACTAATTATTAAATATTTTTCTATTTCATTCTGCAAAACGAAGTGAAAGAAACTTTAATTAATAACTTCAAACTTTTATTGTGTATAATTATGACTCGATGGAGAATTTAAGTTTATTATAGAATCTTGAGATTCTACGATTCGATTCTACCAATTCGAACGATAAAAATTTGTCTTACCACAAGCCGCTACAAAGGTTGAATATTCTCGAATAACACGCTCGAGACCATCGGCTAGATCTTGGACTAAATCATCAGAAAGTCCAATGGGAATTTCAAAGAAGTCATCAATTGTTTGCTTAGCTATCTTTATTAGTTCCACTGCTGATTGTGCAAATGGCTCTGCTTTAGATTTTGGATTCCATGTCTGAAAAACAAGGAATTAGATGGTACACATATGGGTAAGGGTCTATGAGCGGGATACACTGGGTACGATGATGATGACATACGGGTAAGGGTGAATCCATCTAACTACTATAGGATGGGCAAAACGCTCACATCTGGATGTGTGCTGTATGTTACACATTTCAATATCAACATCTTTTTAATCAAATTATCAGGTGTCATATGTAAATAGGTCAGAACCCTGACCGAAACCCTACTCATTTAATTAATTAGGTCGAAAATCACAACATTGACCCCAACCTGCAACAAATCAGGTTAATCTAATTCTGATGCACTTAATCCGTATATAGTCTTTTGTTTTCTTTTAAAGATTTTTAACATTGATTAAATCTAAGTTTTTAGATCTTAATTTTAAACTTAATGTTTTTGTTGTTTATTTTGTATTTATTATGAAATATAAGGAAATATTAAATGAATTATGTTTAGGTTATACCTATTGATTTAACTCGAAATTAACACGTTTAATTAAATGAGTTATACGGGTTTGATTCAAATTTAAAATTTTAACCTGAACCTTACTCATTTAGTAAACAGATCAACCCAAACCCACTTATTGCGAGTTAGGTTCACGTCGAGTTAGCAACCCGGGTCAACTTTTGCCAAGCCTAAATTGACAAGGCAGACTCATTCCAAACGCAATTTTTGCCCATGTTCAATTAGACAAAAGATTCATCCTTGTTTGCATCAAAACCATAACAAACTATATCAAAACGACTCACCAAAATCAGTGTCGTTCCTGCCATTGTATGGACCCTAGGCAAACTGATAAAAGTGGGCCTTCTCTATGATCTATGGAGGTTCAATTTTGAACTTAAATGGGCGTTTAGAAAAATAACAAAGATGAACCCTCTATATTATCATTAGTATTAAAAATGTAGACGTATTCTTGAATGAGAAAAGAACTACTCATAAACTACAAATTTTTATGTGTGTACTTTCATTAACTGTCATTTTTTAATTTCAGGGCCCTTTTTAACTCTGGGCCCTAGGCAAATGCATATCTTGCCTATGATCAGGAACGACCCTGACCAAAATCACGCACACAATGCTAACAAACTTACTTCGGTTTGCTTGGCTCTTTGAACACAGTCTTTCGCCTTTCGAAGCCTCTCCTCAATCCACTTTCTTAAAAGCTTAATAATAATAATATCAACTTCATAAGGAACCATATCTCTAACAATAGATTTCCCTCCATCTTCACACTCAACAGTGTCTTCAACAACCATTTGCACCAAACTTTTCTCAAGTTTAGTCGCTTTATGAAGTACATTTATCGTCTCTGTTGTAAGCATGGATACACCAGACAAATACTGTTGCAAAATACTTCCAAAACAGTTTTGTAATGTTACTGATGCTATTGCTGCTGATACTGGGTGCCACTTTTTAAGTGTGCTGCTGTAGTTTTCCTTTTCTTTTGCTGCCAATTCTTCTGTCCCTTGTGCTAGTATTACAACAGCTTCACTCACTTCCTTTTCTCCTTCTAGTTGCTTCATGGGTATTCTCATACCTTCAGCCATCTGAATAACATATATTTTACGATCAATACACGTTATATCTGTTAGAGTATATAACATATCTTGAGGCCTCAACCATGAACTTAAGCTTTTGGTTGAGTTGGTTCCTTAACATGGTATCAGAAGCTGGTATGACAAGAGGTCATGTGATCGATTCTCAACTACCCCTCATTTAAAGTGGAATATTTAGCATCAGGTGTGAGGAGAGCCTGTGTTGCATCCACACTTCTAGCCCAAAGGGCTCTCGTGTGAGGGGGGCGTGTTAGAGTATATAACATATCTTGAGGCCTCAACCATAAGCTTAGGTTTTTGGTTGAGTTGGTTCCTTAACATGGTATCAGAAGCCAGTGTGACAAGAGGTCATGTGATCGAATCTCAACCACCCCTCATTTAAAGTGGAATATTTAGCATTAGGTATGAGGAGAGCCTGTGTTGCATCCACACTTCTAGCCCAAAGGGCTCTCGTGTGAGGGGGCGTGTTAGAGTATATAACATATCTTGAGGCCTCAACCATAAGCTTAAGCTTTTGGTTGAGTTGGTTCCTTAACAATATCTGTCAAGGAACCAACTCAACCAAAAGCTTAAGTTTATGGTTGAGGCCTCAGGATTGTTATATTACTTTAACACGCTCCCTCACGTGAGAGCCATTTGGGTTAGAAGTGTAGATGCAGTACAGGCCTCCTCATACCTGGTGATAAATATTCCACTTAAATGTGGGGTGGTTGGGATTTGAACCGGTGACCTCTTGTCACGTTGGCTTCTGATACCATGTTAAAGAACCAATTCAACCAAAAGCTTAAACTTATGGTTGAGGCCCTAAGATGTGTTATATATACTCTAAAAATATGAAGCCAACATAATAGAAGCATAGGTTGACGGAGGTTGGCTACGACACACACTTATAATTAATGAAAGTGTTGTGTATATAGGGCTGGCCGTAAATATTTTGGGGCCCTGGGCTAAGTCGCAATTTGGGGCTCTTTTCTTTTGCAATTTATAACTTATATAAACTTTTTACAACTATTAATTTTGCTTTTTTTCATGAGGCCCTGGGCAACGACCCCTCTTACCCACCCTTAGAGCCGGCCCTGTGTGTGTACGGGTTACATGGACCCTATTATTTTAACTATATATTAAACTCATCAACCGAAAATAATTGATTAAATAGTAAATATCCGAAATTTTGGCAATTTTTAACCCTTCAACTAAAACTATTTTTGTAATGTTAACATGAATATTTTTGGTACCTCTTTATTTATATCTTGACTTCACCTCTTCAATAAAGGTCAAAAGTTTAAATCTTATCTATTCATATATTTAATAGAATATTTCGCATTAGATTTAAAAACTAGAGGTGTTGTATCTACAACTCTATATACAAAAAGATTCGTGTGTGAAGAGCATGATAGAATACATAACACATACCTAAACTATAATTATTGCATATAAATTTTAGTTTAGATAAGACTAATGACATAAATGAAAAATCAATTTGAACCCCATACAAAAACACAAATTCTAAATGAGATGGTCTTATGATGATACTATTTCTATCGGGCTTGTCCATGTATATTTAGTGTGATAAAATAATCACTTATAATTTCAAAGTGATTATTTAGAGAAATGAGCTTATTATATGGGTCCGTATCATGATGAGACAATCTCATACAAGATCATCATCATACCCAATTTCCCCTTTGGAAGTAGGGTCTGGGTGAGTAAATGTGACAGACAATCCATATTCGTACTCCCTCCATAGGGAGGACTAGAGGAAAACAGTCGAATTTTACCCCTCAAACATGTAGAAGCCTCGCATAAAAGGATATGGGTGACGACAATTCATTAAAGACAACATTCATTACCTTTGTAAATGCATTCCTTAGAGAAGAACGAATGTAAAACTCAACACGATTATCACACAAATGATGCACAATATCATTGCCATCCTCTACAAGCTCTTGCTTACCCACAATAGTTAGAGCAATACCCTCATCCAAAATCTTCCTAGCATGTAACACAAGAGCCAATACATTCTCCATAAAACTAGCACTACTTTTACCCAAAAATGCTTGATGATAATCAAGCAACTTCTTCTCCGACCACCCAATAATCGAGCTCAAAACCGAAGCTAAAGTCTTAGCATAATCTCCTTCTCTTTCTCCGTTCTTCTTAGCATCGCTTTCAACCTCAAGAAGCATAGTCAAAGTCGCAATCAAAAGATCCGGCTCTGTTTGCCCTGTTAAGATATATTGCTCGAAAAGCACCCAAGTAAAACACACATTGTGAATAGCTCTATTGATCCCTAGTGTAGACCATGTTTTCTTCATTAACTCGACAAGTTCATCCACCTCGTCTAACACACAAGTTTCATCTTTGATGTCGAACACTGAAGTAACTAGTTCGACATAGAGGTGTAGGTTAAGTGGGTACCCGTCTGCCCAATGACAAACATCAGTCGGATGGTTATTAGACCCGCGCCATGCTAAGGATAAGACAGTATTGGAAAGTTGCTTCATGGTTTCGGAATTTTTGGATGTGTCGATTGGTTTGTCTTCGTTTTGTTGGATGATTTCTTTGAGCTTTAATGCCAAAGGGTTTTCGTGCTCGAGTGGGAGCGATGGATGATGGATTAGGCCTGTTTCGAGTATTTTTAGCTGTCGCTTTTGCCAGTAGTAGTACTCTGCATTGTCCCGGAACTCTGTTGGTTTTAAGTGGCGTAATAGCTCTAGTGGAAGGATTATTGTCTCTGCTCGTCTTCCCATCTGTGGAAAATCACACCAAACAAGTCAATTCTATTCTCAGGTAGGTAACGTGTTAGAGTATATAACATATCATGAAGCCTCAATCATCAGCTTAAAGTTGAGTTGGTTTTTAGACATGGTGTCAGAAGCCAACGTGACAAGAGGTCACAAGTTCGAATCTTAACCACCTCTCATTTAAAGTGGAATATCCAGTGCCTGTACGTATCCACACTTGTAGCACAACGGGTTCTCGTGTGAAGGGGCGTGTTAGAGTATATAACATATCCTGGAGCCTCAACCATCAGCTTAAACTTTTGGTTGAGTTGTCAACTCAACGAGGAAAAGGGACTTTGTACGTAATGAGAATAGACCTATATCACAAAAACGAAAAGAAAAGCTCTCAACCACAATCAATTAGATGATATTGTATGTATGCACTAGTTTTAAAAGACTATTTTTCTTTAATTTTAAATCTTATAAAATTTTAAGATTAACTCGATTAATAGAAATCGAATATAACCCGACCCAAACTATATATGAAAATTAAAATATACACAAGAACTAAAATCAACCAAAACTAAAATATTATATCTGAAACCTGTCTGAATACCTAGACATACACCTCTAATTTTGCTAGGATTGCTTTTAATTTTGAACCTTTAACATTATTCTCACGATTTCTTTTTATCAAGTCAATTGTTAAAAAATGAGTTTGTTCCTTAACCATATCCCATCCGATAATTTGATGCAACACAAATTTGCTGAATGAAACGATCCCACAAAGAGATGCGTGTCATATTTTTATGGGCTTCGTGTTTTGAGGTCGTCTCATTGTTAGACAATCTCATACAATACGAGTTGCAATAAATTCTTGTATGAGACGGTCTCACCGTGCTGACATGCGGAGAATTTAAAAACATGATTAATAAGAGACAATTGACATACTTGGCCAACAAGAATTCTCATAAGGGTCTTACGAAGCCTATTATCACTTTGTTCACTAATCCTCATTTGCACCCTCATTATTTCAGCTAAAGTCAACGGCCTTCTTGTTGTTCTAGTAGGCACCGTAAATGAAATACCAGGACTACTTTGACTATACGTATGCCCATCGTATCCATACGTATGCCCTGAAAATGTGCATACGGCCCCACCTCCTGAATTATGGGAAGGACTCCCACCAATAGAAGATCTTCTAGATGGAATTCTCTTTTGACTTTTCAACCCCAATGCCCTTTTTATCCTACTATGTGTCACCATCCCAACCCCGGTCCCACGTGATGGGGAGCCCGGTGAACCCGGACAACCCGACCCGTTATTAATATTGTCCCCATTATTATCATTATGTGAATAAAACGCAATTGCGGTCCTGCCCCCGAACCCGGGGCAGGACCGACACGAAGTGAAAAACACTTCGTAGGCAGTTTCACGTATATCATCTTTATCGACTCCATTCAGTTTACCGAATGGATATGATATGTCGATTTTGACATCTGATTCGAGAACCATGACTCGTAATCTTTGAAGTTGGTGGGTGGGTCAGGTTCGGGTTTGGGTTTGGAATCCCAATAGAGGAGCTAGGGGAGGGAGAATATCATTTTCTTGAAAAATTAGAGGGTTGTATTATGGGAAATGATAATAGTTTTTGTAAATGGACATCAAAAGAAAATGTAATAATAAATGGTAGGTGGATAATGTAATGATTAATTTAGAAGATTTAAAAATAAGGTAAAATTTGTTTTTGGGAGGTAAATGAGGTAAGTAAAAAGGTGTTGATAATTGTATTAATAGTAAATATGATGTAGTTGTATATTTTTGTGTTTGTGTGTTCTCCTTAAGTTTAGGATGATGTTAACTCATATGGCATTGGTTTTGAGGATCCATTTAGTGATTATTGATTAAGAAACATAATATCTATTGATTGTAAGAGATGTTGTTTCTATTTGTGGAGAATTATTGATAGGTAAAAATGGCAATGGCCTTATTAAGTAATTGGATTGACATTTAAAATTTACACAAATTCTTACTTGAGACGGTCTTTTGTAAAGACGGCTCTTAAAAGCCCAATCCAATTCTAAATTATATTGTTACAACTATAAATATAGATTTGGGCTAGACTTTCAAGAGTCGTCTTTATAAAAAACGGTCTCTCAAGAGAGCACATAATAGATTTATGCTTAAAACCTGAATACACTTATGTAATGTTTGGGAATAAGTGTTTCATTTCAATTTATGGATATCAATTAGAAAATCATAAATGAAGAATTTGATAATGACAAGTTTTAGGTAGTCATTTTCAAATTTCCAACTTTAACTACTTTAAAAAGAATGATGGAATTTGATCCATATCAAAATTTGAATTTTTTTGATTCGCCAAACAATAAATTTGAGCCAATTTCAAATTTCCAAATGAAATCACGGTTTCCAAACATGGTACAATCGCTTTTGCTTTTTGATGAGGTTTCTCAAAAGATCTACATGATAGTAAAGTCTTGGAGAACTTGTTGAGGTTATTTTTTGCCATTTTTATAGAGTATTATAATAAAACACTAGTAATTTTGGAGAAAACAAAGTAAAAATATTTAAAGAAATCAAAACATTAAGATATATAATTCATGAAGAAAAACTACTTTCTTGGTTTCACTATATTTGCTATATTTAACTTTTTACGCAATCCAGTCTACAAAGCCTATATTATGAAAGTATGCGATTAGACAATTCAAAGAAGACCCCATTTGGCTTTATTTTTTCTTACACATTAGCCACAATATAAAAAATAAGATTAAACAAAAAATAGTAATAAAAACCATTATATAGCAAGTATTTTAGAACGCAGAAAGTATATCAAAACATAATTCAAAATATGGGTACTTAACATGCCAAATTACAAAATAAATTTTTAAAAATAATTAAGCATCTAAAGAAATTATGTTCACAAATTTTTACTTGAGACCGTCTATATAATAGACGTCTCAAGTTTTGGACTGATCCAATATATAAACTAAAAAAAATAATTGATATTATAAACAATCTCTCAAAAGAGGGCCTAGATTATGTTGACACGAGCTAAAGAGATGCACAACTTTGAGATTTCTAAGGACAATAATGGGCTGATGGTACGATTGCATATGGGTCATTGAATGCAACAAAATTTCCTTTGCGTGAGAATATAATCTGCATCATACAACATTGTGCCTTAGTAAATATGTCATGCTATATAATAACACAAATTTTTACTTGAGGCCGTCTTTATAAGAGACGCGTCTCAAATGGGCTGACTCATTATTACTTAGAGAAAAAGTTAAAAAAAAAATGCGCGCTTTGTATCCTATTTGGAGTTTGTGTTATAACTTATTGAAATTGGTATTATAACCTGTTAGAGTTGGTAGTATAACCTATTAAAGTTGGAATCTCCAAATAGGTATAATATTAACTTTTATTGGTTATAACACCAACTTCAGATACCAACTTAAATAGGTTATAACACCAATTTCAATAGGTTATAACACCAACTCGAAATAGGTTGAACCGCGCACGTTAGTTGTTATTTTTTTTTTAATTATTGAGAATGTGGGTTGTTGAGAGGCGTCTATACTATAGACAGTCTCTCAAAAAAGGACCTACATATTATAAACCTTGTTTTGAAATATTATTAATTTTTTTCATAAAAAATGATATTACAAATATATTATTGCAATAAAAATACATTTAATATATTGAAAAATACATTTAATAAATATATTTGGGAATTATGATTTCATTTGAAAATTTGAAATTGACTCCATTTATCGTTTGACAAATCAAAAATTTTCAAATTTGATCAAATTCCACCAATATTTTTACTATAGTAAAAGTTGAGAATTTGAAAATGACTACCTAAACCTTATCATTCTCAAATTCTTCATTTATGATTTTACAATTAAAATCCATAATTTGAACTAAAATACTTATTTCTAAACATTACATAAAAGAATTTGAAATGCTACATTATATCTATGAATCTCTCAATATTAATACCTGATAATTTCCTAGGGTGCGCATTTTGAATCCTGCTGCACAATAATCAAAATAGTATTCCCATGTTCTAATGAAGTTGTCATCGAAGCCGAGTGAAAGAATTTTGCTGAAATGTATAGACATATATATATATGTTAGAGTATATAATATATTTTAGTGATTCAATTTACAAAAATGATAGATGGTACAAATGACGACACTAGAACTCCACAAGGAGCCTGGTCAGAGATGGGGTAGGTTGGCGTTTGGACTTTTTTAAAAGTTCTTTTTATTTAGGAAAAATTATCTAGAATAATCCAATCTTTTCATGATTTTCCTACAATAATTCCATATATATATATATATATATATATATATATATATATATATATATATATATATATATATATATATATATATATATATAGATGTAGGATCAAATGAGAAGGATTTTAAAATGAGAAGGATGAGAAGGATTTTTGTTTGATTTTTTTGGTTACTATGTATCCAAAAATGGATACTATGTTATAAAAAAAGAACATTTTAAAATTGATGTCATAGTTACCTTTCTGTGTAACATAGTTACTTTTACAATTATGCTTTTTATGCTTAATCGTGACCATAGATTTTTTTATGTAAGTGAAATCAAGGGTGTAGAATGCTTCTTACCCTTCTCATTTTCAATGCTCTTCTCATTGGATCCCTCCCCTATATATATATATATATATATATATATATATATATATATATATATATATATATATATATATATATATATATATATATATATATATATATATATATATATATATATATATATATATATATATATATATATATATATATATATATATATATATATATATATATATATATATATATATATATATTTGGAAATACAATAATTCCATATATTGATTAACTATAATAATTCAAACTTTTTGGAGGGTATTTTTCTAGAGTAAACTCGCTAACCGGATGATTTATAATAGCAAATTTTTTAAAACAAAAGATAAATTAAAATAAAATGTCAAATTTTTTAAAAAAAGTTTATGATTTTTTTTAAATATTAATAATTTTTAATGTGAATTATCAAAATTTTTCTCTAATTTTACATTACAGTAATCAATTTATTTTTTTAGTTAATTACCTATTATAACTGGTCATCAGATAACCTAAATTTACTCTAAAAAAATATCTCTTAAAGTTAGGATTATTCATAATCATAAAAATATTAAATTATTCTAAGTAATTTTTCTATAAATGGTAAAACAAGAGTGTTTCATAATGGAAGTGGTATAGACTAACCTTTGATTCTCCAAAAAGTTTTTTCTCCATAGTCTAAGTGTTTGATAGTAATGGTCTCCAATGTTTTCTACGTGCTCCACACTATATATATTGAGAAGTTGTTAAATTGATTAATAAAATATTCTCTTATTTCTATTATATACTTCATCCTCTGTTCCATAATACTTGCTTCTGATTGTGATATTTTCTCACACAACATGTTACACTCATTAGCAAGTACTCCTTCCAATTCACTTGTGTTGTCCCATTTGGTTGGGCACGGTTTTTAAGAGTGGAATGGTGGGGTATTTTAATTGATAAAATTAATTGTAAAGGTAGTAGTTGGGTATTGGGAATTGGAAAAGTAGGGTTTTAATTTAATTAAATTAATTGTAAAGGTGGTAATGGGGTATTGGGAATTGGAAAAGTGGGGGTATTTAGGTAAAAAAAAAATAGACAAAAAAGGAAATGGGACAATTGATATGAATTTGTCAAATAAGGAAATGAGACAACACATGTGAATCGGAGGGAGTATTATGGAACAAAGGAAATATCAATTATTATTATTATTATTATTATTATTATTATTATTATTATTATTATTATTATATTAATGATTACATATAATATTACCAAAGTCTGGATGCAGTAGCCATAGCTGATGTTACACGGCTGAAGGAAGGTAGACAACCACCAGGAAAAATGTATTCCTTAATGAAACCTGCACTTTTCCTAAATTCATCATAGTTTTCATCTACTATTGATGAGAACTGCACAATTAATAACAATATAAGTAGCCATAAAATCTGTTAGTGTGTAGGTAGTAAGCAGTGCATTGAACTCGGGACAAGTAAATAGGTAAAGGTTAAGGTAACGAAAACTCTCAGTATTCCGCACAAAGCAGGGTTTGGGTAGGAGTTTTTGTTTTTCTTGAAAGATGCGGATATATCATACCTGTTCTCCCAAGAATGGAGTACAGAGAGATGCGCACAGGCAAGAAACTCACCAATTGATATGTGCGCCCAATTCGAGACAAGTATATATTTATATATTTTTCTTTGTCCTGCTCATTTTAAAAATCTCACATTGTAATTCGAAATAATACAAAATCACACGAAAAGAAACAAGTAAAGTTTACATTTGTGTATTATATGTAAAGTTTGTTCCAATTCATTAGAGTGGATGGGGCGTTGCTGTAACACCTAGGATCGTCAATGACTATCTATAGAGGCTTTTGACTGTCCACACAGATCAGCGCAAATCTTTTCAGCGCACTTTGGCTTCACTCATACGCATTCGAGAAAACTTTCCAGGAGACTAGTCACCCTGATTAAGATTGTTCCCCATTAAGCGTGCTTAATTGTGAAATCCTTTGCAATTGAGCTCTCATGAAAAGAAGTTTACCTTAAATTTAATATCCGTTGGGTGGTCTATCGATCATTTCAAAGCCTAACCTAGGGTCACTACAAATAACTATGGATTTCGGGACTAACGAAACCGACTAAGTAAAATTGGGTGGCCAAAGTTAGCGATCTAACAGCTACAAAGAAGGTATTAGTCGCATGAAGTGACCCAGATGTTATGTCACTATCTAGTCGCCAACTGGCGATCAGATCTAGTCGCCAACTGGCGACCGGATCTAGTCTCCATCTGGTCCTGAATTCAAAGAAGGTATTATTAGGTGATGATTGGCATTACCTGAAGGACAAATAGACCATTAGTTGCCAAAAGTGATTCACAACAGCGGAAATACTCCTCCATGTATTCATGTCCCACGGCTTCAACCATTTCACTGACACATAAACAAGTAAATAACCCAAGGAAAAACGCTTACGACCTATTTGGTAATCGGTATCAAATTGTCAGAATGGTAATAGAAAATTAGTGTAATTTTGGTAGGAATGTCATTTGACAAGTAATTAGATGACCATACTTAATCTCCTTCACCAATCTTATTTTCTTCACAAGTTCATTCTTACGAATTACCATTTAAACATGTGGTATTAGATGGTAATTGAAAATTGTACGTGAACAAATGATCTTTTTTTATCTTATGATACATATCATCAATATTTACACTACAAATTATTTCTATTACCAACAAATCTAATTAGTACCGTTAACCAAACGGGTCGTTAACAAATAAACTTAATTTGTCTTGTAATTGAGGGTATTACCAGGAGAAAATTCTATCATATTTGTGTACATCTTTCAACTGTCTATAATCACATAGAAGAAACCTTATGCGATCCTAAAAACACCGTACAAAATTTATTAATTAGATGAACTAGCTCAAAAAAATTGTCATTGGTGTTAGAAAATAAGACAAAATAGAAATAAATTATTAGAGTTAATTATTTTCAAGATTTTATATGATATCTATTAATTTAAGAATATACTCCCTCCGAACCAAATTAGTTGTCTCATTTGATTTTTACACTATTCATCAATCCTGTATAATTTGTATTTTATTCTTAATCCATAAGTTAAAACATAGTCATGTGAGATCTTTTTTGATTTGTCTTAATGCAAGGATTATTCTTATCAACTTTTAATAATTTTTATTTAAGCATTATTAGAGATATTAAGAGTCAAAATATTACCTCGACAAGTGTGCCAAAGCAAATGGAACAACTAAATTGGTTCGGAGGGAGTATATCTTTTCGTTATTTATAGAAATTGTTATCTTTTATATCATTTAATTTGTTAAGGAATATATTTCCTAAATTAAATAGGATTGTCAACGAACCAATTCGACCAAAAACTTAAGTTAATGGTTGAGATTCTAAAATAAAAAATTGAAAAATTACCTATAATAATCCAATCTATTAATGATTTTTTTATTATTTATAATTTTTTATGAAATTTTCAATATTTTTCTCTAATTTTAAATTAATTTTTAATTTACTTTTTTGGTGAATTACCTACTATAGCTGGTCATAGGATTACCCAAATTTACCTTAGGCAAATAGCCTTTAAAATTGAGATAATTCATGGTTAATCAATAGGTGAGATTATTATAGTATTATTATAATTAAAAATATTGGATTATTCTAGGTAATTTTTCCAATTAAAAAAATAAAGAAATGTAAAATTTACTTGTAAGCCAGCCTTGTTGACCCTGTCCTGAGCAAATTTGAGTTGTTGTTGAGAAAGAGTGATCCCAGTGTATCTACAACCTGTTTTCTTAACAACTTCCATAGCAAGTGTACCCCAACCGCAACCAATCTCAAGTACTTCATGATGCTTTTTTACTCTTGCCTATATTAATGTTAGATGATATGAACAGGGTTGAATAAAGTTTAGTCTAAACTGCTAATTGAATTGGACTAAATCGTAGTTTTACTACTTGGTATGGTTTGGATTTGAGGTGTTCAATGGCTCGGGTCGGATCAAAATTTAAATAGGTCGGGGCGGGGCGGCTCTCATGTTAAATGTTAACGGGCCGAGGCGGGTCAAAGCCCGTTTAAATTCGACCAACTTTGACCCGTTTAATAAAAGTTCATAAAATAGTTATTTAAATATATTTTATGGCCCGTAGGGTCGACCCACTTATGTATATAATAATATATGATTTAAAAATATTCTGTTCTGGTCCCGATATTTTATTTTTCAGATCAGATATGTAAACTGTACTATAATTGAAAATTATAACTTTTTAAAATGTAGGTCGTTAATTAAATATTTCGACATGTAGTTATTTTATAATAATATATACTTGAATATATTGATTCAATCAAATAAACACTTTATCAAATAAACACTACAATTACTAAATATAATAAAGTGTTCATAATAATTAAGAGCTATATTAGCAATGACCTATTGATCTCGTGGTTGATAACCCAAAAGTCTTATTTTATTATAAAGTATATAATATAGTACTCCCTCCTATTCAGCTTAAGTGTCCCATTTTCTTATTGGGTCAAGTCACCTTAAATGTCCCATTTCTATTTTTGGTATGTTAATTTTACCAATTTATCCCTACTAAACTTAACTTTTTTACACCTTTATACCTACTAACCCCACTTTACACCTAAAAAGATTCAAAAACTCTACATTTTCTCTTACACATGTGGTCCCATTTGACTTTTCTTAAAATCCGTGAAAAGTCAAATGGGACACTTAAGCTGAATAGGAGGGAGTATATAATATCTTACGATTTTTAGTAAAAGTTTCAGTTGATAATTGAATAAGAAAACATACCTTATCAATTAGAAGTGATATTTTTCTCATTTGTGCTACTCTTAAATCTTCATTTTCTGACTGCAAGGTGTCAATAATCATAAATGGGTTAAATTAGTTCAATCAGATTAATTTAAGCTAGAATTTAATATATATATCTCAAAAAGCTCTTACGTATTGAAAACTTGAATGATGTATTCTAAATGCTATGGAGGTAGTATAATGAACTTGAATGACAGATCAATACAAACCTTAAAAATTGCACAGGAATATGTCATCGTATCATCCAAGAAAAAGGAAAACATTTCGTTACTCTGTGATTCAAATATAAGAGTATAAATAAAAAATTAAATAAAGTCAACAATTATCAACTAAATTACTTGCCAAAATATAATCATGGGCCAATAAATATAAATTAGGAAAGCTTTTTTTTGGTCTTCACTAAATGTAAGATTAAATTGTTACTCCCTCCGTTCCTTTTTGATATTCCTATTTGAGTTTTTCACCAAGATTAAGAAAAGTGGAATCTTTGGTGGTAGTGGGTATTATTTTAATTATATAGTAGTAGGAAGTAATGATTTTATTGGAAGTATGGAGAGAAAAAATAATTAAATAAAAGTGTAATGTAGTGATTGTATTGGAAGTATGAGAGAGAAAATAATTAAATAGTAGTGTGAAGTAAGGAAAGTGGGGTTTTAAGGGGTAAAAGTGGGATGAAAAATTTCCAAAAATGGAAAGTATTTTAAAGTGGAAAAACTTATGGAACTGCCCGTTTTAGTAAGGTGGAAAAACAAAAAGGAACGGAGGGAGTAATATTTATAGTACGAGCATGATCAAAGAAAGTTTGCATGTGAAAGTTTGTCGCTTATTGTATTGGATCCAAACTCGAATAAAAGAGGAGGTAAATTAAATCTTAGTCACATCTCATGATTATGAATTACAAACCAATTCTCCTAAAAGCTTCTCCGGCCCACTTAGCGATGCGTTGTATTCTTCGGCCTGAATATAGTTAAATTAATGTAAAGATTGCTAGATAGTCATTCAAATGCGACACATTACATTGCCCCGAGTGTGGTATTAAATGAGCAACGGCGCATAGATTTTAAGCATATATAGGAGGTTAAGGAAAGTCAATTATATTATTTTGATGATTCAGTCTAAAAGCACATATTTCCAGTTCAATCAAGGAATAACAAAAGAATTAAAATAAAAAAGATCTCTTTAATTTAGAAAGTCCAAACCATAAACCGAATTTTCATCCATACAAATATTATTGAGTATTCATACCAAGTCATAATGGCGGGAAATATTAGTACGAGCTTGTGTAAGTGTATTTCGCCTTCGAAAGTGACGGTAGATGAATTTAGCAGTGCCAATCCAAGATGTTACTGAAAACAATGATGCCCACCAATCCCTGCATTCAGTCATTCAACATACATTATCCGAAGAATATGTTATATACTCTAACACGCTCTCTCTCACGAGAGCCCTTTGGGCTAGAGGTGTGGATGCAACACAGGCTCTTCTCATACCTGGTGCTAAATATTCCACTTAATTAAATGATGGTAGGTTGAGATTCGAACCAGTGACCTCTTGTCACGTTGGCTTCTGATACCATGTCAAGGAACCAACTCAACTAAAAGCTTAAGCTGATGGTTGAGGCCCCATAATATGTTATATTCTCTAACAGTAATTAGTTTTAAATCTATATCAAAATATAGTCAAGTGAAATCCTGTTTTGTACTATTAATGCATATATTATTAAAAACAATTTATAATTTTTTGATATGCATAATTAGAGATATTAAAATTTTAATTTATGCAATGGACTGCATAAAATGTCCAACGTTGCAAGTATTTTGGAATGGAGGAAGCATAAGACTTTTAAAAATAAATTATTATTAGTACTTAATCAATGAAAATTAGTGTACCTTTTACTAATTTTCTATGGTATTAAAAATATTTAGGTTTATATTTAGTTAATTGATGATTTGTACCTTTTATTTTATCACTAGAATGATTTTAAATAAGATAAAAGAGTTAATTAGTGTACCTTTTACTAATACCCGAGGTAGATGAGTTTAAATTTGTACTGGCTAGAAAGATCTGTGAGAGACATTTCAGAAGAAGTTGCATCAATTAGTGTAACTTTTACTTATTTTCATTGTCATTATATAATTGAAAAAACACGGTGCACACTTTTATAAACAAACATATATCATCTCAAAACTATTTTACAATTAAAGAAAGGTTCTAATGACGTATTTAGTGTGCATACAGAATTAAAACATTGATATCGGACAAACCATCCTTACACCCCTTACATGCGAATTAAAGCTCTATCAAGTTTACAGGTGGGAGTAATCAATTAGGGCAGAAACAATATTCTCTTTCTCAGGGGCGAAACAAAGATCTTGGTTTTGCGGTGTTTTTTGAAATGAGACCCTTTTATTATATTAAAAGATAAAATTTTTTCCATTTCAAGAAGAATGAGTCACGATAAAATTTATTGTAAGATTATATTGATTCTAATATAAAAAAGGTTTAAATTATTTTTTTTTTGAGCCCATAAAAAAATTATTTAAAAATTATTGCTCAAAATCGGGTCTGAAAAGCACTAAGTATTGGCCTCTTAAAGTAATGGATCATATAATTCAAATTATATAGGATTGAAACATGTTAAAGTATATAACATATTTTGGGTTCTCAACCATCAGCGAAATTTTATAGTAATTAGCATTTAATTATTCTAATAAAATAAATAAAATTGCATTTTACCTATATCGCTTAAAGGTTTTTTTTTTTTTTTTTTTTTTTTTTTTTTTTTTAATCCCTATGCTTGGCTAACGTGGGTGTAAGATGCAGGTTTTCGGATTTTTGCAGGTCCTATCCTTGAAGACTCCTCTAGAGCCGAAGGACTCTTATGACCGCCCTCTCCTTATGGGTATGAGACGCCGTCGACCTTCCTTCCCCAGACCCTGGCCAAAGAGTATCTATGTGCGGGAACACTGGGTATGATGATGATGATGATGACGACATAGAAATTATGCATTTTACCAATAATTACCATTATGACATTTACAAGGCCTTGATCTTCATCAACGAAAGAAAAATCTCCATTAATATATGCATCTGCAAAACCTAAGTCTGCTTCCAAGGCAACCTGTTTTTCCAAGATCATTAATATTTTTAATTGCGTTAATTAATTACTATGAAGTTAATAACTTGATATTATGAAAATATGTAATAATACAAATTATTTACTATGAATTGTCTTACACATAAAAAAAATAAACATTAAAAAACTTTAATTGATAACAAATGTCGTGTTTAATTTGTTTTATTGAGATTGCACCCGCCTTAATGTGAGAATATTATAAAAAGGATTTTGATAACAAATGATATTGGGACGTTCATAATTAAATATTATATTCGTTAGTCTTATAGATGATGGGTAGGTAGTATGGATATGGAACTTTTAAGTGGATATAAATATAAGAGACGACATATTACACCTGCTTGCCCAATTTGTCATCCCTAATTGTGAAGAAGTCTGAGAAAACTTCACTAAAAGTACACTTGCCCAAAACATGGCATGCACGTACACACTACAACATAATTTGCTTTTAGTGAGATATATTTAGCGATATTTAATTTAAATGTTGATATTTTCAATTTCTTATAGTGTATAGTGACATTTATTAGACCCTTTAGCAGCATATTAAAAGGTCACACCAAAGCTTTTAGCGACATAGGATCTAGTGACATTTTTCACAAATATCACTATAGACTATTGTGACAATTACATATGCCTCTAAAGAAAAAATTAAGTGTCGCTAAATCACTTTATGGTGGAACTAAAAATAAAAACCAATAATTATTACACTAAAAATATGAATCAGTGGCAATTTTTCAATGCCACTAAATCTAATGTCGCAAAAAGCTAAATTTATTGTAGTGACAAGGATAGACACTATTGTAAAATCAATTAAAATAAATTAAACTATATAAGGTCCTTAAATTATGTATAGATATTGTGTTAGAGTATATAACATATATTATGGGAACCTCAACCATTAACTAATTTAATTTTTGATTGATCTCGGTTTATTGATATGGTATATTAGTAATCAACGTGATAAAAAAGGTCATGGGTTCGAATCTCAATTCTCGAATTCATGCGGAAATTTCGCGCTGGCTAAGTATGAGGATTTGTACCGCATCTACGCTTACAACCCAAATGGCTGTTGAAGGCATGATATAATACAAAACATATTATGGAACCTCAACCATCAATTTAAGTTTTTGGTTGAGTTGGTTACTTGATCTTCAAACAAATAAAATTCTTATTTATATAGAAATGATATATACATTGTTTAAATAAAGCATTCAAAAACTATTTTCATTCAAATAAAGCATCTTATTGTGAAAAAAATTACTTTTTATTATTACTAAGGAAGATACCTTCCAATAAAATTGGTGATTGTGAACCTTCAGAGTAACTGATAATGGACAAATTTCCATGGAGCCCTCAAAGCTTAATGTAGTGCCATCCAATTCTACAAGACTAATATAAGGCAAAAGTTAGGAGTAAATAATAATTATTATTATTCTCTTTATTTTCTAACAATATATGTTTATTTTTTTAAAATATTCTATTTAATTAGAGGGAGAAATTTGACTAATATTTAATGTATATTTTTTATCAAACATTTCTATACTTTATTAAAATGCATATTTTAAAATATATTAACGCTCAAAATTATTTTTGAAAACTGTTTAATAGTAAATGAAACGAAAGAAACGAAAAAAGTAGCAAATACATATGCAAAACAAATAGTATAACACCAAGACACTTTTTTATTATTTTAAACGCATTTATACTTAATATAAAAATATTATATTTCTATATTTGTTATGAATAATTATTTTAACAAAATAAACATTGTCTTCGCAAAATTACTTAGCATAAAAAATAAAAAGTGTTAAAATACTCAAGACACTGAATATCTAGATCAACTAATTAATACTTTCTCCGTTCTACCTACAGAGCAAAATTAAAAAAAGGAAAGCAATCATACTTCTATTATAGAGAATTGGAGAAAACTGAAAAAGATATTAATTCTTCACAGAACTTTTTTTTTTTTTTTGAAAATCTCTTCACAGAACTTAGAAGATAAACATTTAAAATTTATTTTTTGAAAATTCTCCTAAGAGAACATGCCCCATGGAGCCCAAACATAAATCCGCTACATTTGACCACTAACATCAAGAAATATCATATTATCTTTTATGCTCTCTTGCATAAGAGTATGTACTTTTGATAAGAAGTATGAGTGTAGCACATACTTAAGTTATTTTTAATGCGAAATATTTGACTCGGAAAGGGTGGTAGATGAGATTTTAAGATCTTCCCTTACATTGTGGCTCTGATACAATATTTTAAGGCCTCAACCATCCCTAAACTTTTAATGAGTTTGTTCACCAATTAACATGACATTAGAAACCGATATAACATAAGTTAACGTACAACGGTACAAGTTAGAACAAATCCTATCCACCCTGACCCTTCATCATATTTCATGTGAAATATTAAGTGTCATGTATGATAAGGTGGACATGGTGTTTCATCCACTTATATCACAAAGATCATAATCATAATCATATCATAATCATAATCATAAATCATAATCATAATCATAAAATATTATAAAAATGTTGGAAAATTACAAGTGTCATCCTCTAAGGAGGCATGACAATTATAATTATTTTAGTGGATGATAGTTTATTACTTCATATGACAATATTTACCTAAATTAGACTTTAATTATATCTTTAAATTTAGAGCTAAATTAGGTATAGTAAGGAGTAGAATTTATTATAGTATTTCTACATAACTCACCTAAAATTCAATATATTTAATTGAATGAAAAAGTGATGTATTCAATAAATAATTTTTAAAAATCAAGTTTTAATTTTACTTTAAAAAAATCATGTATTCGATAAATTTAATGCTGATAATATATCCTTGCATTAATTTTTTGAAGTTATCTTTTTATATATCTCATACTGATAAATTCGTACATTGTACGAGTTTCTATACTAGTTCACTATAATAAAATATATAATATAAACCTATAATATAAAATATATAATATATTTATAGACATACATTAAAGTACCAGCGGAAATGAAGCCCTTTAGAAATACTGTAACACACTGACGAGCTGCTGCTTCTTTCCAAGAGAGAGCCATGAAGCTAAGTATAAACTATATATAGTATATAATATAACTATATATTATATTATATATTATATATTATATAGTAATATATATATTTATATATATCCTGAAAAATAAAGCAGACAATAAAACTAAGACGAGGAGGATATGTTTATTTGATAAATTGTGGTGAGGGCACATGAGTCTCTCCCTCTATATATACACTTCAATAATTATTAATAGGAAAAATTACCCAGAATAATACGACATTTCACTGATTTTCCAGGAATAAAACGAACTTTCAATTAACCACCAATAATACGAACTTTGACATGCATTTTCCGCTGGCATACATGATCTATTTATAACCGGTAGTACAGGTCTTTTTCTGACCTTTGCTCAGCAAGTTTCAACCGGTAGTACGAACTTTCAATTAACCACCAATAATACGAGATGAAACCTGCTGAGCAACGGTCAAAAAAAGAACTGTACTGCTGGTTATAAACTGGTCATGTATGCCAGCGGAAAATGCATGTCAAAGTTCGTATTATTCTTGGAAAATCAGTGAAAGGTCGTATTATTCTGGGTAATTTTTCCTATTCAACCTACTTGTTCCTTTTGATTTTGAATTACTATTTACTTATCACATTATTGTATTTATTATTACTCTATAAATTAGAATATAGTAATGTGCAATTTTATTTGATTTGTCTCAATGTGAAAATTATTAATATCAATTTTTTTATAATTTTTAATTAAGAATAATTAGAGATACTAAGACTTAAAGTGCGAAAAAACTTAATGAGACTACTTGCAAATGTTTTGTATGAATTATTTATTACTCCCTCCGTTCTTTTTTAATCTTCAAATTTGAAATATGGGAAAAAATCAAGATAAACGAGAATTACATTATAGATACTATGAAAGTTAGGTAAAATAATATAAAAAAATAAAGATTTTATTTATTAAAGTGTAAGTGTAATAATGTCATTAAATTTTATTCTATGTATATAAAGTAAATACAGTGGCAATTAAAATGTAAATTAATTTCTAAATATTAAAGTGTAAGTGTAATAATTTTTTTGATTTCTATTAGTTACTAAAAAAACAATGATTAATTCTAGATACAAAAACATTTTAAAAATTTGAAAAAGAAAACGTGAGAAGAATAAAAGACAACCAAATAGACTAGCCAAAAATGTATTAAAAGTTACTGTAAATAACGTTTCCATTTTTAGACTTAAAAAATGATTATGCTTTCAACGTGGGGCTTAAAAATTAAACTTTAAAAGTTCTTGTACTGCATTTTGTCTAATATCAAACTAATCATCATCGCATCATATATATATATTAATTTAAACCAACCAATCTAAAAAACAAGAGTGATTATTAATTCAAACTCTAAATAACATTTCTTAATTAAATGTTGTAGTCTTATTTGCTTTTTTTATTATTATTATTATTATTATTATTATTATTATTATTATTATTATTATTATTATTATTATTATTATTATTATTATCTACAAAAACAAGAGTGATTATAAGGTTTCATAACGTAAATATAAAATTTATTCCGCAAAATATAAAATTTAAATGCAATCCGTGTATAGCATGGGTATCAAACAAATACATCTTTAATTCATTATTTTGTTTGATGTAGAACATACAAAGCGTGTTGAGAAGACATTACTTATCCTCTAAAGATATATAATGGATTTTAAGGTCCTACATACCTACATAAAACACCGACATATAATGTGGATTCCATCTATTTATACACATTCTTTTTGGCCCTTTTAATTTTGAATAGTGCACTTGTTTATTACTCTCTTTTATTCTTATCATTAGTTTTATTTGACTTTTTATTAATTTTTAAGTGGGTTAAATGGAACCAGTTAGAAAGATAGGAGAAATGGTAATAAGTAAGTTGTTAGTGAGTTTTCATTCGATAATTGTAATAAAAGTAATGTGACTAAGGGTAATAAGGTAAAATAACATGCAATAAATAAAAATGAAACTAATAGAGTGACTTAACCCTATTAAAGAATGGATTTAATATAAAAATAACAATTAAGACTATAAAGAGACTAAATAATCTTTCAAAAGACTCATCATTTGCTCCATTATCATTTATTTATCAATATGAACTGACATAGAATAATTAATATATTAAAGTATTAAATCAATGCAAGTGAGGAGGCACAGTTTGTGGTTCAAATTGAGTGCATACAAGATTTATGATTGGAAGACAAAATATAGTGTATTGGAAGTAACTGTACAAGTATAAAGTATTCAAACCACAATCATTTAGAGCGGAGAGACTATTTTCTATATGGGTATGAGCTGTTGTTTATTTTTTCTTTTCAAATCATGATTATAGTTTGTCTATTAGCAGAATACACTGGGTCTGATGATGATCAATCATTTAGAAGTATAATATGGGCTATGGCTAAAAAAAGCATACTTGTAAATTGTAATGGAGCTTGTAGTATCCCACATTAGGGTCTTTTGGGTTGGATTCTTTAAGGCCTTTGGGCTTGTGAGGTAGAGTAGGGTACTAGGGTGTAGGATTAGGATAGTGGCCATTAAGGCTTGTAGGGTAGCATAGGTAGTGAGGTAGGGTAGGATAAGAACTAGGATGGCTTATAGGAGATGTTTGATGAGATTTGTGGGATTTTAATATGAGATTTTTAAAATAAGACTTTTAAGATTACAGTCTTATCTTATATTTGTTATGTTGTGTTTGTGGACTCAAATGAAAGATATAAGAAATAAAGTCTTAACTCAAATACCACCATTCTTCCAAGACAATAAAAACTTATTCTTTAACAAAGGTTAAAGTCTCGATCCCTCCTTGAAATCCCAAGTGCAAAACACCCCCATAAGATAGAATAGAAGATTTAGAGCCTATAGTATAGATTAGAGGCTTTAGAGCCTACAAGATAGAGTAGAGGCTCTATAAGGATAGGGTAGGGTGGGGGTTTCAAGATTATAAAATCAGGTAAAGGTTTTAGAGGTTATAGTATATAGGATAAGAGACAGTAGAGGCTAAAGCCTATAGGATAGAATAGAGATTTTAGAGCCTAAAGGATAGAGTAGTCAGTAGTGGCTATAGGATAGAGTAATAAGTAGTGGCTTTAGAGCCTATAGGATAGGATAGGATAAGATAGAGACTTTAGAATTCATAAAATAGGATAGATGCGTGCTTTGGAGTTTATATGATAAGATAGGATAAGATAGAGGCTTTAGAGTTCATAGGATAGGATAGAGACTCTAGAGTTTATAGGATAGAATAAGATAGAATAGGATACAAAATTTAGAGCCTACAGAATAGAGTAGGGGCTTATAGGGGGTATGGTAGGGTTGGGATTTTAGTTGTGGTGGTTGGTACACAATGTTAGTTTAATGAACTTTTGACACAAATTTTACATTTGTTTCACATTAATTCGTTTAAAAGGAAATTTTTTAAAATGTTTAACTTTGAATGGACTATTTTAGAATAAATTAAAACAAGATATGAAAACAAAAGGTACTAAATAATTAGAAAGTTTCAATATGTCATTCTTTTAAAATTACAACTAATAAATTTGAATAAGTCTCTAAAAAGAAAGAGATGAAGAACACACAATTTACATATAGTAAAATAAAAGGAACATAGAAAAATAAAAATTCAAAGATACAGAATGAAATATGATATTATTTTCGTTTTAAAATACATGCTATAAGTATTACTCCCTCTGTTCTTATATGTGTGTCCTATTTGAAGATTTCACACATATTAAGATAGTGGGAATCTTTGTTAATTGTGGTATTATTTTATTACTATAATAGTGGTGTGAATTAATGATTGTATTGGTATTATGAGAGAGAAAATATAAATTAATTATTATAAATGGGATATTAGAAGAGAGAGGGGGATATATTATTATAATAGTGGTGTGAATTAATGATTGTATTGGTATTATGATAGAGAAAATATAAATTAATTATTATAAATGGGATATTAGAAGAGAGAGGGGGTGAAAAGTGGGTATCAAAACTTTCCATTTTAGGAAATGGGACAAACATATGAAACTACCCATTATAGTAATGTGGACAATTAATAAAGAACGGAGGGAGTAACATTTTTTGGAAAAAGTGTCATTATTTATAACAAATATAATAAAATGATATCTTGTGACGAAATCTCACTACCAATAGAAAAGATACAAGGTAACAATCATTTCTATGGTAAACAACGAGCTGATGGTATGATTGCATAGGGATCATCGAATGCAACAACATTTCCTTTGCGTGATAATATCACCTGCATTATTTTAACATTTTTGTTAGAACATCTGTATATGGAGCAGAATATTTAGGGTTTGATCCCTACTAAATGCAGGTATCAGTTCGGGGTTTAAGTTTTTTACTGTGCGCATCTCTTTTTCTCCCTTCTTGGAGAACGGGTATGATTTGTCCGCATCTTTTAGGAAAAAGAAAACCCCCTACCTGAACCCTGTCTTGTGCGGAATACTAGCACTAGTAAAATCAGTGGCGGAGCCAATGGGGTGTCAATGATGTCAATTGACACCCCTTAAATAAAAAACAAAATCAAAGTTTAATGAACATTGGAGTTGGATCAGATGGTAGATGCAGCAGTCCTCCACAATATCATCATGGGTTCGATTCCCATACACTACATGCAAGTTTAATTTTTTATTTTCAATAAACTGGGAATGCGTTTTTTTTTTCAATAAACGCATACTAATTATGGCTTCCAACTTTAATTTATATTACAATCAAGGTTGATGCCTTTTATTTTTTTTTGAGATAACAAGGTTAATGCCTTTATATCTTTATTTTTAAATTTTGGAAATTATAAATGTCTTTCACAATTTTATATTTTTGTTTTTTTATTCTTAAAATTATTCATTATTATTCAATTCATCCTACTTTTACATTTTAAGATGTTACAATAATTCGCCCCGTCTTTATTTTTAAATTTGAAATTATCACTTTTACTTTTTTTTATTCTCTCGTAAATCTAAATATTTTACTAATTTAACCAATTTATTTAATCAATGTATCAAAAATAAATGAGGCTAAATGGTTGGGTTGACAGAAGAGTACATATTTGAATCACACACGTATTATCTTTAGGAATTTCACGGAGAGTGGTATTTTCTCGCTGGCCCCATCTCATTATCTCCTTTGATAATATATAGGAGTATAATAGTATGATTTGATGTGCTCTATCCTTTCCCTTGCGCTATTGTTATAATTGATTATTGCCATACTTCTCCATCTAGTACACTTTCGCCTTGTTCGTACCATATAATTTTAAATATAATGTTTTTAAAAAATTATCGACATCCCTTATTTGCTTTTCTGGATCCGCCCCTGAGTAAAATTAATGCCATTTGCTACTAAGCCTACTATACAAATGTGCTTTTTTGCTGCTCAATTTGTAATTGCGACAAATAAAAGGGCAGCAAATAACTAAAAGCTTTTTGCTATTACTTAAAAAAACACAGTAAATAAGAATTATCATGTGCAAAGAGAATCAGAATAAATAGAAGGGTAAATAGAAGTGTAAGGTTTTTCAACTGAGAGAAAAAAGTAGGGTGAAGCGGGTGATTTGTGTTATAGCTTTTTCCAATTGTTCAATAGAAAAACAACAAAAAGATTATTTTTTAATTTGCTGCTAATGTTAAAAATAGTAGCGAAAAAATATTTTTTGCTGTGAACTGTCAAAACATTAGCAATAGTTATATTAGTTGCCACTACAACATAATTTGTTTTTAGTGGCATATATTTAGCGACATTTGATTTAAATGTCGCTATTTCAAATTTCTTATAGTGTATATTGAGGATTTAGTGACATTTATTAGACCCTTTAGTGGCAAATTGAAAAGTGACACTAAAGCTTTTAGCGACATAGGATATAGTGGCATTTCTCACAAATGCCACTATAGATTATAGTGACAAATTACATATGCCACTAGAGGCCAAATTAAGTGTCGCTAAATAACTTTGTGGTTGGACTTAAAATAAAAACCAATAATTATTACATTAAAAATATGAATCAGTGGCATTTAATTAATGCCACTAAATCTAATGTCGCAAAAGGCTAAATTTGTTGTAGTGTGCTATATTTGAGATTTAAGTAAGCACACAAATAGCAGCAAATTAAATTTATTCTTCTGTGAGAGTGTCCTTTATTAATCTCAATCTTATAAACTTTTGCTAACATTGTGTTTTTAGTAACTAATCATGATTTATTATAAACCTTTTTTTAAATATACTATGTATTAATTCATTTTTATTTGACTATAAAAAATATATCTTCTATTTTATTTTGATCTGCTTACCTGGTAGTCACCAAGGGTGCGCATTTTAAATCCGGCTGCACAATAATCAAAATAGTATTCCCATGTCCTAACAAACTTCTCATCAAAGCCAAGTGAAGTAATTTTGCTGAAATCCAAACAAATATATATTTATGAGCTTCACATTAAATTCTTATTAGGGAATAATATATTTAAACATTTATATATATTTTCAAATAATTATGTATAACTTTGTGAAACTATTAGGCAATTTAAAGCGTTACGTAATTATTTATAAACCAAGTTATGCGAAACTACAAATTATAACATATTATGAAAGTATGCGATCAAATAACTCAAAAAGATTTTCATTGACTACATTTTTTCTGATACAATAGTCGCAGTATATTAAATAAGCTTGAATAATAAACAATATAAATAATATTTAGGAAAATTTAATTTGTAAAAATCCCAACTTTTGTTCGTTGTTTTTTAAAAATCTCACTACAACATAATTTGTTTTTAGTGGGATATATTTAGCGACATTTAATTTAAATGTCGATATTTCAAATTTCTTGTAGTGTATATATAGAGGATTGATTTAGTGACATTTATTTGACCCTTTAACATCATATTAAAAATTCACACTAAAGCTTTTAGTGACATATGATGTAGTGACATTTCTGACAAATGCTACTATAGATTATAGTGACAAGTACATATGCCACTAAAGATCAAATAAAGTGTCGTTAAACCACTTTATACTGCAACTTAAAATAAAACCAATAAATATTTCACTAAAAATATGAATTAGTGACATTTTTTTAATGTCACTAAATCCAATATCGCAAAAAATTATATTTGTTGTAGGGTCCCATTTCGATTATTTTTTAAAAATGCGACCTTTATACTACGTTTTCTTTTAAAAATCTAACCTTTTGGTTCTTAATTTGTTACTGCTGAATTTTACCATTAACTTAATGAGGTCAGTATTTTAAAAGAAAACGCGCGCGGTATAATGGTCAGATTTTTAAAACTAATCAAAAGGTGAAATTTTTAAAAGACAACAAGCAAAAAGTGGAATTCTTAATTTAAATTTTCCAAATATTTATGTAAAAAGTATTTCAGAATGGAAGTGGTATAGACTAACCTTTTATTCTCCAAAAAGTTTTTTCTCCATAGTCTAAGTGTTTGATAGTAATGGTCTCCAATGTTTTCTACGTGCTCCACACTATATTCAAATGTTGTAAAATTAATAAATTTTCATCTTATATTTGTATTGTATATATTATTATTATTATTATTATTATTATTATTATTATTATGAAAAATTACCTAGAATAATCCAAACTACTCATGATTTTCCTATAATAATCTCACCTATTGATTAACCATAAATAATCCCAACTTGAAAGGGTATTTTCCTAGAGTAAACTTGGGTAACCCGATAACTTGTTATAGTAGGTAATTCACCAAAAAAACTAAATTAATATTAATTTAAAGTTAGAAAATATTTTTGAAAATTTACATAAAAAATTCTAAATAATAAAAAATTATAAATTTTTTATTCACATTTTTTGAACATTCTTTTCGACATTTTATTTTAATATAATCTTTTTTTTTAAATAAAACTTGCTATAGCAAGTCATCCGGTCACCGGGTTTACTCTAGGAAAATGTCCATCATTGGGATTATGCATCATTAATCAATAGGTAATATTATTGTAGAAAAATCGAAAATAATGTAGATTATTCTAGGTAATTTTTCCTTATTATTATTATTATTATTATTTGTAGAGTTAATTTTACCAAAGTCTTGATGCAGTGGCCATAGCTGATGTTACTCGGCTAAAGGAAGGTAGACATCCACCCAAAAAAATGTATTCCTTAATGAAACCTGGGCTTTTCCTGAATTCATCATAGCATTCATCTGCTATTGATATGAACTGCATTTTAACAAACATTAACTCACAAAATTCAAATCCTCTCATTTAAAATTGTAAATAATGTTTTGCAACTGTCAATAAACAGGGCCGGCCCCAAGAATGGGCAATAGGGGCCATCGCCCAGAGCCCATGTCAAATAAGCAAAATTAATGGTTGTAGAAGGTCCATATACACTACAACAAATCTAACTTTTTGCGATATTGAATTTAGTGGCATTAAAAAAATGCTACAAATTCATATTTTTAGTTTAATAGTTATTGACTTTTATTTTAAGTTTCATTATAAAGTGATTTAGCGACATTTTATTTGGTCTTTAGTGACATACTTCCTCCGTTCCATAATATTTGCTACATTTTCCATTTTGGGAAATTTCATATTACTTGCTACATTTCCTTTAACCAATCATATAAAGTTATACATACTTCTATTTTTATCCTACTCTATATCTAATTACTCCTATTTGTCTTTTTCATTTTTCAACAAATAATATTAAAAAATTTCAAAAAAACAATTTTCCTCCTATTACTCATCATTGCACATTAACTTCTTAATCTTTGTGCCCATGCAATGGTAGCAAGTAAATCAGAACGGAGGAAGTATGTAACTGTTACTATAGTCCATAGTGGCATTTGGGAGAAATGTCTTGGGAGAAATGTCACTAAATTCTATGTCGCAAAAAGCTTTAGCGCATGCTTGTATTGGGTGTAAATATTTAAGGGAGTAAAAAAAGTCAGAGTAAGAAAATGAAGTTGTTAAATGAGAAATTAGTGAAATTTGATTGATGTAGAGATAGAAGAATTCTTGCAAAGTAATGAAAAATGAAGAGAGCTCTCAATTTTGTGGGGTAAATATGGTGCTAAAAGGTCTAATAAATGTCACTAAATCCTCTATATACATTATAAAAAATTTTAAATAGCAACATTTAAATTAAATTTCGCTAAATATATCCCACTAAAAGTAAATTATTTTAGGTTATAAATTTCAAAGGAAAAGGGCATTAATATACTATTTCGCCCAGAGTCTCAAAATATCTAGGGTCAGCCCTGCCAATAAAATAAAGTGATGATTGGCTTTATTATTTATTACCTGAAGGACAAATAAACCATTAGGTGCCAAAAATGATTCACAGCAACGGAAATACTCCTCAATGTATTCATGTCCCACGGATTCAAGCATTTCACTAAATTAAACATAAATAACACAAGGAATAAACACTTTATTAGTATTGCTAATATAATTAATTAAGGAATATTATCTATTTTTAATATTTTTATGTTTAATTTAATTTATTACTACATTATTGTTTTTATCAGGAAATTACCAGGAGAATATTCTATCATATTTATGCACATCTTTCAATTGTCGATAATCACATAGAAGAAATCTTATCCGATCCTGAAAAAAATCATACAAATTTATCAGTTAAATAAATAAGATTGAGAAGCAGAAAAAACAAAAGATTCATATATATTGTACTATTATATAATATTAATGAAAATTTGAGTTAATAATCTAATCTTTTGGTTGTTCAATGTGAATAATCACATTTTTAGGTTATTTTCAAATAATCCAATATTTGCCCTTAGTTCACTGTAAATAATCCAGTTTTTGACTTATTTTGCTAGTAACATACTCTATTATTAGTGATCACTACAATAAATTTAATTTTTTAGGACATTAAATTTAGTGACATTAAAAAATGCAATTGATTCATATTTTTAGTATAATAACTATTGATTTTTATTTAAAGTTTCACTATAAAGTGATTAGGGACACTTTATTTGGTCTTTAGTGGCATATGTAATTGTCACTATAGTTTATAGTGGCATTTGTGAAAAATGTCACTAGATACTATATCGCAAAAATCTTTAGTGTGAATTTTTATTATGCTTCTAAAGGGTTTAATAAATGTCACTAAATGCTCTATATACACTATAAGAAATTTGAAACAGCGATATTTAAATTAAATGTCGCTAAATATATCCCACTAAAAGCAAATTTTGTTGTAGTGGATATAGATGGTATATTGTCGGCAAATGTATGACAAATGCTAGATTATAAGAAAATAATCCAAAATATAAGATTATTTATAGAGCAGATGAGTGAAAAATTGGATAAATAATGTCAATTTTTCCTTGTATTTAATCTTTAGTGAGACGAATTATATATCCGCTCCAATATAATATTTTAGATTAAAGTTTTGACATTATTGTTTGTTGGAGTCCGACGAAATGTGGACCCCAATTTACCTGTAAGCCAGCCTTCTTGACCCTTTCCTCAGCAAATTTGAGTTGTTCTTGAGAAAGAGTAATGCCAGTGTATTTACAACCTGTTCTCTTAACAAGTTCAATAGCAAGTGTACCCCAACCAAAACCTGTCTCAAGCACTTCATGATGCTCTTTCACTCTTGCCTATATTAATTAATATAAATATATTAGAATAAATTAGAAAACTCGGTATCGTTCCTGACTATTTTTGGACAATAGACGAAACATAAAAGACGGCTTTAGTATAAGTAAAGTTTCGGTTCTGTTTTCTCCAACTATGTATCATATAATTTCCTTTTTTTCCATCACATTAATGTCAAATAAATATACAAATTTAAGTTCATACAATGATTAGGTACTTATGCAAAAACTAATTTTAATAATAAAGATTAACTCAATTTGAACGCCTTTATAAGTTGGGTCTTAGGCAGTTGCACCTCAAAACTAACCTCTGGAATGACCCTTAGTAAACTTAGGTAATTATTTTACTAAATTAAATAAATAAAATAAAATTTATAAAATACTTCTATTAACTTTGAGATTATTAATGCTTATACCATAATATTTATTAATTTATGATAAAATTTAATTTTTTTAGAGTTAATTTGATTTTTACATAATTTATTTTTGTGTTCTACATATAGAATTAGATGATCATTTTATGATAAAATTTATAATTTATTTATACACCATAATTTATTTATCTCATTTTAAGATAATAATCAATGGTTAAAGTTATTAGATGATCATTGTGCTAGTTGGCTTTAAGAGCAATCTACAATAGAATTATCCATAAATTCGTGTCTATGTGACACATAAACATAAATTTTTTTTTAAACATTTAAAGTGTAAATTACGGTAAGCTACATTTTTTTTAATCTCATCTCTATATATTCCTTTTCAATGTCAGAAAAAGGCCATTTATTTGCTTCGTATTTACACTTTCTCCTAGTTAAACCGAAATAAAACCAATTAGTACAAGATTCAAAAATAATACAAGAACTAAATAATATTACCAAAACATACCTTATCAATTAGAAGGGAAATTTTTCTCATTTGTGCAACCTCTAAATCTTCATTTTCTGACTATATGGTGTCAACAATATAAATTGGTTGAATAAAATTAATTAAATATAGGGCAAGTGAAAGCTTAAAATACGAATAATGTTGAATGGAGAATCAGTTTTGACCTTAAAGACCGCACAAGAGTATAACATCGTCTCATCCATGAAACACGAAAACATTTCGTTACTCTGTCATTTAAACATATAAATAATATTAAATTAAATAATATATAAACAAATATATGTTTTTCTTGACATAAATTAAGCATGATATTCATAATTAAATATATAAAGATATTATTATAATCAAATCAATTTAGTTTATTTATAAAAAAACATAATAATAATGATCATTAAATTAATGTAAAGTAAGATTTTTTTTTTTTTAAATGTTCAAATGACATAAAATTTGTTCAAAAAGCTAAATCATCTCATGTCAAACTATAATCTTGTTTGCAATTGACTTTTTATATTGTAATTAAATTATATGATTATTATAAGTTAAAACCACTTTATATGACCTCATAACAGAATATAAAAATGACAAAACCAAACAAAAATTATAAGTTAAATACCACTTTATATGATATTGTAATTAAATTATATGATTTTTTTGGTTTTTAATTAATTTTGGTTTTTGACTTTTTAATTGATCAAATATGCAAAGAAAAGTATTTGGAAAACCACTTTTAAGTCAACAGAAAAGTAGACTTTTGAGCCATATCCAAAAAAAAACCTACTTAGGTAGTGTTTGGCCAAGCTTTTATAACAACATCGCAACAGAAAAGTCAAAATTTGGCCAAAAATTGTGTTTTTAGGAATTGATACAATTTTTTAAAAAAAAGCTAAAAACAACTCCTATAAGAGTCTAGAGGAGAAGCTACAAATTGTAAATTTTCCTCCCAACTTCTCAAAGAGTCCCATACTTTTCTCATCTTATGTTAAGAAAACTCAGGGACGGCCGTAGATATACTGGGGCCCTGGGCGAAATAGCACATTAGGGCCCTTTGCAATTTATCACCTATATGAACCCTTCTACAATCATTAATTTTGATTTTTTGACATGGAACCAAGGGCGACGGCCTCTCTTGCCCACCCCTAAGGCTGGCCCTGAGAAAACTTAATTTATCAACCAACAACTATAACTAACAATCATTTGTCAAACAGACATTAAAGTTCATTTGAGAGTATCCATATTTCATACCAAGTCATAATGTTGAGAAATATTAGTACGAGCTTGAGTAAGTGTATTTCGCCTTCGAAAGTGACGGTAGATGAATTTAGCAGTGCCAATCCAAGATGTTACAGAAAACAATGATGCCCACCAATTCCTGTATATTCAGTCATTCAACATATATTATGGTATTACATTGTTTTTTATTAATACAAATATTTGATATTAATTAATCCATTAATTAATTAATTATAAATCTAAGTATTAGGGTTGTATTTTAAAATTAATTAATCCCAACTATCACTCGTTGGCCAAAACTAATCCCAAGTATCAATTATTTTATTTTTTTTTTTGGCAAATAAAAGCTTTTCATTCACCAGAAAAAAACAAATACATCATGGCAACGAAACTCGTCCCGTCTTAATTGCATCAGTGTGGAAACGAGGCACACCTTCTATGAAGGGTTTCCTCGCCTCACTCTTCATGTGCATACGAGACAGGAGAGGATCAATTATTTTAATCCCAACTATTTTCATTGTTTGTTGAAAACATACCCACTTTCTTTTTAACCGGCTGCAACAGGTGATTTTTCCAATTTTTTCTTTCTTTTTTGATTAATAAAGGAGGAAAAGGGTTAATTTTGAACAGTTAAGTAAAAAAAAAAGAAGAAAAAGAGTGGAAAACTTACTCGTTCCAGCCGGTAACAAGGGGTGGGTATATTTTCAACAAATTATGAGAATAGTTGGGATTATTAAAAAAAATTGATAGTTGGAATTATTTTTGGCCAACATATTATAGCTTAGATTATTTTAATCAATTTTTCCTAAAATTAAACCTCAATTGAATACGCCATCTTGAATTCAACCATAATACTTTTTTTTTTTGAGGTAACCATAATACTTAGGTATATATATATAAAGATAATTGATAATAAAAAGAATTTATAAGGATAAATGAAATTAGTTTATTAATATCAAGATTTTATTGATAATACAAGAAAATAACGTCAGGGTTAAATTTTATCACTAATAAAGAATGATTTTAAATAGGAAAAGAGAAAAAAAATATACCTTTTAAAATTTTTTTTCAAAGAGTACATAATAAAAAAAGTTTTGTCAAAAATACCTAATAAAATTTGATCTTTTCCAAAGAATACGAATTAATGTTTTCGGTTTTCCTTCAGTTGACCATTAAATATAACAGATGACTGTTCAAAATCAAATTTTTTTTTCCTCATATTCAATTTCTTTTCCAATTTATTTTCAACATTGTCTTCTTCGTCTACTTTAAATTCAAAATCGAAATTAAATTGGAAAAGAAATTGAAGATGAGAAAGAATTATCAATTTTGACCAGTCAACTGTTATATTTAACGATCAACTGATAGAAAACATTACTTGGTACTCCTTGGAAAAGAAAAAAAAAATTTGTTAAGTATTTTTGGCAAAAATTTTATTATTAATTAGGTATTTTTTTTGAAAAATTTATTAGGTAGTTTTTAATAATTTCCCTTTTAAATGAGATATATAATTAATAAATTAATGTAGTACCTTTTACTAACATCAGCCGAAGATGCATTAAAATCTGTACATGCTAGAAATATCTGTGTAAGACATTTTAATGAAAGTTTATTTAAGCTAATTAATAATGTGAAATATAAAGGGATGACATCATATTGAAAAATTATTATGATGCTTGTATTATGAAAATCTGATCATTGTATTAGAAAATATAAAGTATCTTTTCTATAAGCATTATAAAAATTTTATATAATACTCCCTTCGAACAAATTTAGTTGTCCCATTTGCTTGAGCACACTTGTCGAGGTAACATTTTAACTATTAATATCTTTAATTATGCTTAAATAAAAATTATGAAAAGTTGATAAAAAATAATCTTTACATTGAGACGAATCAAACAAGATCTCACATGACTATATTTTAACTTATTGATTAAGAATAAAAGACAAATTGAACGGAATTGATGAATAGTGTAAAAAACCAAATGGGACAACTAAAGTAGTTCAGAGGGAGTAATTAAACAAAAAATTAATTACTAGACCAAATTTCAAGATTAAAAATTCAACAATTTGGATTAACTTTAACGGCCCGTTTGATAGGTGGTAATAAACGGTGGTAATGGCAATGAAAAACAAGTGTAATTTTGGTTGAAATATCTCTTGGTTACCTTGATGGCATGTGTGTCCCACTTTAATCATCTCATTTTCTTCACAAAATTCATTCCAATGCATTACCATTGTGAGAGGTGGTATTAGGTATGATAATGAAAATTTATATACAAATTTTTTTTTGTGATCAATGTTTCATTACCATGGGAATGATATGAAACTTTTGATGAAATTTTACACTATAAATGATTCCCATTACCGTAATTTAGTACCACTAACCAAACGGACCGTAAAAGTAAATTACCTAGAGTGTTTATTTTGAGGGATTTTAAAGAGGTGAATGAGAATTAAAATGACAATGAAAAGTTCCTTTTTTAATTAAAGGGAATGAGACAAAGGAAAGCTAAAGTCACACAAAAAAATATCTTGATTCTTGGGGACAATAGTATTTAGATTACACCTACTATTGTGAGAGCTAGAGACGACCTCTAAACAACAAGCATACATTGTTATTTTTTTTAATACTTCCTCCATTTTGAAATACTCAAAGACTTACGTTATCGACACTATTTATCGTTTAAGCTTTTTTTATATATTGCGGCTGATGTGTAAGAAAAAATATCGTCAAGTGAGATCTTGTTTGAATCGTCTAATCGCATACTTTCATAATACTAACTTTTTTTTATTTTTAGACGTGTATAATTCAATATATTAACGATCAAAATAACGCATAGGACTGCGTAAAAAAGTCAAAATGCAGCAAGTATAATGAAACAAAGGAAGTATGTATCAATTGGGCTATTCAAATTAGGGATAGATATAGGTCATGGAACTTAAAAGTCCAAACTAAATCGGACATTTGGACCGTGATTTAGGAATCCTAAGCTTTTGGGATATCATATATCTCATTGGCTTGTGAAGTGTGTGCACCTCGTGTTTTCCCCAATAATTGTTGGCATTCACAATAAGTCCAGCTCAATCTGACATGGTATCAGAGCCAGGATGACAAGAGGTCACAGGTTCGAATCTCAACTATCCCTCATTTAAAGTGGAAAATTTAGCACCATGTAGGAGGAGAACATGTATTGCATCCACACTTCTAACCCAAAGGGCTCTCGTGTGAGGGGGCGTGTTTGAATATATAATATATCATGGGATTTCAACCATTAGCTTAAACTTTTGGTTGAGTTGGTTCCTTAACAGAATCCATGATCTTAGGACTTAGAGTGTATCCACACATTTGAAACTACAAATATAAATTGGGTAAATTTAATAGAGTAATAGACATAGTCACACCCTAAAACCATTTCATTTGAAGGGATATTCTACATGGTAAGCACCAGGTATAGTGAAATTCACAAACTAGCTATTCTTGTTTTCAATTCTACATGGTAAGCACCAGGTTAAGGAAAACTAACTGCCGTAGCTATATTAGGTCAAAAACGTTAAAAAAACGTTAAGTTGTGAAATTACTAAATTGCCCTTGATTATTCTCCATCATCTTCTTCCTTTAACTTCTTCCTTCACCATTAATTCACCTTCCTTCACTATTAATATATCTTTGCAATCACTAAAGATCGAAGCTTAAACCCCTAAAATCAAACCTTGAGCTTCATCTCCAATCTTAAAAAGCTAAAATTGTAGGACAAATATAATCAAATTAATGCTTATTTATCTTGTTTGATTCCGATTAAATTTTCTTATTTTCCACAATCCCACTTTCCCATTTTTTTCATAAATCTATCAATCTTAACTATAAATTGTGTTTATTCTCTATTTGGGTGTTCGTGGATCATGTGTTTCCAATGAGTGACGTTGAGTAGTTTGATGCAGTGTGCGCTTAGATCTCTTGATTCCTGTACATCTAAATATTATATTGTCTGTACTTCTTTGGGTTTTTTTGTGAGATTTTAGGAAGAAGTTACTGGAATTGATTTGGGTTTTCAGGGGAATGGAGCTTAAATGATTTAGAGTGGGTTCTTCAGAGGAATTTATAGTGAAATGATGATGTAATTTTAATTTTAGCAGAAGTTTATTTGGTGAACTACTTGCTACCTAACTTTTGAAGTATGTGTCATTTTTCTGGATAAAATTTGGTTAAATTTGTGCCACTTTCTTAGCATGAGACTACTAATCATGGTGGGCTCTGCACAAATGTTTCATGGCCATCGACGAAGCTCGATAGCTACCTTTTAGTGTCTAAATGTTCAGACACCATCGTTTAGATTTGCTTGCAAGGAACAAGAGCGATCACTATGACGATAAAACCATTGCTATCATTTCTCACCAAATGGCCATTAGAATGTCATTGATTACCATAAAGGAAGAAGATGGGTATGGATGCAAAGGAAGAAGAAGATGATGATGAATTAAGCAAGGGTAAAATTGTAATTTTCATACTTAACGATTTTTAAACGTTTTTTGTGCAATATAGCTACGGCAGTTAGTTTTCCTTAACCTGGTGCTTACCATGTAGAATCGAAAACAAGAATAGCTAGTTTGTGAATTTCACTATACCTGGTGCTTACCATGTAGAATATCCCTCATTTGAAATATAGTAGTTGGATAGAGTAGCATAGGATATATGTATTTTACCATCATGACATTAACAAGACCTTTGTCTTTGTCAACGAAAGAAAAATCTCCATTAATATATGCATCTGCAAAACCTAAGTCTGCTTCCATGGCAACCTATTTTCACCAAAAAATAAAAAAAATAAAAAAATTTTAATATTAGAACATCAACTTATATTTGGATATGTTTAAATCCCTTAGAAATAACTTATGAATTATGATAACCAATACTCAGTCTCATTGACACTATATTCACCTTAACGTGAAAGCTTTATCAAATTAATACAATAATTATGAGAAAGTTTCACTAGAAAGTACATTTTAATTTGTTAGAGTATACAATATTCTGGGCCTCAACCATTATTTCAAACTTTTGGTTGAGTTGATTTCTTGACATGATATCAGAAGCCAGTGTGACAGTAGGTCACGGATTCGAACCTCAACCCCCTCATTTAAAGTGGAATATTTAGCACCATATAATATGAGGAGAATATGTGTTGCATCCACACTTCTAACCCAAAGGGCTCTCGTTTGAGGGGGCGTGATAGAGTATCATACAATACTATAAAAGAACTGTAAAATTCCACATGGCGATTTTATAGAGTTTTGCATTAATTATGATTTTAAGCATTAAAGGTAAATTTTCAAAAAGATTTTTATTAGATTAAATCTTACAATTATACAATACTATAAAAGAATCGGAAAATTGCAAATGTCGATTTTGTAGAGATTTACCAAATGAAATTATTTTTAAAGGTTGAATCATACAATATCATACAATACTATGAAATTGCATTAGTTAGCTATGTTTATATGGACCTAATTCAATAAAATAAAGATCTGCTTTTTAGTACATATTTATAAAGATATAAAATTACTATAGCAATTATACATTATACAATTATACAATTCTATAAAAGACCTGGAAAATTCCACATGGCGATTTTATAGTGTTTTGCATTAATTATGATTTTAAGCATAAAAGATAAGTTTTCAAAATGATTTTTATTAGATCAAATTTTACAATTATACATTATACAATTTATACAATACTATAAAAGACCTGGAAAATTCCACATGGCGATTTTATAGTGTTTTGCATATTATTATTATACAATTCTATAAAAGACCTGGAAAATTCCACATGGCGATTTTATAGTGTTTTGCATTAATTATGATTTTAAGCATTAAAGATAAGTTTTCAAAATGATTTTTATTAGATCAAATTTTACAATTATACATTATACAATTTATACAATACTATAAAAGACCTGGAAAATTCCACATGGCGATTTTATAGTGTTTTGCAAATTATTATACAATTATACAATACTATAAAAGACCTGGAAAATTCCACATGGCGATTTTATAGTGTTTTGCATTAATTATGATTTTAAGCATTAAAGATAAGTTTTCAAAAAGATTTTTATTATATCAAATTTTACAATTATACAATAGTATAAAAGAATCGGAAAATTGCAAATGTCGATTTTGAAGAGATTTACCAAGTGAAATAATTTTTATTATTATACAATACTATAAAAGAACTGGAAAATTCCACGTGGCGATTTTATAGTATTTTGCATTAATTATGATTTTAAGCATTAAAGATAAGTTTTCAAAAAGATTTTTATTAGATCAAATTTTACAATTATACAATAGTATAAAAGAATCGGCAAATTGCAAATGTCGATTTTGAAGAGATTTACCAAATGAAATAATTTTAACAGGTTAAATTATAAAATATCATACAACAATATGAAATTGCATTAATTAGCTATGTTTATATGGACCGTATTCAATAAAATATAGATTTGCTTTTTAGTACATATTTAAAGATATAAATTTACTATAGCACGTGTCTAAAAAAGTAACGATATTCAAATAATTTTATTATAATGAATATATTTACCAAGTTAGTTTCCTATTTACCCATTTAACGTAAATATTTTTTACAAAATAAAAACAACCTATTAACTTCTATCTTTTTTTTTTTGAAGGGTTATTAACTTCTATCTATGTGTAGCTAAATAAACTAAGTAAGGTGTTGTTAATTTAATTGTTTTCGATTGAGTTGAACAATTGTAAATATATAATATCTTCACTTTTAACATTTATCACAATCACATTGTTGTTATTAGTTTATATTTATTATTGTATTTTTTTTTATGTATTTACACACTTACTTATCCGTGCATTGCACGGGCATATATACTAGTATAACATATTCACGAGTCATGACTACTCCTATGGGGTATCTCTTTCGAAAATGGAAAACTAGACAAATAAGTATTTGTTTCGACCGAATTTTCGAAAGAGTTATCCCATAAAGATAATCACTACGTCCGTTTTTTTAAAAAAATCTTTATGATGGATAAAAATGACGTTAAATATCTTTTATTTTTATTTTGTTAATTTATGTGTTTTAAATTTAAATTATTTAAAAATATGAGGACTAATGAGATATTGCCACATAGACAACTTAACCTCTCAAATCGGTCAACTAACATTTTCCGTTAAGTGATAGTCATTTGCAGAGAAATATATTAGATTAGGTAGTTTTTTGCAAATACACTTATAGATAGATTAGGTAGTTTTTAATAATTTTTCCTTTAATAATTAGTGTATGCTATTCCCTCCGTTCCTTTTTTATGTTCCTATTTGGGTTTTTACTAAGATTAAGAAAAATGGAATCTTTAATGGTAGTGGGTATTATTTTAATTATACAGTAGTGGGAAATAACAATTATATTGAAAGTATGAGAGAGAAAATAATTAAATAGTAGTGTGAAATAAGGAAAGTGGGTTTTAAGGGTAAAAGTGAAATAAAAACTTTCCAAAAATGAAAAGTATTCTAAAATGGAAAAACTTATGAAACTACCATGTTTTAGTAAGGTGGAAAAACAAAAAGGAACAGAGGAATATAAAGTCTTAATTATCAATTAAAACTTAAAAAATAACAAAAATCAAAGAAGATACCTTCCAATAAAATTGTGGATTGTGAACCTTCAAAGTAACTGATAATGGACAAATTTTCAGCGACCCCTCGAAGCTTAAAATAGTGCCATCCTCTTCTATAAGACTGTTATTTTGCACAAAAAAAAAACAAAAAAAAACAAGAGAATATTTTAAAAGACTATAACCCATTTAAGGCAATAACTAGGATCACTAATTATAATTACGCAAATTGTTATGAGAGACGGTCTTTCTAAAAGACGCATTAGATATATGGGCTAAATAGCCCAATTAATTACAAATTAAAAAGAGAATAAAAATATGAGCTTTTTGTTTTGAGGTCGTCTCTTTGAAAGGCGGTCTCTCACAAGAGTAGCTGAATTAATTATTAATGTACGAAAATCAATTGTTTTTAGAGTCATTTCTTTTTTTAGGGAAATATTCAAATTACATATTTTAATCAAGAAAAGTATAATTAGCACCAATTTAATTAAATAAAATTATAATAAAGTACGAGAACTTATGTTGTATAATATTTTTAAACATTCTATCAATAGCAAACAAGAAAAATTGAATTGAAAAAAATTCCATTGGAATTTCAATTAAGTTTTTGTAAGGTACAGGGAGAAATAATGAGTTGGATTTAACATTTACTTAATTTCAATAGCAATTTTTAAGATTTTTCCACATTGCACCATCGAACTTTCATGAAATACGAGTGGTTGTGTTTTTGTAAGATTTTTCCTAAGCATTCAGTTTATGCACTATCTAACTGCAGTAGCATTTTTCGTTAAATTCAATTTACAATTTTAATTTAATTAACCATTTTAACTTTTTTTTTACCCTTATTAAGTATTGGTTGTAGACTTTATAATTTGTCCTGAACTATTTTATGTTCTCAAATTCGAGAGCCCCTTCATAAGGTGGCCCCTAGGTAATTGCGCCTCAAAACCCCCTCAGGAACGTCCCTAGAGACTGGTGACAATGATTTGCTTTTAAGTGTTTACAACTTACAAGAATATTATTTTATTTTATTTTCAGGGAATATAAAAATGGTTGTTTTAGTAGCTTTTATCGTATTTCTATTATTAAATATTTTCATAAAATAAATATTTATTTACAGTGCAATTTCACGCCACAATAAATGTCATAGTCTTAACTCCAAAAAAATAAAAACGACTACAGTGCAATTTCGCGCCACAACAATGTTATAGTCTTAATTTCAAAAGAATGAAAATGATTACATGAACCAATATATCAACTGAAATAATTGTTTATATAGTTTTTTTTCGTTCATTCCAACATGCAAACTCGCTCTAAATTAAAAATAAAAATTAAAAAAAATAAATAAATAACTTACGTTAAACTACCGGCCGAAATGAAGGCCTTAAGAAATGCCGTAACAGACTGACGAGCTGTTGCTTGTTTCCAAGAAAGAGCCATGAATATTGAAGTGTATGATCAAAAGATAATTATGGTAAGGGCATGAGTCTTTGATTTATATAGACCATGCCTCCTCATCACTCTTCAATAATTAATTATATTGATTGAAATAAATAATACTCCCTCCGAATTATTTTAGATGTCTCATTTGGATTTTCACGGTTATTAAGGGTGGTGTGGGGTCCATTGAAAAGGTGATAGTTGGGTATTTTAATTGATTTAATTAATTGTCAAGGTGGTAGTTGAGGTATTAGAAATTGAAAAGGAGGGGTAAAGGTGGTAGTTGGATATTGGGAGTAGTAAAAGTGGGGGTATTTAGGTAATAAAAAAGATACACAAAAAAGGAAATAGGACAATTGATATGAATTTGTCAAATAAGAAAATGGGACATCTAAAATGATTCGGAGGGAGTATAAATAAAATTGGTTCAAGTTGAAAAAAATAATATATCTAAATAAAATTGGTTCAAGTTGAAAAAAATAATATAAATAAATAAAATTGGTTCAAGTTGAAAAAAAAATCTTTTTTTTTGTCTAGTTTAAGTATTTTCATTTTATGACGGAGAAACCTGAATTAGACTTTTAAACTTTAAAGTATATGTTTAAGATAAATATATTCATATGGGATTTTGTTAGATTAGTCTTGAAGCAATGTTTTTTGATATATAATTTTTACTATTTTTCATTATGTGTATTTAAATATATTAAAATTCAAAATTTGCTTTAGAATACATGCAAAACATTCAACAAATAAATAAAAAGAAATGGAGAGAGTACTTGAATAGACTGACGACAAACACTATCCACGCCAACCGCCGACTTTCCACCACAGTTGCCACCTATATCAATCACCGCAGTCTAAATCTAATGCTTAGTTGAGATTTTTGTTCAATGTGCAATGGAGGTAATTTTTAGATTTTTATCTCTATTTTTGATTGATTTTCATCACAAGTATGATGCTAACAACAGATCAAAAGGATATGATATCTTCGACAAACATGTTTATTGATTGAGATTTTTTGTTGTATGTAGAAATATTTTTTGGATATTTTACTCTTTCTATAAGACTTGTGGGATTTTTTAATTGTTTAACGCATATATGATTGCTTGACAAATACTTGCTTTATCCTCTTACAGGTAATTTGAAATTACCAAAGCAAACAAAAAAATGTAGCTTGGTAAAACTATTTTTTTATTATATAAACACCAATTTAGGAATTAAGTTTTAAAGAACACTAAAGGTGAAAATTTTTTTTTCAACCCCAATTAGGCAAATCACTCCAATACCCCCCATATCCGAACCCCGGTTAAGTTTGCATGTGAAATTGATCACTTAGGTACAAATGTCATTCTTTTCAAACCTATCAGTTTAATTTTGATCAAACTATTGGCTCTAAAATCATGTTAAGTTATTATGGGGAAACACATGCTACACACAATTCATTAGTAAATGAGATACCTATCATCCAATAACCATATGACAATTGGAGGAAGTTGTCCAACAACTTATAAAGTTGCACATCTTCTTTATTCATCGATGTACGATAAATCAATCCAACATTTTAAAAAAGCGTCTTAGTTAAATTTTAAAAAAATCTAAATTTTGCATAAAATTAATTATCTCGACATTTTCATTGTTGAACTCACCTCTCATTTCATTTTTGATGCTAAAATTTAATAGCATTCAAAAAAGAAAATGAAAAGATAAAAATTAAAGGCAATTTTGGAATTTCAATTAAAAAAGTGGGAGACACAATGATAATTATGACAATAAATATCAATGCCGAATTTTCATCCAATCAATCTGTTTAATTTAATTTGTTTTATTTGTCTTCCAAACTATTATGGTCAAACCTTTATAATTAGCTTGTCTAGTTTTTCCGCTCCCTCGCGTTTCAGGAGCATTTCTCATCATTTTACCCAGTGTATTCTGTTTATATAGGATTTAGAGAGGAAAGGACAGCAAAAATTCATACCCATGAAGAAGAGCGCGACCAAAGTGCATCTCCCGACTCGAGAAAGATCCCGAAAAATCCCTTCATTGTTCTACTTATTTTATATTATTTTTATTTTTCATCGATACCCACTATTTTCTTTAAATCTCAAATAAATTATATTTTGTTTCTCTTTCAATAAAAAACTTGTTCTTATGTTAGGCATAATTGGATTTACTTAATTTATTGTCAAACATTCACATCGGGGTGTTTTGCAAATTAGCTTATTGAGTAATTTTAGCTTAATTTGATATAAATATAGGATTGGGTAGTAAAACCAGCTAATACTAGTGTTTGGTGAATTATCTGGTTGAAATAATTTATTGATATGAATAAACTGTTTTTGAACAAGTTGTTCATAGCTGCGGGTTTAAAATCAACTAGTCAAACTAATTAATATAATCAGTTAATCAAATCAGTTACTATAATCAGCTTTTAATCATTTACCAAACACACTAATTTTGTCATTTTCTCTTAATACTTGAAAACTCAAGGGACATAATAGTATTTAAAAGCAGAGTCGTATCTGGCCTAGGGCGGGTGGGGCAAAGGCCCAGGGCCCCATATTTTAAAAATTATGTAGCTTTAAGTCTCTAAATTAAAACAAGGAAATTTGAAAGATATTTCAAACTAATTAGAAAATTAGGATGAATTGGAGCATTCTAGAGCTTCAAGCTTTATCTCTCGTTCTTTTTCTACCTAAGCTTTTATATCCAAATGGTGGGTTTTTAATTTTCTACATAAGGGCTCATATTTTTAATCTTTTTTATAAGGGCCCCTATTTTCAATCTCGCCCTAGGCCATCGAAAGTTTAGAAACGGGCCTGTTTAAAAGCGTAGGTGCAATTTGGCAAAGTATAATTTATGGCTATAATAGGAACAAGGAATTATATTGCCACTTGACAAAGATTTGGTAAAATATGACTTGAAATATTAAGTATGAAAATATTCAAAAATAAAGGATGAGAAATTTATAATATAAAAAGTAGTTGAAATTTCCGACTAATATGATATTAATAAGAAATTAGTTAAAAAATCCAACTGAAATAACAAAATAGGAAATTATGCAATCGGTGTACCATAATTATGGTGAGGGCATAACTTTATAATATAAAAGTTATATACTATGTCAATCCATTATTAAACTCTAAAAGATATTTAGATTTTTAAAATGCAAATTCAATGCGATAAAAAGAATATAGAGGAGGCCATGATAATACTATGTCCGTTCTGAAATACTTGCAATATTTAAGTTTTGAGCACTGTTTATCGTTTAAGTTTATTTTATACATTGCAGTTAATCTATAAGTAAAAATATAATCAAGCGGGATCTTCTTTGAATCGTCTAATCGCATACTTTCATATTATCAACTTTTTATAATTCTAAGACGTGTATAATTCATCAGATAAATAAATAAATAACACGATAAATTGCGTAAAAAATTAAATATGGCAAGAATGAGTACATCACACTTCAATAATTGATAGAATTAAATATGAATAAAATTGATTTAAGTTGAACAAAAAAAATATATATTTGTAATTGATTCTCACTAGGGATGACAATTCAGTTTGAATTCAATCCTAATCCGACTCAATCTGAGAAAAATAATCCAATTCGAGCCCAAGAAAAAAGGTTTTCGACTCCGACTCCGACTTTACGATCCGAGTCCGAATGTGAGTTACAGACGGACCGGAGTTGGACCTTATTAAAAATCCGATACTCCGACCCAACTCCGACTTTGAATTTGACTTTAACCTAAATATTTTGTTTCCTTTAAAACTCTAGATGTGATTAATTCAGGCTCTCTCTCCTATTAATTGTAATTTTCGATTTTGAAAAACTATTACGTATTTTTATCAGATTAATCAATCAAAATACGACAAATCAGATCAAGGGATCAAATAAAATACGCTAAATCAAAATGCAAGAAAATTTTGTTAAGGTGTAGTATTAGTACTATTTCTCTTGTTAAACCTGAATTCAAAGTACATATTTTTTGTTAAATTGTATTTGAAAAATATGTCTTGTTAACTTTATATGCTTTAAAATCATTAGTATAATATCACAACGATAAAGTTTGATAATAATCTGACTCCGCATCCGACTCCATTGGAGGTCCGAGAGTCCGAGGCATAGTGTAAAAACAAGGTCGTGACGTATCGAAAAGCCGCGTTGGAAAGGTTTTTGGAGAAAACGTTCCTATTTTTCCCGCATTGAAAAGGTGTAAAATAACAGCGTTTTAGGATTGTTCAAGGGAAATCTCATTTTTTTTGACCGATATTTGGCGATACGACAACCCGTTACCGTATTACCGTTCCATTACCACAATCGCGACCGTTTCCGCGTTTCTGCACTATGGTCCGAGGGGCAAACTTGAAGTATGCACAATCCAATTCCGAGTGGAGTTGCATTGAAAAAAATCCGACTACTATCCAGACTCAAAATCAGAATATGTATAATTCGAGTTGAGTCCGACCAATTATGATCCCTAATTTTGACGTTAATGCAATTTGTTTAGTTATTCCGTATACGTAGCGCCAAGTTTTCATCGCCATCAGGGGCCAAGGAGTGTTCTGTGTTCTCTGAATCTGTTTATTTTATTTGTTTTTTAATTTGTGTTATAAGCTATTTTGGTCAAACCTTCATTATTAGCTTGTCTAGTTTTCGAATCAGATTCGATCAGCGTATCTCTTAAAAGGTATTTGATTCGTTTTTTTATCTATTAGAAAATTCAAATCAATGGAGTAAACTATTTGCAAATAACCAAAAAGATATTTCCTCCCATATGAAATATTCGCTACATTTCAGTTATGTGCATCATTTATCATTCAAGCTTATTTTATATATTGTGACTAGAGGTGTTCAACGGGCCAGGTCGGGTCAAAATTTAAATGGGCCGGAGCGGGGCGGGTCATGTCAAATGATAAACGGGCCGGGGCGGGTCAAGCCCATTTAAATTCGACCCACTTTGACCCTTTTTCAAAAAGTTCATAGAATAGCTTTTTTATTGTTTTTTATGGCCCGTCGGGTCGACCCACTTATATATATAATAATATTATTTAAAAAAATTAAAAAAAGTGGTAATTTTTTTTCCGCAATTAATACTTATAATTATTCGACCCGGCCCGGCCCGACCCTTTACATCAAGGCCCGTTAATGACCCGCCCCATTATTGACCCGACCCGCTAATGACCCATTAAAATGTGACCCGACCCTTGACCCGTTGGGTCGACCCGCCCCATTGAATACCTCTAATTGTGACTAATGTGTAAGTAAAAATAAAGTCAAGTGAGATCTTGTTTGAATCGTCTAATTGTATACTTTCATAATGTTATAAATTTTAGACTTGTATAATTCATCATATAAATAAACAAAATAACGCATCGGCATGCGTAAAAAAGTAAAATGTAACAAATATAATGGAACGGATGATGTACATTATACTATTAAAATGAATAAAAATTATTAATTAGTAATGATTGTATTATGGATTGCGTTCGAATCAAATCATCTCATTTACAAAAATAAGTTTTGAATCCACAACATGTTATTATGGATTGCGTAATTCGTATAGAATCTGGAATTAATTAGTAAAAATGAGCTATCAATTAGCCAAGCTTAGCTGGACTTAATATTTTATGATTGACCAATATTTTAAGCCACATTGTCTTCTAAGCTCATTCTAGATTATTAGGAGTACTTTGTTTTTATAATAATTTTATTACCTCCATTTCTAAAATTTTGCAATTAATTGTGATATTTTATGTGAAAAAATGTCATTATTAATTATAAGTATAATAAACAAAAAAATTAGAAGGAAAAGGATTAGAATTGATATTAGTATGTACTAGATAATCCCCATGCGATGCACAGTTTTTTATTTTATTGTTTTACATTATTTTAAAAATACAAAGAAAATAATTTGTAAATTATTGGTTTTTGATTTTCAATGAATTATTAATAGCATATAATAGCTAATATTTAATTTAGTTTTGACTTTAAAAATACTTTTTTAGTATAATGTTAAATAATATTATTTTTAATATTATTTAAATTTTATTGATCGCTATATAAGATTGTAAGTGATAAATTTTTATGTTCTGTTACCAAAATAAAAGTTAGTAAGTGAAAAACAATATGCAGAGGCTCAAGCTAATCTTCATCTGGACCCTCATAATCGGGTGTTTGCGGATATTGAACTATCCTTGGCTGAGCAGTTGGGGAAGGTTCGAAAGGATTATGCCTCTTTTATTCAGCAACAAGCTAAGCTGGATTGGCTTAAGTATGGGGATGAAAACTCTACTGTGTTTCATAATAGTATCAAGCAACGGAGGTCTCATAACCATATTCGTATGCTTTTTGTGGATGATCAAGTTGTTAGTGACCCTTTGGCTATTCGACAAGCTTTCCTCTCTTATTATACTGATCTTCTTTGTAGTAAGATGGACAATCGAGCTCGTTTGAACATGCAGACGGTACACGCTGGGCCTATTCTGTCAGAGGATTTGTGGCCCCTCCTTGACTTTGATTTCAGTGTTGATGAGATAAAGAATGCTATTTGGGATATTGATGATAATAAGTCCCCGGGCCTGGATGGTTTTAATAGCAAATTTTATAAGGCCTCGTGGTCGGTGGTGGGGTCTGATGTGGTGAGTGCTGTGCGCCAATTCTTTAGCACCGGTAAGCTCTTGCGCTCTTGGAACACTACTACCATTACTCTTGTCCCCAAGGTGTCTTCTCCTTCTAACCCAGGGGATTTTAGGCCTATATCCTGTTGCCATACCCTCTACAAGTGTATATCAAAACTCATTTGTTCGCGGTTAAAGCGTGTTGTGGGTGGTATCATTTGTCAGACACAGGGTGCTTTTGTTCAAGGGAGAAATATCAGTCATAATATTCTCCTCTGCCAGGATCTCGTGAAGCACTATTCTAGGAAGAATTGCTATCCAAGTTGCTTGATTAAAGTTGACCTCAGAAAGGCCTACGACACTATGGATTGGGATTTTCTTCAGGATATGCTCATTGCTCTAAACTTTCCCCCTCATGTTGTTCGAATCCTCATGGTGTGCATCACTTCTACTCAGTACTCCCTATTGGTTAATGGCAGTCCATCTGATATTTTCCAGCCTAAGAGGGGCTTGAGACAAGGGGACCCAATGTCTCCTCTTTTGTTTGTTTTGGGGATGGAGTACCTCTCTCGCTTGATGATTATGGTGGGAGCTGATAGTGGTTTCAAGTTTCATCCTAGGTGTCGGGGCTTGAAGCTTAACCACCTTACATTTGCAGATGATCTTATGTTGTTCTGCAGAGGAGAGCTCCACTCTGCTACCCTTTTATGCCAAGGGTTGAATTCTTTTGCTGCTGCTTCAGGTCTGTGTGCTAATTCGTCTAAATCGGCAATATATTTAGCAGGGCTACCATGTGCAGTGCGTTCTCACATAGCACAACATCTCCATTTCCCTTTTGGGCTCTCTTCCCTTTCGTTATTTGGGTGTTCCATTGTCTTCGAAAAGGCTCTCTAGCTGTGATTGTGATCTTCTAGTTGACAAGATGACGGCTCGAATCAGATCCTGGTATTCCAAGCACTTATCCTATGCTGGTCGTCTCCAACTTGTTAACTCTGTCTTGATGAGCATTAGTACGTATTGGTGCATGATCTTTATTTTGCCTAAATGTGTTATTAAGAAAGTGAATGCTTTGTGCAGGGCTTATCTTTGGCATGCTGATATGAATAACCCTTCCCCTGGTAATGTTAGCTGAAAAACTGTTTGTAGTGGGAAAAAAGAGGGTGGTTTGGGTGTTAGAAATCTAGAAATGTGGAATATTGTTGCTATTGGTAGGCTATCGTGGCACATCTATAATATGCCTGAGTCACTTTGGGTTCGTTGGATTCATGGCGTGTATACTAAGGGAGTAGATTGGTTGCGTTTTAACCCTCCTCCTACTGCCAGTTGGTCCCTTCGGAAAATCTGCAGTGTTAAGCATAGCTTGGCTCCTTGGATTCAACGGGGACAATATCAAATTGCAATGGTCTACAAAGAATATTCTCAACAGCTTGTTCGGGTTCCTTGGAACCACTTCGTTTGGAATAAAGCCTCTATTCCGAAGCATCGTTTTACTCTCTGGCTTGCTTGCCATCATAAGCTCAAGACTAGGGATATTTTGATGCGGTTTGGTATCATCCCAGATGCTAGTTGCCCTATGTGTAATTCTACAACTGAGACTCTTGAACACCTCTTCTTTGATTGTGTTTTTAGTACTCAATGTCTGACTATGCTTTCGGATTGGTTGGGCATCAAGATTCCTCCTAATCTCGAAAGAATTGTTAGAAAGCGATGGAAATTTTCCAAGATGAAACGACAGATTCTTGTCACTAGCATCTGTTGTTTATGCTATCATATATGGCGGGCCAGGAATGATGCGGTTTGGCATCTTCAACTGAGCACTCCGACTGCTGTGCTACACAGGATTCGACAAGAAGTGACATGGAGAATTGGGGCTTTATATCCTTCTTTTTCAGAGGATTGGTTTAGGCCTTTTTCTTCCTAGTTTCCTTGTATAGTTTTATATTTGTTTATAAGGTCCCCCCTTCCTTGGCATATGAAGAGTGAGTTAGAACAACCCTTCCTAGAAGGTGGGTTCTTTCTTCATACTGATGCTCTTACAAGGTTGGTGGCGGTGCCCTTCTTTTTGTTTTGTATTCGTCTTTGTTTGGTGATATGAAAGTTTTTCTCATTTTCCAAAAAAAAAAAAAAGTTAGTAGATTATATTATTTCAAAGAACAAATTTTTTGGTTTCTAAAATCAAAGCTATCAAGTTATTATTGTTTGTTGAACAATGAAAAGTTACACACATCTTATTTAAATAATTTAGTGAAAGCTAATTAATCATAAATATACTAATTGAGAAACACATTTGCCATTTGTCACTTCATAAGCTCATTATGCCAAATGTCATCAATTTATGAATTAATTAATAGTAAATAGTTTTGCCGACAAGGTAAATGAACTGCGTTACACATGATCTTGATAGATGATGAGGTAAATTATTTTGGTACCTAACAAAGGGAATCATATAATTTATCAACAAATTTAAAAGGTTTACTCACACTAATTACTGCTATAATATTGTATTAATCAATGTGTCTTATATTTTTTTTGCAATCACAAATGTCGTTTACAAAGAAATTTTTTCCCATATTTGAGGTTTGTTTTCTACGTCAATATACATGTCTCAATATTGCTATCTGCCCTAAAATGTTTTGATTCTTACATCCATTGTAGTATAATTCCGCAGGGACTGTACACATGATCAACTTGATATGTGATTCAATAAATGAAAATGTTTTGATTTCACTATATTATATCGCTAACATTTAGTAAATATTAAACTTCCGATTTGACACATGTACACAATAATATTACTGCTAACATTAAAAAAAAATTTAACGAAATCCGTGCATAGCACGGGTATAATCCTAGTATAATGATAATTCACATATTTCCCATACACTTTTATTAACATATAATGATTGTTCAAAAAAAATTATTAGCAAATAATGACATCACCACAGACAAATAGAGGGAAAAAATCTCTTGAGAATTTAACAACTCATCACTTTTTGAGTTTGCTTATGTCATTCGTATTTTGCTTTAGTATAACAAAAATATATAGATATAGATTTTGATAGATATCAAAGTGTTAATGATTTTTTGGAAAGTCAATGTTTAGCCACCGATTGAACAATATGTTCCACTAGTCTCATTTTCTTGACTTTATTTTTTAATAAACATTTCTATTAAAGGCATGGCTGTATATATCTTTCTTGTCCACAACATAATCAACGTAATCAATTTGACAAACTAGGTCCGGTCGGTTCATCACATCAGTTATTCGAGCTATCGGGTTAGCATTGTTTCGATTTCGGTGTCGATTCGTTGCAGTTTGAGTCGAGTGTCAATCAGTCTCGGGTTGTCATCGGTTAATAATTGATTTGTTTTTACCAGGTTTAGATCGGGTTTGGTATGTTTTTTCCAAGTTTAATTCGGCTACAAATTACTAATTACTATAGAGTTAGCTAATATCAGATTAAGTTGTTAATATTTTTTTAATTGATGATAAGATTCCCTTTAATTAAGGAATAATGGTTACAATGCAAATAAATTAGTGATTATTACTTTGTTACTTTTATTTGTTTGACCGTAAATTAAAATTAAAGTTTTATTGATAAGTGCAATTATTTGCACTAAATGTTTATATTTTTATGCTCCTTTGCGGTGTTTTGAAGGCGATTCGGGGTCATTTCGTTCGGTTTCACTCTATTTCGATGTCTCATGGTCTAAGTATGGGAAAACGGGTGAATTATGGTATTTTGAGTTGTTTTTGTGGGTGTTCGGTGCTAATCTTGTATACATTGCTCAAAGAACGTATCAAGCTATCAATTTTGTCAAGCCATGAAGAGTAAAAGAGCAAAAGAGTTGAAAAGTGTTGTTAATGCAAAAGTTTTAAGGTGAAATTTGATACATGTCTACTCTTTTGGCCATAACTTTTGATAGGAATATCGTATTAATGCAAGGTTTGCGGCATTGGAAACTAGACTTCAAGGGCTTTCCAAAGGTATATTATATGTCCGATTCCGATAACCGAGCAAGAAATGGCGAACGTTTGAAGTCAGCAGAATCTGTCTGCCAGGAAACGCCGACTCGGCTGTAGGTATTTTTATCAGAACGCCGACTCGGCGAAAGAGGCTGGCAAGTGCATTGAATTTTCCAGAAGCTCAGGACGACTCGGCTGTCTTGGCATTTTTTGGGTAGCCGACTTGGCGATATCTAATCTCAAGTTTTATACGTGTTTTTCTCCGGGCTTTCTTTGGGCCTAGGGTTAATTACCCTCATTAGTATAAATAGCATCTAAAATTCTGATTAGGGTTTCTTTTTTTCCTCCCTTGAACTTTACTTAGTTTTTGCTTAATCTTCCATTAATCTAGCCTTTAATTTCATTTTAGTTTTATTTTACTTTGCAAGAACATTAATCTAGTCTTTGAGAATTATTCATCCTTCAACTTTGTAAGTTTATTTTCTTCTTTTGCCTTTGAATTATTGTATTAGTTTAAGTTTTGTTAGTTGAACATTGAATTCTAGCTTTAATCATCCTTTAATAATAATTTCATTTTCTCCATTATTGTTTAGTATTCATTTTCATCATTATTAAGTATTTAATCATTGCTTGTTTTAGTTTAATCCTTAATTCATTGTCATTCATGTTTAGCATTGAATTTGAATTGATATTTATTGCATTTACCATGTCTAGTGAGTAGATCCATTTTCTAGGGTTAGAGTTTGAACCTATTAGTTAAGTATGAATTGATTCTTGGATGTGTCTATGAAACTATGGATTAAAGTGATTAAATTGTGCCAAATAACCCTAAATTAAATATGCTTTGTCGAACCATTCAATAGAACTAGCGTGTGAGATTGGGATCGCCTTTGCTTTAGGGTAAACTTTAGTTAAATTCTTATTAATTCGTTCAATAAAGTTAACGCGTGAGAATTGAATTAATAGGGTCTAAATCTAATAGTTAATCAACAGAGCGAGAGTTTGAGATTAACAAGATCAAGTTTAATCACGCAATTAATCCTACACTTCATAGACACTAATGAGAATTGGATCATGCAAGACTTTAGGGGATGCCCGACACCCTAGATTTCCTCATCATATAGCTTATATCACATCTTTATTATTGCATTCTTAGTTGTTAGCTTACAAACCAATCACTATTTTTATTCCCTTAGCAATCTAATCAACCAAAATCGTAAAGTCCATTGTCCCAAGCTTCTTTGTGTTCGACCCGCGACTACACGTACACCGTGCGCTTGCGGTTAAATAAAATTTGCACATCATTTATCATTTTTAATCTAATTTGATTTAAAATAGTTAAATACGCATTAACCATTGATTATTAACTCTGATTACTACTATGTTAAAATTAAAGTTTTTATAAAATTTTATTATTAATATATCTGTCACTTTATTAGATTAACTATGATTAAATATGAGTCGATCACACGTCTATATTAAAAATTGATTCAGGTTACAACCGTTCGATTTAGAACTTCGTTCAGGTTAAGTTAATTTTAGTCGGAGCGAATACAGTTTCAAGCATAATTCAGGTCAGATATAACTCATGTTGGTCACCATTACCTTCGGCTAATCTCGGTTAACGGTTATATGTCAGTTATAAAAATCGATCGCATATCAGGTTCAATTTTTCGATTTTTGGTTGTCAATCGGTTCCGGTTCAATGTTGGTTCGGGTAATATTGGTTCGAAAAACCAAAAAAGGAACACACTTTTGAGTCAATTAATTTTTTGTTTCGGTTTGAGTTTTCGAGTCGGGTCACATTTGAACATCTCTAATAATATAGCTTGCATGATTTTATCTAGAGGTGTTCATTTTGTTGATCTTTCAGACGGGTGTCATCCGGTTCAGTTGTGCTTCGGATTGGTTACATATCAAATATATGTTTCGGCGGTTCACACTCGGATCGGGCCGATAGTCATGATTCCATTGAAGATTAGTTATTTGAGCTATCAATTAGCATTGGTTCCGTGTCAGTTAAAGTTTGATTCAAGTGTCAATCGTTCTCGGTTTGTCATCGGTTCATAATTAGTTTGATTTTACCGGGTACATATCGTGTTCGTATATTTATTTCAAGTTGAATTCGGCTACGAATTACTAATTACTATCGATCGAGTCAACATCGGATTAAGTTGTTAATCATTTTTCAATTGATGATAAGATTCTTTTTACTTAAGGGAAAACTACTTTTAAAACTCCCAACTATTCGCGGTGTAAATATAAAACTCTCAACTATTGATTATTATTCAAAACTCTCAATTTTAGGCCCATTTTGATGTTAAAGCATTGATACAATTTCATAACCTGTTTAACAGGTTACTATTATGTTAAAATGGGAGGGCACGTGAAGGGTCGCGTAAGGTCAAAGGAGGTGAGCTGATTAATAAATACATTTGGATCCCACTACTTCTCTACTAAAACTAATTTACCCGATTATAAGTTATCTTGGACTTTAAATTTAAAATGGGCCTAAAATTGGGAGTTTTAAATATTAATCTATTATTGGGAGTTTTATATTTAAACTGCACATAGTTGAGAGTTTTAAATGTAATTCTCCATTTACTTAAAGCAAAATAGTTAAAATGCAAATCAGTTAGTGATAATTATTCAGATATTTACTTTTACTTGTTTGACTTTACATTAAAATTAAAGTTCTACAGTTTTTCTTATAATTTGATTTAAAATAGTTAAATAAACATTGACCATTGAACTTTAAATATATGAAACTATGTATTTAGAAAATTTATTTATTAAAATATCTATCTCTTTATTAGATTAACTAATAAGATGATTGAATATGAGTCGATCATTTTTCTATGTTAAAAATTGGTTTAAGTCCACAGCAGTTCAATTATAAATTCATTTGGGTTACGTCGGTTTTAGTCGGATCAAGTTCGGTTTTGAGCATGATTCGAGTCAGATATGATTGGGGCTGGTCACTAGTAGGTTCAGGTTATCTCGGTTATAAAAACCGCTCGCAGTTCGAGTGTGACTTCAGTTTGGGTAGCGTTGATTCTTAAAACCTTAAAAAAAAAACACATTTTGGGGTCAGTAAACTTTCGACTTCCGTTCGGATTTTCAGACCAGATCACATTTAAAAAGCTCTAATTTCATCCCAACAAACAATTTCATCATGTAATAGATTTATTCAACTAGTATTAACCATAAATTGACATAACAATCTAATTTCCTTGAACAACCATGATTGCATTTAGGTGATCGAACGAGTTCGAGCAAATACCAAAATAAATTGACCAAGTGTTCGAACAAGGTACATAATGCTCGAACAAGTGAAAATTTGAAATAAATAAGATTATTTATCAAAAAAAAGGCATATAATAAAATTATAATCAAACTTATTCCAAAACTAAGCGTGTAATCCGCAATTCTTAGGTTCGCTGTTCGCACTTACTAAGTGCGAACAGACTGAAAAACTGAAACAGAACGTTCGCACTTACTAATAGCGAACAGCCTGATTTAGGTCAAAAAGTCAAAAGTCAACTCCATCGGCCGCTGTTAGTAAGAGCATCCGATTACTTGGCTAATTTTTTTGACCTGTTCGCAGTTACTAAGAACGAACAGACACTTGATTTTTTTGACCAGTTTATTACTGTTCGCACTTTGTAAGTGCGAACAGTCCCGAACCTGTGCTTTGGGGTATCAGACGCTTATATTTGGAATAAGTTTGATTATGATCTTATTGTATGCTTTTTTTATAAATAATCTTATTTATTTCAAATAATCCGAACACGTTGAGCAAGTGTTCGAATGAGCAAGCTCATTTTGGGCCCTAGTTTGTTCCGTTTGTTATGTACTTGCTTTATATGTTGACAGCACGATGGACTTTGAATTGAAATATTTATATGTCCCACTAATAATTCAAAATTTTATTGATTTTCCTACCATAATTCAAACTTTTAATCATGAATAATCTCAATTTTTAAAATCACTTGTCAAAAACATTATTATCCAAATAGTAACATATTTTCGCAGATTACATACCTAAAAAATCAAAAATATTAAATGGAAATTTACCAAAAATAATCCAACATATTCGTGATTTTCCTATAATAATCTCATCTATTGATTAACCATGAATAACCCCAACTTTGAGGGTTATTATCTTAGAGTAAACCCGATGACCAACTAACTTGTTATAGCAAATTTTATTTTTTATAAAAAAAGATAAATTAAAAAATATCGAAAAAAATATTTAAAAAATGTTCACAAATAATTTATGATTTTTATTTATTTTGTAGAACTTTTTATGTAAAATTTTAAAATTTTTCTCCGATTTTAAATTAATTTTCAATTTACCTTTTTTGGAAATTACCTACTATAGCAGGTCATCGGTTGCTCAAGTTTACTCTAGAAATATACTTCCTTCGTTCTGAAATACTCGCTACATTTGATTTATGAGTACTATTTATTATTCAAGCTTATTTTATATATAACGACTAACGTGTAAGAAGAAATATAGTCAACTAGGATCTTGCTTGAATCGTCTAATTGCATACTTTCATAATATTAAATTTTTATAATTTTTAGCTAAGTGTAGTTTAAGATATTAATAATCAAAATTGTGCGTTGGATTGCGTAAAAAAGTGAAATGTAGCAAGTATTATGAAACGGAGAAAGTAAGTTGGAATTATTCATTGTAAATCAATAGCTAAAATTATTGTAGGAAAATCACGAATAGATTGAATTATTATACGTTTATCTCATATATACATTCATTCAATCCAACAACTCCTGTGTAAGCATATTTCAAGTAGCAGTGTGTAGCAGTAGCACCAATTTATAATACAACTTCACAAAATAATCATTCATTTTCTCTGTTTTCCTAATAATGAATCCAAATTCTAAGAACAAATCAGATGAAATAATCCTAGATCTTTCCCCAGCAATCCGCCTATACAAGAGCGGATTTGTAGAACGACTACCAATTCTAGATCCACCTCCAGTTTCTCCAGGATTCCATCCCCAAACAGGCGTAAATTCCAAAGACATCAAAATCTCCATTAATACAAACCTCAAAATTCGAATCTACAACCCTAAAAACCCAGAATTACCCTATAATCAACCCAAATTACCACTCATATTATACTTCCATGGCGGCGGATTTCTTCTAGAAAGCACGTTTTCAGCGAAATATCACAGTTACCTCAATCGATTAGCTTCAAAAGCCCGATCGATAATTGTTTCAGTTGAGTACAGAAGAGCGCCAGAACACCGACTTCCTGCCGCTTATAATGATTGTTGGGATGCGTTAAATTGGGCGATCACTACAAACGAACCATGGATTAGAGATTTTGTAGATTATTCTAGAATATTCTTGATGGGAGATAGTGCAGGAGGGAATATCGCTCATCAAACAGCAATCCGAATCGCGATCCACAAAATTAGGTATAAAATCGATGGTATTATTTTGGTTCATCCCTATTTTTGGGGCAAAAATCGGATGGGTGATGAGAAAAATAAACGAAATTATTTTTCGATTAGGGATTTGCCGGATATTGTATGGGAATTCGCTGGACCAGGGATTGAAATTGGGGTGGATCATAAGTGGATTAACCCAGAAAATGAACCGAATTTGGGGAAATTAGGGTGTAAACGAGTATTGATTTGTGTGGCGGAGAAGGATGTGTTTCGAGATAGAGGATTGTATTATAAGAAGGTTCTAGAAGAAAGTGGATGGGAAGGGAATGTGGAGGTTTTTGAGTCTAAAGGAGAAGATCATGTTTTTTATTTGATGGAACCTTCTTCTCCAAATTCTCTTGAGCTTATGGCTAGAGTTGTTGCTTTTATTAATCCTTCATTGTCTAAACTCTGAATATGGAAAACTATGGTTAGAGTCTGGGGAGGGAAGAAAGACGGTAACTCATACTTTGTGTTAAATTCCAGATATTTATATTTAAATATTACTCTCGGTTTAGAATATATTACTTTGGAGTGAGAGATTTGATTAATACTTTCTTCGAATCATTTTAGATGTCCCATTTGAATTTTCACGGTTATAAGAGTGATGTGGGGTCCATTATAAAGATGATAGTTGGATATTTTAATTTATTAAATTAACTAGTATAATACCCGTGCAATGTACGGAATTTTAAAACTTTCATATATATAGTAATTTAACTGTTTGATAATTTTTTATTAGCACAATTGTTAATTATTCAGATAAAAAAAATTTCATAATCATAGAAAAAAGTTTACATACTCGATCAATGTAAGTTATTGACAGTTTACATTTTAATGCAACAATAGAAAAATTAAAAATCAAATAAGAAAATAAGAATGATTGAGTAAAGTGACACGTGGCGAATAATAGAAATTTCACAGCTCTCATTCTGAAGCCGCCATGTGTCACAGTAGTTTCTGAATTAGTATATTTATGATGATTGTAAAGGTGGTAATTGAGGTATTGGAAGTTGGAAAAGTAGGGTAAAGGTGGAAGTTCGGTATTGGGAGTAGTAAAAGTGGGGATATTTAGGTAAAGGAAAGACAGAAAAAAAAAAAGAAAATGGGACAATTGATATGAATTTGTCAAATAAGGAAATGAGACATCTAAAATGATTCGGATGGAGTATTGTTGAGATAGGAGTATATCGACAATATAAAATAGGATAAATGGACATTAATAATTCTCAACTTTGCGTGATCCGCTCAAAACAATCCCAACTTTCGATTATTTTCTAACATACCTAACTTTGCCACTTATTTGCTCAGAACATACCCTTGTCTATGTTTACCGGTTATAGCAGGTAAAATTCTCTTATAACCCATTAGTTCCCACCTCCCTCCTCAATAACTCAACTGACCTAACTTTACTCAAAGGGCTTTCTCTGTAAAAACTCCATTTTCAAGATTTGGTAAAATTTTCCATTGAAATCGAAGAGAAAATGAAGAAGAGTCGCTCCTCATCGTCATCCATGGTACGTTTCTTGAAATTATATGTCATTTCGTTTTGTTTAATCTGTTATTTGAATAAAATTGGTAAATTGGAATCCTTTTTTTCTGATTTGAGGATTGATTTGAGAAAGATAAAATTAATGGTGGATTGATTTAATAGAGAAGATAAAATTAAAAGAAAGAAAAGATGAGAGATTGATTTGAGGAACAAAAAGGTCATTAATGGTGGATTGTTTTGAAGAGATAAAGGTTGAAGATGAAGTTTATAAAGGGGAAAAGAAATAATAAAAAAAGAATTTCAACGGGCAAAATTTTACCTGCTATAACCGGTAAACATAGACAAGGTCACAAGGGTATGTTCTGAGCAAATAAGTGACAAAGTTAGGTATGTTAGAAAATAATCAAAAGTTGGGATTGTTTTGAGCGGATCACGCAAAGTTGGGATTATTAATGTCCATTTATCCTATAAAATATGTATCCAATGTGAGATCTTGTTAAAGTCGTCTTAATATATACTTTTATAAATATATTTTTTATAATTTTTTATGATGTGTATTTAGAAATATTAAGGCTTGAATTTTACTTTGAAAAGTGTGCAGTAAGTAAACAGAAAGAACTGAAAATCGAGGAGTATTTTATTATATTTGAGAAGTATTTTTTTTTAAATTACAAGATAAGTTAGGCCTTGAGGGTAGAGAAGTCTTGGAAGGAAATGTAACGAGGATCGATCACAAGATCTACATGAGAACGTGATTCATCTTTCAACTATGTAGTCTATAGAATTTTTCACTACATCAAAATTGATTATATAAAAATATTATAAATTAAGTTTTAAAAATTAAATTATCCTCCCTAATATACATTATTAAGGGAGTAAAAAAAAAGGATTGAAAAACAAAATGGGTTGATATCCAATATAGAGAAGTAAAAATTTATATATTACCTTTATTCCACTGAAAATGTTCGGTTTACTTTTTCATGCTATTAAATGCACTTATTGATACTTAACATCTTACTATATGTAACCAAATATTATAAAAATAGATATTAATAATCTTTGTTTTGAGTTAAATCATAAAACTCACTTGATCATGTTTTAATTTATAAATTAAAAGTAAAATGCAACGGAAGATTAATAAATAAATAATGTGAAAAAATAAATTGAACATTTTTAGTGTAATGAATAAAGTAAACAATGAAAAAATAAAGAACAAGATGTTAGATCAATTTTTCTTCAAAAAAAAAAAAAAAGATGTTAGATCAATTTTTGAAATTAAGATCAAAGACCCACTTCAATAGACCAGTGTCATTCTAGCATTTTATGCGCCTTATACAAACTAAAAGGAGTGAACCCTTTTTATGAAGAATTGATTCTAGGTATTTAAAAAAATAATATAAGCAAAATTAACGAATATTATCTATTATAATTATCATATACTTTTTAATTGATAAAATAATTAATGTACTCCCTCCTATTCAAGCTAGTAGTCTCATTTGTTTTTTGGCACAATTTACTTAGTTATACAAACTAAAAGGAGTGAACCCTCTTAATTTGTATTTCACTCTTAATCTACAAGTCAAAACATAGTCATGCGAGATCTTGTTTAATTCGTCACAATACAAGGATTATTAATATCAAATTTTCATAATTTTTAGTTAAGATTAATTAGAGATATAAAGGGTTAAAATGGTGCATCGACAAGTGTGAAAAAGTATGAAAAAGTAAATGAAACTAGTAGCTTGAATATGAGGGAGTAAATTTTTAAGTGTCTATTTAATTAACAAGTCCACCAGACCAAAAATAGATTGATTTATTTTTGACAATTTTTCCTTTGTTTACATGTATAGAGTTGATTAAGAGAGATGATATGAATTGAACTCAAAATAAAATACAAGACCAATTAAGAGGAACATAGTACTTTCCAAGAATCCTATTGATCACAATATACAAAGAACATATTCAAGTTTCATACAATTAAAATGAAATAAACTTCATATAATTATAACAAAACAAAACTACTAGGCAAAGGCAAACAAAGGTATCCAAACATTACAACAGATCCACCCGCTCACAAATCTATAATTTAATCAAGGTTAAAAACCTTAAAACATAAACAAAAAAATTATAAAACGGGTCAAGCGGATCAAAACAAATCAACATAATTTGTTGCAAGTCGGGGTTAACGATGTAATTTTCAACTTAATTAACTAAATAGATTGGGTTCGGATCAGGGGTATTCTAACCTGTTAATATATGACTCGAACCCGACTCAACCTGAACTGTTTTACAGATATATCTATAATATAGATGTTTGGCAGATTGCTTTTTTAATTAGTTATTTAGTTAACTCTTAATTAGTCAAAAACAAACAAATACGTATTTAGCTTGTTAGCTAGCATTAAACCAAACCAAAAAACTAGTCATAATAGTTTAAATCATTGGCTTTTACCTTACCTTTTTCCTAAAGAATAAGGATCAACAAATAACTTTACCAAATATCTTTGAAACATCTAACTTGAAACATCAGATATACCCAATACTTACACCGGTTAAACTAAAAGTTTAAACTAACAGCTTCAACTAAAAGTCATTCGGAAAACCTAGTCAATTCAAAATCATATGAATTTCCAGCAAGGACACGATCCAATCAACTCAACTACAATTAGCCAAACGGCCAACCCATAAGTCGAGCTTTGCCTAAAATTTAAAGTTACGAACCACCAGCAAACAACGTTATGGGTATAAACACAAACCTTATAGCAAACTTTTACAAATGACAGGGAATTTTAAACGAACAAATACCAATCATTCTCAACGTTATGGGTATGAGGTTATTCGACAAAACCCTCATTGATCTAAGATTTTCGGGTTATAAGTAAGAAGCATCCATGCAGGTTTAGCTTCAGTCAGTCTTACCTATTACAAGAATATCTTTGTCCATGGGTCTTTCTCGAGCCGAGAAAATCTTAGACCGCATCCTCCATTATGAATATGGTTGTTATCTTCCATCTTTCTTTAGACACAAAGTATACTTCTTATGAACGGAATATACTGGGTACAATGATGATGATAACGTAAAAGGGGATGATGACACAAACAGAATATCAACTAACTAAGCTTAAATCAGTAGTCTTCTAAGAATTCTATAATGTAAACACAAGCAGATCTACCCAGGTAGATCTAAGTAAATAGCAACGATTTAAGATAATAGCTATCGAATAAGCTATAGTTACGGGTCATCAATGGAATATAACACAAAGATACTTCAACGACAGAAAACCAAAGGACTGCCTATCGGGATAGAAGAAAAGGCAATTTCTAACGGAAATACACTATTTCAACTTTAAGATACTATTTCCGAAGGTGAAACCAAAAATAACAATTCTCATTCTATTTATTTGACGAACCAAGATTTAGTAGTCAAATGTCCAAAATATAACAAACATATTCCTACAACTTTAAAGAAAGAAAGGATCTTCAATTTAACTTAAGATTAACATACCCAACAGAGATCAATTTATTTCCATCAGCCCACCACAACTGGATAGAAGATTAGAGCCGAATTGGACCTTGCTTGGGTTGATCAATCTCGGAAAATGGAATCTTACCATACCATCAACTGCATGGCTAACCATCCGCATCAAACTTGCATTTTGTTGTATGAAGCGCCCTCAATTCAAAACCCGAGCAGCTCTCCTGTACAACACAAGGGCAAATACAGGGAGAAATGGTTATGCCAACATTATAGCTTCAGCTACCACTACTTTATCTCTATCCATTACCAGCTGATCAACCAAGCTTGTCTACAGGCTCCAATGTCTACCAGTACGAGAAATGAGATGCTTGACTAAATCTCTACTTTCTATTTCACACACCAAACACAAGGTCACTACAAAAGATTTATGCTTATTAAGCAAATTTATTATGGCACATATACGAAAATAGCAATTCAGTAAGCACAACGTAAAAATCAACCAAATAAACAGATCAATATAAGCTTATACAGCCTAGACACTGGACAGCAACAGCAAATAAATATCAATCAGCACACCAAATACAAAACTAAACTCAAAAAGACAGTAACCAGAACAGATAGTACTCTAGAGAACTAATTGTTTTAAAAAAGACAATCAAGACAATAATGCGACCTACGGCAAATTAACAAGCCAACAAATCCAGTAGCATACTTGGAAAAAACAAAATTTCCAGGTCCATGATCACTCAGCCTGAAGCAGAACTACAGCTACTGTGCTTGTCAATTTTGGGCACCACCATATCCACCACCGTAACCCATCTGTGAACCGGCCTGAGACCCATAACCACCAGCACCATATCCACCATTACCATTTGGGTCACCATATCCACTCCCATAGCCCCCTTGCCTCTCTCCTGCACCACCAGATGCATTGTTACCTACCCCTCCAGAACGATTACCTACATTGCCATATCCATCACCACCACCACCATAACTCCCATATCCATAACCTTGACTCCCATACCCAGAGGCTGCACCTGGAGATTGACCAGTCAGGCCACCACTTCCTGCACCACCAGCACCCCAAGGACCTGCATTTCCATATCCAGCTGCACCATAACCAGAAGCCGCCTGTGCATTCCAGGAACTCCTTTGAGCATTTGGATTCCCATACATTGCACTGGCAGGCCCTCCATATCCAGGATACCCACCATAGCCCATGCCAGCATTGGAAGGCCCATACCCATAACCTGCTGCACCATAGCCTGAAGAACTATAATTGGGAAAACCACCACCTGCATTCTGACCCTGCATATATCTATTCGAACCCATCCTGTTATCATAAGCATTCTGGCCGCCACCAGAATTATAACCGCCGCCACCCCCACGATTACCCATACCAGGGTTGGCATCCTTGGGTAAAGCACGCTTAACCTCAACTTGCTTCCCGTTTAAATCATGGAAGGTAGTCTGCAAAACTCTATCTACTGCATCCTCGCTGTCAAAAGAAATGAATCCAAATCCTCGGGGTCTATTCGTATTCTGATCATACATTATAACGACATCAGTTACACTACCATAGTTCTCAAAGTACTCCCGAAACCCTTCATCAGTTAAAGTAGCAGGTAATCCTCCAACAAATATCTTCTTGGTCCTAATGTTTCCTCCTCCACCTACGTCTCTACCACCATTGTTTCCTCTTCCAGAGTTTTGCTGATCTTCTCTTGACATCGCTCGCTTAGCCTCAACCTGAATTAAAAACCAAAACTTATACAATGAAATTTGAAAGATGAGCACTAAAGAGAAACAGTAACATTCATAAGGGTTTATCCACATACATACCAAAATCATTAAAAATAATAAACCAATACCTAATCTAAGAAACAATACTATAAACCGAATGAAGAAAAAAGAGAAGGAATAGGTAAATACCGACATACCGTTCTACCATCGATAGTATGTTTATCCTGAAGAACTCTATCAACAACAGAAGGATCTGAAAAAAGAACAAATCCAAAACCTCTAGGCCTACCAGTTGTTTTATCTCTCATAATATTAGCCTGATAAACATCTCCATACTGCCCAAAATACTCTTTAAGCTTTTCTTCATCCGTTTCCCATGAAATCCCACCTACAAACAATTTCCCTTGATCTGAATCCATCCTTAATTTCTATTACGATTAAAACCTAATGTAAACAAATTCAAAACTTCTCTCTCGTTTTTCAGTCACCAATTAGATTGATGAGGAGAGAGAGAGATAGGGTTGTAGAGAGAGAAAGACGGAGGAACTGAGAAGGAAAGATGATAAGGGTTTTGTTGGGGGCGGAAGGAGGGATGGAACTGGAAGGTTTGCAAGTAACCAAAACAATACGGGGTTTTTGACTATTTTGTGAGAAGGATGGATCAGATTTCCTTGTTTTAACGGTTAGGATTTTTCATCTTTACATTATTTCTTTTTTCTTTTTTTTTCCCTTTTCATCATCTTTTCTTAATGGGGTGTGAACTCTCATCTCTACCCCTAGATCTTTAAAAAAAAAAATCACAAATTTTGAAAAAAAAAAAAAATCACAAATTTTGTTGTGAAATACGGTCTCTCCGGGAGACATATTAGATATATAGGTTAAATAGTGCAATTAATACAAATTAAAAAAAAGATGCCTGCTTTTTGTTTTGAGATTGTCTTTGAGAGAGGGTCTCTCACAAGTGTAACTGGATTGAAATTAGGCTGGTGAAACTAAACTAGTTGGATTGGGTTCGGTGAAACAATTTGGTAAACCTCACGGTTAACAAGTGGATTTTTTAAAAAAAGTTTTAATTACTTTGTGGAAAACCCAAAACCTTAGAGTTAACACGTGAAATTTTCCATAATTGTAACCATAAATGTAAATGTACATATAATAAGTCTGATAAAAGCTAATTTGACATGTAAATATATATATATATATATATACATATATATATATATATATATATATATATATATATATATATATATATATATATATATATATATATATATATATATATATTGAAAACAAAACAAGAAAAACAAAAAATAAGGCAAACAAGGATGCAGCTAATACAGCTTGTGCGACATACGTAGAACTTCACATCACGCGGACCATGCACGACCTGTAATCGGTGGCGAACTCGGGTTTTAGAGTCCCATGGGGATCCCATAAAGGGATGAAATGTCGACATATTTTTGTTGTAAAATTAACAACTGAAATATTCAGACAAAATTTTATCAGAGTCCAGTAACTCAACTACCACCGACCGAAAATTACATCAACAATCAACATAAATTTCTTTAAAAGAACAACATTGACAAAATTGCTTAGCATTTCAAGGCCATTGACCAATTTTTAGCGACTAAAGCATCATTGGCAGAGTTGTCTAAAATTTTCCCAATTTCAAGTCAATTCAACTCAAAAATATAATAATCAATTAGATTATCTATATATTTAGTACAGTAAAGCAAAATTAATTTGGCTCAAGATAACGCATTCAAATCTCGTACAAACATCGAATTTACACCCCTAAATTCATCATTAGTAGCAAATAGTAATATTTTTTAAAATGACTCATTTGAGCTCTTCACATAACCAAATTGACAAAAATTTAATATAGCAAACACCGAAAAAGGTAAAGAAAAAGTAATTTGGTGATAGAAAAAACTCACATTTTGTATCTGAATCACTTCACAATCCTACATTAGACTCCACTTCTTCATTTGGTTGTGAAATTTCAATGTAACACTTACTAAAAACGTACTATTTAGTACCTTATCTTTGAACTAATTCTACAAATAACATGACTTCTATATGGATTCAAAGAAGGAAGAAGAAAAAAGGAAAAAGAAAATCAAAGTATTAGATAGCTAAGGATACTATAATTTGAACAATATACTATTTCTTACTTATATCAAGGGACAACCGGACAAAGGCGACAAGCGGAAACGACTACTGGCTACAGGTGGGTGTGGTGTCTGGGGTCGGGGTAGTGGTGTCTGGGGTCGGGGTTGCGACGGTGGCTGCTGATAGGGTAAGTTAAAGGTTTTGGGGTATTTTTATTAGGAGAAAGAAAAAAGGTTTAAGAATGCTGATTTGCATTGCAAATAGCAAGCATGCCGTCGCGATTCTTTCCAAGCGAATTTAAGATTTTTTAAGTTTTTAAAAAATTGTCCCTAACGCATATGCCAAGAGTGCCCCAATAAAGATCCGCCCTTGCGTATTATTTCTTCGTTTTTATGATGAATGTAATAATAACTAACAAATTTAAGCAAACTTTCTTATTAGCACTTGGATACACTAAATCTAAACTACTACTATGAGTTATGACACAACGTACCTATATCGATAAAAAGCAACAACAAACGATATTAAAATGTGAGATTTTTATTTGTATTAGATTATTTAATACGATAAATGTAAGATTTTTAATTTTGATTTTTTCTATAGAATAATTGAGTTTAATTTCGACCCAGAGCCGATCCTACGTTTTTAGGGGCTCAGGGCAAAGATTATTTATGGGCCCCTAAACTATTATATGCATAGAAAAATTCAAACATAACACTCATTGAAAACACAAAATCTCACAAGAGACGGTCTATAGGATAGACCACAAAATTGGGCCAGCCCATTTCCCTTAACTGATTTTTTTATTATAATATCAATTATATTATGTTACAATCCTAAATGTAAGGTATTATAACCTCGAATATACTATTCTATAACCCCAAATATAAGTTATTATAACCCCAAATTATTTATTATAACCCCAAATATACTATGTTATATTTTGGGTTGAGCTTCATAGATTTCGTCTATAGAATAGACCGTCTCCCATGAAACTTACTGAATTGAAAACTAAAATTTTTAGGAGCTCTGAACGTTGACACGCCTTGCCCTTACTTAGAGCCGGCCCGACCATAATAGAAGTGTGGGGGCAAAATTGTTGGCGGTAGAATAATCAAAAGCCGTTGAATCGTTAAATTAAAGCTAAATCTAAACATCAAATCATCAAAAAACATCACGAAATGATTGTTAGAAAATGAACAAAATGCACTCTTCAATTATTCATGAAAAAGTTGAAAACTCCCACCATTACTGCAAATTTCTTTAATCCATTTCTCTTCTTTCCCTCATTTTCAAGGTCTCACCCAACTGGGTCTTCATACAGTTATTACTATGGAACCTTTTTCCTAACAAATTGTTTAATTGAAGAAATATTCAGATCTCTTTGTTTTAATGCAACCCCATTTTGTCTAAAACCTTTGAATTTGAGTTTTGAATCCCTAAATCTAGTCCCTTTTTTGTGTAGCCCCAAGGCCCAAATTTCTGTGTCCCTTTCTTGAAAGGTCATATTATCTTCTGGGTTGTTGAATTTTTCAGGTTTTTAGGTTGTAAATGACCCAAAATTTAGGTAAGGATGAGTTTTCGGAATTGGGTTTTGTTTATATCATCTTTTAACCATCTGGGTAGTTGAGATTTTTGCAATCAATTGCAAAATTCGACATTTTCTGAGTGGAAGTGAGGTTGATGAAATTGATTTTTTATGGTTTATGATTGAAGTGTTGAACCAACATGATATATGATGATGATCTTATGTTAAGTTTTGGTTCTTCTTTGGTTGGAGAAGTGGGATTTAGGGATTTTGATTAAAGGTTTATAAATTGTTGGTTTAGAAATGGATAATGGTAGGGGTACAAAAACTGAGACACTTATTAGTAGCTTAAAGGTTAATAAACAAGCAGCTTTGGAGAAGATTTTGGGTATGGAGGATGAATCTAAGAGGTTGTTATCACCTAGGAATGATGAAACTTCCTCAAAGTCTAAGAGGAAAGTTCAATGGAATGATACTAATGGTGGGCATAAGCTTGCAGAAATTGTGGAGTTTCTACCAAGGTAATTTGCCATATTAATATCATTATTGTTCATGTAATCTTTATTGTTGTTTGATGTTCTGTTGGAAATTGCAATTTGTGATACTCATAATATTTCATGTGCATTTCTTGTGTACTTTTTATTCACGTGAAGTTGCATATATTGTTTGTTAAGGCAGTGCCAATCCTGAGGTTAGTTTTTAGGTGCAACTGCTTGGGTTCAACTCATAAAGCGGCTTAAATTGAGTTAATTCTTATAACTAAATTAGTATTGGCATACCTAAGTTCTAATATGGATTGAACGTGCAACATTAGGTTTTTCAGTTAAGTGCATGTCAATCAAATTTTATAATTAATTGAAAAATAACTTTTCACTAACAAGTAACTGTTAGAGTGTAAAACATATCTTGGATTCCGAACCATTAGTTTAAGCTTTTAGTTGAGTTGGTCCACTTGGTATCATAAACCAGCATGACAAGAGGTGACAGGTTCAAATCCAATCACCCCTCATATAAAGTGAAATATTGAGCGCTTGCGTGCATTCACACTTAGCCCAATGGGCTTTCGCGTGAGGGGGCGTGTTAGAGTACATACAATATCCTGGAGCCTCAATTATTAGCTTAAACTTTTGATTGAGTTGGTTCCTTGACATGTTGGCTTCTAATAGTGACAAGGGTATACGGAGTGTTTTTCCTAGTTGTGGAATTAACTTAATGACATTGGGCAAAAGAAATGTTGTAATGAAATGTTGATTCCATTGGTTAGTGATCTTATCTTTTGCTGGTATACTAGTGTTATGTATATTTTGCAAGCTGTGGAATTTCCTTTGACATGGTGTTTTTGGAGTTGAAGTGAAATGTGAATCATCAATCATCATAGCAATCTTTCAATAGAAGCACTAAACCAGCTTAACCTTCCAGTGTTTTGACTTGCTTTATTATGAACATAGATATAGATAATCCAATTCCTATGCACAACTTTTTGGGAGGTTCTCAAATGGACACCAATCTTGAAGCAGTAGGTTCTCGGCTTGACGCTGATTTGGGGGAAAAAAGTGAACTTGCAAATTAGCAGCGGAAGAAAGAAGAGGGTTGTGTGTTTGAGTGTTTAAGGAAAATGAAACCAAGATCGAACTCTAATTTGATACCATGTCATGGAACCAACTCAACCAAAAACTTAAGTTGATGGTTGAGGCCTCAAAATGTTATATACTCTAAAGGTAACGAAATTTCTCATGCTTTAACGGCGATGTAGCATAGCTAGCTTGTATTATCTAGTTAGTGTTCTAATGATAGGAGCTAGGCTGTTTCTAGGGAGCTTAAGTTTTCGTTTGGAGAATATGAATTGGATACGAGTTATCTTGATCGGTTCCTGCAAGCTTGCTTAGCATGTATCGTGTGACTCGGTTACTTGACAGCATTTAGGCACACAATCGTAACCTGTATGTACGGGCGTTAGAACAAATTAATGCGATTTTCTTTGAGATATCTTTTTATTTGTTATTCTTCATACTGAAAAACTTGTTTGCCCCTAACCTTTTGGGGAATGTTATTGTTGATTTGGTTTCAAAAGAGCTTGCTTTTACTGCTAATCAGCATGCGGTTGCTACTTGCCAATATAATTTCTTGCAAGGATAAGGCCTAGTATTAGCTTTTAAGTTTTACAGCCTTCATTTTAGCTGCTAGAGTTGATATGAGACTATCAACAAGAACAATTTGTCAAGGAACTAACTCAACCGAAAGCTTAACTTGATAATTGAGGATGTCCCAAGATATGTTGTATACTCTAACACAATCCGGTTGCACTCAAGTATCGATAACGAATCATTATCAGTCAATGAAAGTAGGAATAATGTATTTGATATAAAATTTGTTTGTTATTGGTGTTTGTCTCTTGTTTACACTCATACGAGCTATTCCTGTGAGAGATTGTCTCTTGGTGAGACGACTTCAAAAGGAGTCTAGATGCTAATAATTGTAATAATCGGGCTACTCAACCCATTTATGGAGAGCATCTAACGGTGTGACCGTCTTACACACGAAATTGTGCACTCATAATTATCTGCTAGTTTCTTTCTTCAACTATTTGTGAACTTCCCATATCTTTTTATCTTCTTTGATAGTAAAAATTATATCTTTCAGTTGTCTTGCCTTATCCATCATCAGATGCTTAGTGAATATTTCTCGAGCAGATAAATTCTTTGGCCACATTCTCCTTTATGGGTATGGGTTGCTGTCTCCCTACCCTCTCTAGACCCTGATTATCATTTCCTATGAGCGGGATATATTGAATACGATAATGATGAATGCTTTAGCTAGTGATGGAGAAGGTTTATGTATTCTTTTCTAATGTTGTGCTGGTTTAGTTCTTTTGTAGGAGCAGCTGTGTGGTGAAGTGAGGGTTGTCTTAACTCTATAGGTGTACTTTATGCTGATGCAAGTCTTTAGTGCAAGTTTAGACAATTTTGCATTTCTCCAATAACACTAAGTGGCTCCCATCTAGGTATAGTTTGAGAAAGTCGGATCGGATATATGCTAATGCAACTTTACTTTTATAATAGGAAAAGTTTGTTTCCTTTCTTGAGGGTCGGGTCCAAAGGGGCTCGGTCCCCCTAAAATCACAACACAAATTTTTGTGAGAGACGGTGTTTTTGAGAGACCATCTCTAATTGGCTTGGCCCATTAGGGAAAATGTAGAGCAAATGTAGGAGATTAGCTTTAATGGATTGGGCTTGAGGGACGTCTCTCAGAAAGACGGTCTTTTAGGAGACTGGCTGAAATCACAAATTCTTACTTGAGATCGTCTTTTGTAAAGACAGCTCTCAAAAGCCCAATCCAATTCTAAATATATATTGTTACAACTCTAAATATAAATTTGGACTGGACTTTTGAGAGTCGTCTTTACAAAAGACGATCTCTCAAGAGAACATCTGCCTAAAAATTTGTTTAGAGACTTCATATAAAACCAAAATTGTTTATAACTTTTAAAATAAAAATATGTGGATGGGTTGAGAATCGGGTCTTGCTTCAATTCTAGAGTAGGTATCGCTTTACAAGAAATATTATGGTTTTGAGTCTCACCTGCGTCTCCCCTTCTCAGCTTACCCTGTAATCCAAAAAATATGATTAGTTAGTGGTTAAGAGTATACTAAAAGTATCATTAAATATTAACATTCTAGATGGTTTTCTTATAGTTTAGATTTGGCATATTCAGCACATGAGATTGTTAACAGATATTTGAAAATTCTGTAGTACTTTGTTGTCCTGATTAGATAATGAATCAGTTTTAATAATGTGGATGCAATTGATATACCAAATCATAATTTCACATGGTTTGTATATAATACAATCTGGGTCTTATTTGAGGATCTTTATTTTGCAGTGATGTGAGCGACGACAGTGATGACGATGATGATTCGGATTCTTGCTTCTGTACAATTATGTAAATGTTATTTCGATCCCGAATATACGAAGTAGTTTTTAGATGATACAGATGTATTTTTCTGATTATAAGATAAGCTAAGAGAAAAAAAAGTTTCGAAAAGAATACTACAAGAATCAAACTCAGTTACTTATCTAAAAATGAGAATGTAAGCTCAAACTAAGATAAGATCTGATTCTATAACAATGTTATGCTAAATTCCACAAATTTATTACTACATGTGATTTTTGTTACATGGATCCAACATTACTCTTTTGCTTATAAAGGTGTTTTGCAAATAATTATATGTAATTGATTTGAACAGGTTGCTAAAATTACTTGCTAAAATATAATGTATTCATAAAAATAAGTTATATTATTTAACAAATATAACAAACATCTGTATTAAATGGTCTGACCATCCAACATTCTATTATTGTCACTTGTCAAATTATGCTAAAACTAACAATAAGCTATTTAAACAAACACTTTACTACTTTATACTCCATAGAGCATAGTCTTTTTCGAGAAGAGGAAGAAAACGTTCGAGTTCCATTAAGTTTGCAATGACCGATTTAATTCGCTTCTACATTTGAAAAATGTCAAAAAGGCTGAGAATCTCTTTTCTTCTCTGTTAGCCTATTTCAATCAATTTAAGTGTTATTTAAGCAATTTGTTAATATTAACTTCAATTAAGGGTCAAGTAAATAACTTCCCTTTATTAATATAGCATATATTTGTTAATATTAACTTCAATTAAATAACTTCCCTTTATGAATATAGCATATATTTGTTAATATTAACTTCAATTAAATAACTTCCCTTTATTAATATAGCATATATGTTCAAGACTCATAAGCACATAACTACTCAAGATACACCTTGGGCAGCTATGCCTGCTAAGAGGCTTTAATACATTCAAGCACGTAACTTAGATTGATTTTCATGTACATATGCCTTTTCTATTACATGGTAGACCAAGAGAAAAGGAGGTTATTTGCTCCAACCACGTGCTAGACCGAAGGAAAAGGGCCTGTGAGAATCGAACCTAGAACATGCAAAAAGGTCCATCACATTCACATCACCCTACTCTATTGAATGCTGAAAATAGATGGCAGGTGAAATCCTACCTTATAGTACTCAATTTGATACTCCCTCCTATTCAGCTCAAATGGGACATTTGCTTTTTGGGCACTGTTCATCTCTTACTCTTAATTTGCATTTTATTATTAATCTATAAGTTAAAACATAGTCAAGTGAGATCTTGTTTGATTCGTTTTAATGCAAGGATTATTTATATCAACTTTTTCATAATTTTTGATTATACACAATTATAGATATTAACGATCGAATAAGTGCATTGGATAGAGTGCAAAAAGCAAATGGGACATTTAAGCTGAATAGGAGGGAGTACAATTTAAATGGCGACCGGTGACCGCAAGGATGAAACAAATTGGCAGGTAAAATCCTACCAGGGAAGCTCCCAAAGCTAACAGGAGTACAGGACTTTACCAAGGGATCCACCTAGAAACTTGTGTATTAAAGTTCTATACTAGTCTATGCATCTTCTAAACCAGAAAACTTCAAGTAATTCAATTATCACACAGCACAACTATGAGCTATAATCTGGTCTAACCATAACTTGCACAGTTGTACTACTTTGATCATATTTCAAGGGCTACAATCGTGCTACGAAACTGTATCATTGCTCAAGTACACAATTCTTTAATAACTTGCCTACAGAAATATATGGGCCACTTCAACTTCACATTCCTATTTCAGCTCGAGAATTTCAGCTCGAGAAACCATGCATAACAATGCTCATCCTCTTCTATTTCACAAACCGAGATTTACTAGTCGTAATCTCCTAATTTAACAGACAGAAAGGATCCTTGGTTCAATTTCAACATACCCAACAGAGATCAAGTTATATATTTCCATCAGCGCACCACAACTGGATAGAAGATTAGAACTGAAGTGGACCTTCTTGGGTTGATCAATCTCACAAAATGCAAACCATCCGCAGCAAACTTGCATTTAGTTGTGTAAAGCCCCCCTCACTTCAGAATCTGAGCAGCTCTCCTGTACAACACAAAGGGAAAATACAGGGAGAAAATGGTTATGCCAACGTTAAAGCTTCAGCTACCACTACGTTATCTCTATCCATTACCAACTGATCAACCCAACTTGTCTACAGCTCCAATGTCTACCAGTACGAGAAATGAGATGCTCGACTAAATCTTTCTACTTCATGTTTCACACGTCAAACACAAGGTAACTACAAGAGAACTATGCTTATCAGCTTATCAAACACCATGCATAGGTTTTCTTCCTGCTAAGCAAATTCAATAAGGTACTTATATGAAAAAAGCAATTCAGTAAGCGCAAGGTAGAAAGCAACCAAAGAAACAGATCAATATAAGCTTATACAGCCTAGACACTTAAGGACAGTAATAGAGCAGCAGTAATAACAAATAAACAACAATCAGCACACCAAATACATAACTAAACTCAAAACGACAGTAAATGAACAGCTAGTACTCTGATAAACTAATTGTTTAAAAAAAGACCATCAAGAACGATAAGGTGAACTACAGCAAAGCAACAAGCCAACCATACAGCAGCATGCTTGAGACAGAAAGAGGATTCCCTCATCACTTGGAAAACAAACTTCCAAGGTCCATGGTAATTCGGCTACTGTGCTTGTCAACTTTAGGCACCACCATATCCACTATTGTAACCCATTTGTGAACCGGCCTGAGCCCCATAACCACCAGCACCATATCCACCGTGACCATTAGCATCACCATATCCACTACTATAGCCCCCTTGCCTCTCTCCTGCACCACCAGATCCATTGTTACCAGTGGTCCCTCCGGAACGATTACCTCCGTTACCATATCCATCACCGCCGCCGTAACCCCCATATCCATAAGCTTGACTCCCATACCCAGAGGCTGCACCTGGAGATTGACCAGTTGGGCCACCATTACCTGCACCAACAGCACCCCATGGACCTGCATTTCCATAACCAGCTGCACCATAACCAGAAGCCGCCTGTGCATTCCAAGAACTCCTTTGAGCATTTGGATTCCCATACACTGCACTGGCAGGGCCTCCATATCCAGGATACGCACCATAGCCCATGCCAGCATTAGCAGGCGCATATCCATAACCCGCTGCACCATAGCCAGATGAACTATAAGGTGGAAAAGCACCACCTGCATTTTGACCCTGCATATATCTATTCGAACCCATCCTGTTATCATAAGCATTCTGGCCGCCACCAGAATTATAACCTCCACCACCCCCACGGTTGCCCATACCAGGGTTGGCGTCCTTGGGTAGAGCACGCTTAACCTCAACTTGCTTCCCGTTTAAATCATGGAAGGTATTCTGTAAAACTCTATCTACTGCATCCTCATTGTCAAAAGAAATGAATCCAAAACCACGGGGTCTATTTGTATTCTGATCATACATAATAACCACATCAGTTACACTACCATAGTTCTCAAAATACTGCCGAAAACCTTCATCAGTTAAAGTAGGAGGTAATCCTCCAACAAATATCTTCTTGGTTCTAATGTTTCCTCCACCTACGTCTCTACCACCATTTCCTCTTCCAGAGTTCTGCTGATCTTCTCTTGACATTGCTCGCTTAGCCTCAACCTGAAGTAAAACTAAAACTTATACAAGGAACAAAGTACTGAAAACATTTATTGCAATTTGCAAGCAACAATAATCCCAATGTAATACAGATTTACCACCAAACGAAATAAGCAGTCCCAAATGTAACCAATTTTAGCACACTCCCTTACCCTAATGCAATTAGTGACACACACCTAGGTCAAAGCGTGGAGGGATCGGATCTACAAACACTTACCCCTAACAAAAAAGTTGGTTCCAATTGAGTCTGGCAGAAAACTACTCAAATCCATTGATGTACAAGAAATTTTTTTTTAAAAAAAAAGGGCACTTAAGAGAAATAGTAACAATTTTCTAGGGTTTGTCGACATAAATGCCAAAAAAATCGAAATTAATAAACCAATAGATTAATAAATAAACAACATAAACTGAAGGGAATGAAAAGAAGAAGATTGGAAAATACCGTTCTACCATCGATGGTATGTTTATCCTGAAGAACTCTATCAACAACAGAAGGATCTGAAAAAAGCACAAATCCAAAACCTCTAGGTCTACCAGTTGTTTTATCTCTCATAATATTAGCCTGATAAACATCTCCATACTGCCCAAAATACTCTTTAAGCTTTTCTTCATCCGTTTCCCATGAAATCCCACCTACAAACAATTTCCCTTGATCTGAATCCATCCTTAATTTGTATTACGATTAAAACCTAATGTAAACAAATTCAAAACTTTTCTCTCGTTTTTCAGTCACCAATTAGATTGATGAGGAGAGAGAAAGGTAGGGTTGTAGAGAGAGAAAGTCGGAGGAACTGAGAAGGAAAGATGATAAGGGTTTTGCTGGGGGCGGAAGGAGGGATGGAACTGGAAGGTTTGCAAGTGACCAAACAATACGGGGTTTTTCACTATTTTGTGAGAAGAATGGATCAGATTTCCTTCTTTTAACGGTTAGGATTTTTTATCTTTACATTATTTGTTTTTTCCTTTTTTTTTTTCCCTTTTCACCATCTTTTCTTAATGGGGTGAAATCTCATCTCTACCCCCTAGATTGACATTAGGCTTGTGAAACTAAACAAGTTAGATAGGGTTCGGGTTCGGGTTCGGGTTTAAGTTTGGATTTAGGTATGGAATATATATAAATAGGTCAAGAAATTAGAGAATATAATATGTACTAAATAGTACTCCCTCCGTTCCAGTTTACTTGTCTCATTTCCTTTTTTGGCAATTTCTCATTACTTGTCTCATTTTCTTTTTTGGCTATCCTTTTTTTACCTAAATACCCCCACTTTTTCAATTTTCAATACTCCACTACCACCTTTACAATTAATTTAATCAATTAAAATACCTAACTACCATCTTTTCCAATGGACCCCACTACTACCTTAAAATCCGTGTTTGGTCAAATGGGACTAGTAAACTGGAACGGAAGGAGTAATATGTAACATCCCATATAAATTTGGTTCGGTAAAAGAAATATATTTTAAGTACCACCCAAAGTAACATAACATTAAAGAAATAACATTTCTTATAAGCTTGATCCATCATAGTTATTGTAGTTATTCTATGACTAATGTCAACTTCATTGTTTCTGAATAATTCGCTTATAAATAAATTAGTTAGCCTTATTATTGTAACTACCCAGTCATACTACCGGAACAAACCAGTCATACTGTGGAAACTAAACAAACTCCAAGTATAAGAACAATACATTAGAGGGAGCTAACCACTAAGCAAGTATCTACCATAAACAATACGTCGTATTTTATTGCCTATGGTTAAGTGCACATACTCTTGCCTTGCAGTAAAATACTATAGCACACATTATTAAATTATATATATGAGAATCTGTCTAAAAATACATGTTAGGACTGTTAAATTGAAATTTTGACTTCACCATTAGAAGGTATCGAAACCCCCTAGTTGTCTACCAAATTTCATAAGGATAAATGGACATTAATAATTCAAACCTTTGCGTGATCCGCCCAAAACAATCCCAACTTTCGTATATTTTCTAATATACCTAACTTTGCTTCTTTGTTGCTGGGGGCATACACATTAAAATTTTAACCGGCAGCTATACTAACCAAACAGAGCAACTTGTTCATAACCCTTATACTTGGATCACAGTAAATATAATAGTTTCATTTCCCTTGTGTTACACTTTACTTGATTTTTTTTTGCAACCACCTGATTTAATATATTTAATAATTAGTTGCGAGCACGCAAATATATAATCAAACATACCTTATTTATTTTACTTTAGAATTATAAATTTTCCCAATAAAAAAAATATCTCAATAATATTATCCAACAGTAATATCATTTTCCAAATTACCAGTTTAATATCAATTGGTGGCAACAGGAATTAATATCATAAATATTTCTCATTTAAATTTAACCGCATTTAAAAAAATAATCATTATTAAAATAATAATAACTTTCATCAAAAAAATAATATTATAAGTTAAATATGTAACAAAATAGTAGTAAATACTCCCTCCTATTCTTCGTATTAGTCCCATTTACTTTTGGAAGACTATTCACTCATCACTCTTAATATGTATTTTATTCTTAATCTATAAGTTAAAATATAGTCAAGTGAGATCTTATTTGATTTGTCTCAATGCACAGATTATTAATATTAAATTTCCATAATTTTAATCAAGCATAATTAGATACCGTAAGGGTTATGTTGCAATTTTGAGAATAAAATAAAAAAATTTAATATCATAAAAAATAACGCTTCTCATTTGAACACATTAATTATTACATAGCACATAATACTAAAGCGACCATCCTAATTGGATGGTCATTGAGAATTACCTTTTGAAGCAGCCCAATGTGTTCTCGCCTTCTCGGTGCTCCTATCAAACTTCATTTACGTTACTTAAAGATTAAAGTAAGATTGTTGTTTAGAATTTATATATAGGATATATCTAAAGATTGAAAATTTCTGTAAAGGAGAAAAATAATTAAAATGAGATAAAGGAAAATTAATACCGTAAATAATTTTAGGAAGTGAGGAATAATGTTGGTTAGAATTATAGGGAAGAATGAGGAGAAAAATAGAGTTAAAGAGTTATTTTAGGAAGTGAAAAGGAGGTTTATTTTAAAATTTTTTGTAAGTAATCGTAGCTTGTGAATAAGTAGTATAAATTCAATGTAATTTTTTTTATACTCCCTCCTATTCAGCACAACTGTCTCATTTCTATTTTGGGTCAAGTCACCTCAAATGTCTCATTTTCTTTTTTGGCATGGATTTTTTACCCTTATACCCTTATTTACTTAACTATTTACTTTTTAACCTTATTAAATCTATTTAATTTTTTCCCAAACATTTAATTGATCTAACCTAATTATACCCTACCCCTTCCTATTTCCCTCCATTCTACCTACCCATTCCAATCCCATTTCCAGAATCTTCATCCTCCCTCATAACCTCTCATCTTCATCTCCTTCATAAACTTTCTTCTTCATCCTTTGTCTAATTCATCTTCAAATTAAACCTAGATCTGGTTTCTCTTCGTCACTGTTATTCTTCTTCATCTTCTCTCTCCCCTTCTAGAGTCTTCTCTCTCTTCCCTCAAAACCCATTTCAAGAACCTTCATCTCTCATCCTCAATCCTTCAAGCCTTCAACTTGTTTTTCTCCTTCTTCTATCTTTTCTCATGGAAAAATGGCGTCTTTGCATCAAGATCTGGAAAAATTGGTTGATTTGGATTGATGGGTTTTCTTTGAAAAATGGCGTCTTTGGGTTTATGGGTTTGATTTTTTGATTATTCTTGAAAATTTTGTTTAGTAATTTTCTGGAAATTTTTTTTTGTTTAAGAACAATGTTCATCAAACCCCTGAAAAATTCAGCAACTGGGTTTTCTTCACAAATCTGACGATTGCTCAAATTCATTACATCATCTGAAATATGCAAATTTTTGTAATGTAAACGAAATTTGGAGGAATTTTATGAGGAAATAGAGTTTGGGTTTTGCAGAAATTAGAATGTTTTGAAGATTGCAATTGCAGTGATGATAAAAGTGGAATTTGGGAATGAGAATTATGGAGAGGTAGAATCAAATTTGAAGATAGAGAATTCATTAAGAATTTGTACTCGTTAATTAATCCCGCGAATATTAATGTTGTGTTCTTCAAATTTTTTCTGGAAAATTTTTTTTTGTTCAAGAACATTCATCTTCAAATTCCTGGAAATTTTTTTTTGTTCAAGGTTACATAAAAATGGCGGTTAGTGTTCTTTAATTTGGTGGTTAGCTTGTTCTTCCAATTTTGTTATGAAATTATTAATTCACTAATCTTTTCATTAAAAACCCCTAATAACACTCTCCTACCCTAAGGGTCTCATTTTGACTCTTCTTAAAAACCGTGAAAAGTCAAATGGGACTCTTTTGCTGAATAGGAGGGAGTATAACAAAACTACTCCTAAATTTTAGACTTTTTAATCTTATTTTATTTTATTTCTTTATTATTTAAACCTAGTTTTGTGTTTTTCTTTTAACCATTTAATTTTCTTAACAAATTTATTATTTTGTTAAAATTTTCTAAATTTTACATTATTAATTATTTATTTTCTCATTTTGATTTTATTTTATTCGAAATATCTAATACTCCCTCTAATTCAATTGAGTTGTCCCATTTGTTTTTGGCACTATTCACGTATCACTCTTAATTTGTATTTTACTTTTAATTTATAAGTTAAAATATAGTCATTTGGGATCTTGTTTGGTTCATCTCTATACAAGGATTATTAATATCATTTTTTTTATAATTTTTGATTAATATAATTAGAGATATTAAGGGTTAAAATGTTACCTCGGCAAGTGTGAAAAAGTCAATGGGACAACTGAATTGAATTAAAGGGGTACAAATCATTCAATCCAAAAGTACTTTGTAGAAATTGTTTTTTTGAGCAAAAAAAAAATCTACAAAGTACTTTTGGATACGAGTAAATGTGTGGGTCTATTTTGCAAAATAAGTAACTCATTAATCATTAGTCTTATTTTTATATTTAAAATCATTGGGTTAGACTATTGGGAGAGCCGTCTTTTCTGTATTTTATTAATAAATTTTATTAGGTTTAAGACTTTAGGTTATCGAATATAATAAAAGAATATTTCCAAACAATATATAAATAGTTTCTGTACTACTAATAGTGATATTTTTTCACGCAGTATTGAGTGACCGATATTTTCAGAAGGGATGAAGTATTTTATTTTGAAGAATTCCAGGCTACATTTTGTGTTCATCATCGGAATATTGGGATTAAAATTGATTGCTGATCATCCTATACTAATTATAATATTAACGATGACAGATTCTTTTATTGTACGTATTCTTCTATTTACTTCTTTTATAATTTATATTTGTTTGTCAAATTTTTAATTTATGAAAATTTATTCTGTATTCTGGTGCCCCATTTATTTAATTTAAACGAAGCAAATTAAATAAGACAGTGAAAACTAGGTATTAGAAACTTTATTTGATGAATGAGAATCTAAGATACTTTTTGTTGTTTTGATTGATTCAATGATTTGTTTCTTTTTTGCGTTAAAAAATGAAATTGAAGACTAAGTTGTTATTATAATTAATTTCAAAAAAAAAGTTATTATTATAATTTTTTGAGGAAAATTGAATTAAAGATATAGACTTTAGCTCATTTGTTTTTAAAGGTTTAAACTTTTATTTAATTTTTGAAGGCTCGAATTTTGGGGAGTATTCACTCATAAGTTTATCATAGTCATTATGCCAATCTTGACTACTTGAAGCGGCCACACTTCAAACTTATATAGGTAGGTTCTCAGTACGTATAAAACATATCCCCGTGACGTGGATATAACACCAAGAGCTCTTCAACCCTTGATCTTGAGAACTTTCAAGACGACTACCTTATTCCATCACGGTATAAAGCAACGATGGGTCATATAACAAGTGGCTTTAACAAAAATCAAGAGGACTTTACCACATTGAATTCAGACACGATGTTACTCATGCGTGAATTGGGCCTTCCCAAATGATTTTATTGCCATAAACGGATTTCAACCGAGGCTTTCTCAATTGAATCTCTATTCATGGCCTTTGTAAACGAATTCGCCAAATTGAACTTAGTGTTCACATAGTCAAAAGTTATGACCCCGTTAATGATAAGTCCTTGCACTAGGCTATGCCTAAGAGCAATATGACGAGACTTACCATTGTATACTTGACTATAAGCTCTACCTAAAGCCGTCATGCAATCCGCATGGATTGCCACCGGTGAAATTGGCTTAGGCAACAAGGGTATCTCAAACATGAGATTCCTCAACCACTCTGCTTCACTAGCTGCTGAAGCAAGAGCAATGAACTCAGCTGACATCGTAGAATCAGCTATGCATGTTTGTTTCTTAGAGGACCAAGAAATGGCACCTCCCCCATAAACAAACACCCATCCACTAGTAGAAAAGTTATCCTCTTCATTAGTGATCCAGCTAGCATTGGAATAACCTTTTAGAATAGGAGGTTCTCCGCTATATGCAATACCATAATCCTTGGTACACAACAAATATCTTAATACTCTCATCATCGCCATTCAATGATGGGGACCTGGGTTACTAGTAAATTTACTAAGTTTACCAACTGCAAATGCTATGTCGGCGTTTTTCCTCTGACTTGGTATTTCCCCTTTGCTCATTTTGTCTATATTTTAAAGCCTTTCGGACCTAGTATGTAAATACGTAATGTCTCACTATTTTAGTAGTACTTAGTGATTATAAACAGGATTATTAGACACTAAATGTTCAACAATCTTCACCTCTTTTTTTCTTACAATTTCTTAACTATTTGTAATTTTTTTGAGGTAACTATTTGTAAATTTAATTAAATGGTTATCTAATAATCTAACATCTGTCCTTAATTCGCCGTGAATAATCCAACTTTTATTTTAGTTTGCTAGCAGCATATTCTATTATCACCTATTATTAGTAATACGGTATATTGTGGGTAAATTCACCACAAATGTTATATTATTAAAAAATAATCCAAAGATGAGATTATTCATAGCAGAAGTAAAAGGTTAGACTATTAATATCAATTTTTCCTTTATTTTATCTCATTATCTTGATTATAATGTCTTTTTGTTTTTTATATTATCGAGTATTGTACAATTGCTTTAAAACAATGATTTAAGAGTTATACAATCATATTTTATTCTAAAGCAATGGAAGATTTGAACACGTGTCACTTTGACAAAAAAATCTTCCAACTTTTCTGCGTATCTTGATTAGAATATTTTTATTTTTTTTATTTTTTATATTACCGAAAATTGTTTAGCTCTTTTCATGTTTAATATTACTATTAAAAGTTTTTCATTACTTAAGATCACATAATTAAGAGAATATATTATAGACAATATCCTTATTTTTGTATCACTACAAATAAAAGAGAAAAGGCGATTACACATGGTCTTGTCATTTTGTTGTTAAATTGAAAAACCGGATTCGGTTACATTTGGGCAACCGAAAAAATAGGTGACACTGATTTGTGGACGTTAGAAGGAAAACGGATTTTGTTGTTATAAACTGATTTTGAAAATATTTATACCTTAACAAAAATCATCTATCTAGTCTATCCGAATTTCTCCCCTATAAATTCTTTTTCTTTCATTTTGTTATTCAATTAAGAAATCTAAAATTCATTTGAGCTAATCATATTCTATACTTTATTAGTAGTTATAATTCACAAAAACAGCCTTGAGGCAGTAATTCTCTAAAGCCCATAAGTTGAAAATTATAATTTTAAAATTATTCTAATTTTTATTTTATATGAGTGTTAATTTTGTAATAATTGTATTTTCATTTTCATTTGTAGGATGAAATTTGTGATGTGGATTTATCTAGCTTTTCTAATTTGATGGATATACTTGAAGACATGGTAGAAAATTCCGATAATACACCGCATCCTACCTCCCCCCAACACAAAAAACAAAAAACTTCTCATATCAACACCAATAGCATTAGCACCGATACCACCTTCACAATCACAACCACAAACACAAACAAAACAAGCGACAACAACAACAACCATAGACAATGTTTACCCACCAACATTCTTGATGACATAAAGCCTTTTCCACCCTATTCAACTATCCCACAATACAATTTCAACCCAACAAACAACCCTTGCAATCATCATCATCAAACCCAGTGTATTCCGCTCATAGAAAATTATGATCACGGTCTAGAAAGGGCTAAAAGACGGCAACTCATACCCATTGAAAACAGTCCGGTTCAAGAGCCCCTCGACTTCAAAAGAGTCTTCGAAAAGAGCGAAATCTATAACTACCCAGACTTTGCCATCGTCAATTCCATGGAGGCTCGGCCGCAACAATTTGGACCAATCCCAACTTTGCCATTGTCAATCCCTCCAGCACCAGCTGATACATCATCTAATTTTCCTTCTTTTATTGACTCTGGTTTTGTGACTAATTCTTTCTTATTAGGGAATATGAATCATGGGAATTTCCATGGAAGTACGCCGCCAATGGGCTTAGAATTGTCCCAACAAAAATTGTTGGGTTTTCAATCTGCAAATACTGGGATTTTTGGCCTTGAATCATTGCCTTCTAATTCAAATATAAGTCTGAATTATCCCCAAACTGTAAGTTTTATTTCTCGATAAATGACTAATAACCGATTACATTGGTTGATTTGACAAGCTTATTTTGAACATGTTGTTATGAGCACGTTAGAGTATATAACATGGGGCCTCAGCCATCAGCTTAAGCTTTTGGTTGAATTGATTTATTGACATGATATAGAATTAGAGTGACAAGAAGTCACAGGTTCAAATCTCAGCCACCCCTCATTGAAAGTGGAATATTTCCCATCAGGTATGAGGAGGGTCTACGTTGCGTCCACACTTACAACTTAAAGGGCTTTCGTGCGAGGGGTGTGTTAGAGTATATAACTTATCATGAGGCCTCAACCATCAACTTAAGCTTTTAGTTGAGTTAGTTTATTGACGTAGGCACGTAGCAACATGTTCAAAAACAGTATATTTATAACAATAACGACACGTTTGGTATGTGGTAGTAAAGGGTGGAAATTTTAGTTGATAAATTTCTTGGCTACTTTGATGGTCATGTTTGTCCAAATCCAATCATCTCATTTTCTTCATAAAATTCATTCCAATGCATTACCATTGAAAGAAGTGGTATTCGGTGGTAATGGAAAGTTGTAAACAAAAAAACTTTTTGTGATAAAAGTTTCATTACCATGGGAATAATATATAAAACATTTGATGAAATTTTACACTATAAATCATTCCAATTGCTACCATTTAGTACCATTAACCAAACGTGCCATAAGTTCTTTCAACCTAATAATTTTTAAAACATTAATAGAAGTGTTTAACCATCAAACCCTTTTTTATATATAAAAAAAGATAAAAGTAATTTCTTTTACCCTAATAATATGTTATATTTTTCTCTTCAAGCTCATAAATCAACCTAAAACTCAAGCTGAAGTTGAAAGCTGAGGCCTCCGGATATTTATATCTTCGAACTCATCCACTCACTCGAGTGCTCTCTCAGTAGAAGTATGGCTAACAGGTAATTCTATGTTAAAGCATTGAGTGAGATTTGAACCCGAAATAATCTAATGTTGGTTGAGGCCTCAACTATTAACTTCAGCTTAAGTTTAAGCTAGTAATTGAGGCCCTAAAATATGCTACCTAGGGATGGGCATGGGTCTTGAACCCAAAGGGTCTAGACACGACCCAACCCTAATTTTAAGGGTCTGGGTCCACCTATTTTTGGACCCTATGAATCCGAGTCGAGTTTGGGTCCACGACCTTAGGGTTTGGGTCCAGGTCTGAGTTTACACGTTGAGACCTAAATCCGACCCAAAGCCGACCCATGGACTCATTTACCTTTTTTTAAAAAAATTATATTACTGCTATCATGTGTATTTAATTATTTGAATTGAGATTTTGTTATAAATCTAAACATTATGTTCTTTTGAACTTTGTTGGTTCATATAATTTAAAATGTTGTCGTATTTATACTTTAAAAATTAAAGACTTGATAAATATTTCGTTATAAGAACTTGAATGTCGGAATCAAAATTTTCAGACCCTACAAATTCTGGATCCGGGTCTGAGTCCAATAAAAAATTTAGAGTCTGGATCTGAGTCTAGTTGGACCCCACCCAGATCCGACCCATGCCCATAACGTTACCAGCTATGTTATTGATAATTTAATGCAATGACTATACATTGATTTAAAATTCAAGTTATGGTTTTTAATTGTATTGATCAGCTACATTTAGTAGTATTTAATTTATTTATTTTTTATAACTTCGCCTCTTAAAATTGTGTTCAAGTTTCGCGACTGATTTGATATTGGTTATGTTTGTTTCTTGAAGTTATATAGTGACGTCTGCCCACAGTTGGTAAGTGGAGCAACGAACTCTACTCCTACGTTTAATGAGATTTCAAGTTCAGAAGATCCATCCTTACATGAGAAATCCAGTGAACATAAAAAAGAGAAGATTAATAGATTCTTGCAAAAACGAAAAGAGAGGACTTTCGACACCAAAATCAAGGTTAGTGAATTCTTTAGACTTCGAAGCCATGTTTAAACAAATCAATCTATACTATATACTAAAACAAAATACAGCTGACATAAACAACTTAAAAAATTAATGAGTTGTCATCTTCTCATGACATTGATGATGTCATTGAATAAAGATGGTATAGAAATATTAAATGTTAATGATGTTTATAAGATGAGTAGTATGTAATAATGAGGCACAAATTATTATCTTTGATTTTTGATTTACAAATCATCATTAATTTATATTTTTTAAAAAAACATTCATTCATTTATAAATTAGATATATTATTTTTAATTATACTTTTAAAAAAGTTCACCAAAATGCTAATTGTATTATAGATATAATTTACAATGACCCATTGCTTCATCATTATTAGAATAATAACTATAAAAAAAGTTTGAATTTCAATTTCATGATTTTAATAAAATGTATTAAGGAAAAATTAAAATTAATGTAATATTAAGTCGGACCTATCCAATTTATTTGTTTTTTACATCAAAATGAAAAAAACCGTGCATCGCACGGGGACATGGGCGGATCTAGGTGGTGCACGCGCCCGCAAGTGAGGGCACTGCCCATTCAAAAAGTGTTTAGATGTATAAAATGTGCGCCTCTATTATGGCTCGAACTCGCAACTAGAATGCATCTCCGTATATGATCTTGCCTTCATTAACTAAGTAATTACTTCTAATACATTGCCCATTTACTTTATTGGATCGAATTAGGAACCGAGAGTTTAGAGACAGACTAGGGGTTGCTCCTATCTCTGGAAAAATGCGCGAAGGAAGATTGAGGTGGTTCGGACATGTACGGAGAAAGACTTTTGATGCCCCCGTGAGGAGAGTTGAAAGCTTTATAGTAGAAGGTAAGAGGGGTCGAGGTAGACCTAAGAAAACTTGGGACGAGCAAATAAGAGTGGACTTGCGTGAGTTAAATCTCTCGGAGGACCTGACTAGGGATAGGAGTAGTTGGAGGCGTCATATCCAGGTTTTAGACTCAGTGTTTTCTCATTAGAGTCTTTTTAGGCGCTCGTGTTTCTTCTTGTCTGCTATAGTCCCTTATGTGTCTTGCTTAGTTCCCTCGTCTTAAGTCTATTTGTGTTACATGCGTTTTGGATCTTTTATGTGCCCTTCTCTCTCATCACGTGGCAGGTATGTAATCTCTACCTTTCCTTATTCTTTTCCGGAGCCGGGGGACTCCTTTCTTTGGCCGTGCTCTCCTTCAAGGGTATGAGTTGCCGCCGTCTTTCCCTCCCCAGACCCTGTCCATAGATTTTCTATGTGCGGGATATACTGGGTAGGATGATGATGATGATGACATTGCCCATTTACTCCTTTTCCTTATTGTTTTTTTCCTTTTCGGGAGAAAGGATATTATATCTTACTTTTAGGATTCCTATTGATTGTTTGGTTTATACTCCTTTCATAACTTAATTGATTTAGTTTCACTATTTATTTTATCCATAAAAAATTTATATTTTTTTTATCTATTTTTGTATACGAAATAATTATAATTTTGGGTAAGACTTGGTAAGGGTTAACTTTTTTAATTTATTGAAATTTATATGGGTGCATTTTTAAAAGAAAGTTGAATATAAAAAGAATTAGAGTATTTACGTGTTATCGTTTAATCAGGGTTATAATTATAGTTTATCGAACATAAATAGTGTAATTTTTATATGTGAGTCAAGTATATTGTTGAATCGTGTAAGCATGTAACGAGTTATGGGATTAAACCTTTGACATATGAGTATATGACGTTGCAAAATGTATATTTACAACTTGTCGAAATAGGTTATTTAAGAGGATTGAATCAAAATCATTATAATTATTTATTATTATTATTATTATTATTATTATTATTATTATTTGATATATTTTGTTGTTAGATTATTTTATTAACTATAAGTAATTTGTGCTCTCACTGACTATATGTTCTGGATCCGCCACTGCACGGAAATTATCTAATACATATAATATTTCAACTCGTATTGTATTGGACCGTCTAATTATGAAACGAGCATATATAATTAGTGTATTTGTTGAGTGGTCGCTTCAAAATTTTACTTTTTAGGTCATATATTTAATTTTATATGCTTTTAATTATTTATAAAATTTTTATAATATTTTTTATCAAATGAGTATAGATATATTGAGATGGTTAAAACAAAAGCCACAAATTTTTATTTTTTGTTTAAATAAATATGTCAAAAAGTTTAATAAAATCATGTATCGCACAAGCATTATCTAGTTATTTAAGAAAATATTCATAAAATGAATGTGATTAATTTTATTCTTATCGAATAACTCCATTAGTTTTTTTTAACATGAATCACATTTTTATGATATGGTGTCATTATTTTATTGGTGTATTTTTTTTAGCAAAAGTGTTAATCAATATTGTAATAATTGTTACAGTATGAATGCCGCAAAATATTGGCGGATAGCCGGCCTAGAGCACACGGAAGGTTTGTCAAGAAAAAAGATCCTGGAAATTCTCATAGTAAAGACATCAATCACGATGATAATAACGATACCGTCACATAGACAGCTTAACCTCTCAAATTGGTCAAACCCTCAAACTTAACGAACGAGGTATTCATTCGGGTCATCGGGTTGATTTCGGATCATCGGGTCTATTTTGAACACCTCTACGGTTAACTAACGTTTTCCGTTAAGTGGTAGTCGTTTATAGAGAAATATATTAGGATAGGTAGTTTTGCAAAAAAAAATATATATATATATGTATATACAAAATATAATTTTTGCAATTACACCTATAAATTAAGTAATTTCTTATAATTTTTTCTTAATTTAATAGCTTTAATTTGCTTGAATTCTAGTAGTGTTCCTGTCTGTTTTTGAGAACAATTAATTACTCTCTCCGTCTCTTTCTTATTGTCCACTTTTCCTTATTTGTTTAGTTCACTCTATTGTCCACTTTCTATTTTTGGCAAAGATTTTTTACCTAAATACCCTCAACTATCCCAACTTATATTATTTAAAATACCGCACCTATCACCTTTTCAATTATTATAATCACTTAAATACCCCAACTACCACTTTTACAATTATTATAATCACTTAAAATACCCCACTATTATTTTTCTTAATTTGCGTGCCTACTCAAATGTGGACAATAAGAAAGGGGTGGAGGGAGTATTATTAATATCCTGATTTGTGATTTAATCAAAAGATTAAGCTGGTGGAGTTCCTTTAAATTAATTCCTTACCTAGTTATGCAACAAGATCTTTATAGAAAGTGAAAATGACAGATGACCTGCAAAACACACAATGAGTCAGTCAAGTCCAGAAGCTTTTTCCAGAGACCTACTCCAATGCCCAAGTCAAAGATGAAATAGATGATTTGCCTAACCAGTCTTTCAAGATGCACAGTGACAATCAGGTGGATTATGGCTTAAGGCTTGTGTAGACGTGAGGTCCTTTGTAATAAATGATCACAATTAATGCTTATTTATAACGTTGCTCTGAAAATCAATGTGAATTTATGATATTCAGTTCAATTAATTATCTTTCTGAGTTTTTTATATTTTTTTTCTTTTTGTAAGAATCAAGTTTTATCAAGAAAAAGTTATCTCATTTATGGTAGGAGTGTTCACCGGTCCAAACCCGAACCGGACCGGACCTGAACCGGAAGACCGGAATCCCAAAAAATCTAAGACCGGAGACCAGACCGGTTCCATCAACTCGGAATTCTTCCGGTCCGGTCCGGGTTTGGACCGGTTAGACCGGAAATATTTTTTGAGACAAAAAATAAATTGAAAAATAGAATATTTTAAAATAATTTAGCAAATTAATTATTATAAAATTAACATATTTGAATTAAAAAATTATTTTGTGTTGAAAAATAAATATTTTAAGTCCTTTAAAATACATATATACATAATAATTGTAAATATTACTCCTCTTCCAATTGACTTTTATGCCATCCGGTCTCATCTGGTCCAACCCGGATTTTTCCCGGTCTAGACCGAACCGGACCGGAAACCCGGAATTGGAAAATAGTAAGACGCGGAGACCGGACTGGATGCACCCGGTCCGGTCCGGTCTTATTTTGCACACCCCTAATTTATGGTACTTGGATCCGTATTTATAGCAAATGATTTGGGAGAGAAGATTCCTTTATCAATCCCTAGAGATTGCCTTTTGGCGTGTATCAATATTCTCTTTGCACGTGTCAACCTCTAAGGTTACATCAAATACTTTATTTGTCTCTTGCGGCCCACTTAACTAAGGTCTAATAAATTATGCACAAGTGTCTTTAAATCTCACGTGACTATCTCATGCAAGATACTTTTATACAGCAAAGCATGCTCCTTCCTGATCGTCAGACTAACCTTCTCAGATCAGACCCCTTCTCATCTCTAAATTGTCAGATTTCGATATATTTGACTTTCTTTGACCATAATTTACCTTAATGATCTCTGGTTTATATTATTACCCATACAAGTAGTATTTCATGTCCTTATTTGTGTAGTTAATTTGTTAATTCGAACTAGCAAGTGATCCCTAAAGGCTGAGTACATAGTCAGTCCAACCATTCAAAATATGATAAACAAATGAATCATTAACACAAAATCCCATGTGTCATATTTGGGAACAATAATTTCATTCAAAAATTTAAACTTCATTCCAATTTATTGTTTAGCAAATCAAAAATTTTTAATTTTAGATTTAGATTAATCCCACTATTATTTTTAAAAAACTTAAAGTTGACAATGTAAGAATATGTTCCCAAACCTTGTTATTGCCAAATTCTTCAAAAATAATTTCATAATTAAAATCCATAATTTAAAATAAAATACTGATTCCCAAATACAACCCTAGGCATTTTAGCAACTTCAGTAATTTCATCAGATTTCAGAATCAGAAGAATGTAAAAACATGAATAGGATTTCAACCAAAATAGAGTGTTTTGACGTTCATCTGTAGTCTATAAATTATCTTCAAACCTCAAAAAATTTCAATTATCCTACCAAATCCGCATTTGTAAAAATAACAAAATTTGAGAGCATTTGAATGTCACCATTTAGACAATAGCATTTGCAGCACTTGCAATCCTTGGCCATAGATCAGCACACTCCTTTCCAATGGGCCCAGTAATAGCAGAACCTGAAACACACCATATTTGATCAAATATGGTAATAACAAGTTGGTAAAACCTAATAAGCATATACACACTCCACCGCGCATCTGATTAGAAAAGTAAGAGTCAATTAGTGATGTGTAGCATGCTTTTACTTGGACAATGTTCTGCGTGCTGCGTCTCAAGAAGCAAAACCACCCAAGTGTGGAGGTCTAGACAAAGACAATCCTAAATAACTAACACTAGGTTTGGATGGAAGGAAAAGGAGGGAAAGGATGGGTGGGAAGGATAGGAGGGATGAAGAATCTCCCGTTCAGATAACAAAATAAGAGGGAAGGGATTTAGAGGGGATGGGTTTAGAGGGATCGGATGGATGATTTTTGTTAAAGTATGAATCTTTCCAAAGTTAAAAAGATTTAAAGGAAAAACTCTCATCTCCCTTCCTTTCCCTTCTCTTCTGTCCTAAACAAACACAAATTACTTCCCTCCCATTTCTCTTCCCTTGCTTTCCCTTCCCCTTCATTTCCTTTCTTTTCCCTCTAAAATAGTTATCCAAACGGAGCGTAAGTGTCAGCACATGTTACTTCACAACCTTTTACAAGATATAATTTCAAAACACTTCTGAATTGATCGACAATATACTAGATATCCAATAAGTAGAGCTTTGTTGGGTATCAGACTGGACAACTGGAACAACATGTGAACACACATTGACAGGGAAAGTTGTGCGAATGGAGAGCCGCAATAGATTTTTACATAAATGAAGTAGTCTTTACCCATCTCATCATCAATAACATGCTTTACCAGTAATTAGTTAATCATATACATGAACCAAATTGCATAAAGTTTGTTCTAAAATAAAAAATGCACCAAAACATTATCTGACATCAGAACAGGAAGATTCCAACTATGATATGGAGTTTGCTATCAATTACCTTTCATTTCACCCTTGGGATTGACAATCACTCCAGCATTATCTGAAACATCAATAAATCAAATATTAGAAGCCCATACAGTTTCAAAACGTCTAATTGTATATCTGACACTAATTCAACTAACCAAGAGATAAAGAATGTCATGGATGACAAATCACAGGATCATAAGTCAACTTAAGTTTTAACAATGTTAAACTTAAAACATGATGTAAAGTTCTAAAAGTGCAAGAGCAGTAACCATCACTCCTTATGTTGCTCTGAATATTGAGAGGAATATATCAAGAGGAAAAAGCAATAACAGAGTACAATGTAGAAACACATACTAAACACAAAGATGGACACCATCACAGATATCAGCAAGTCAATGGGAAACTAATGCAAACAAAAACATTAAAATTTAATGCATGGTCTACCGAGGATATAAAGGGACAATACTCCAATTTTTCCTAGTTGTGCACAACTAAATTTCCAAGAAAGCTATCAATAGATAAACTTCACCAAGGTTTGCAGAGTCTAGAGAGGGTATTAACTACGCACAAAATCATAACAAAATAAAATAACAACCTTCAAAATACATGTAGACACCATCCTTTCGGCGCCAAGGCTTGCGTTGTCTGACAATAACAGCAGGCATGACCTTCTTACGGAGATCAGGTTTCCCTTTCTTAACAGTAGCCATAACCATGTCACCAACACAAGCAGAAGGCAATCTGTTGAGTCTACCCTTAATTCCCTTGACGGAAATAATGTAAAGGTTTTTAGCCCCAGTATTGTCAGCACAGTTTACTGTGGCTGCCACTGGAAGACCCAGTGACATCCTGAACTTATTGCCAGCACTTCCTCCACGTCCTGCAGAACACAATATTAGCACCATAAATCAGAGAAAATCTCAGGTTAGTTTTAACTCTATAATTCTAGTATAGCTGACGCAAAAACAACTTGAAATAAGTGCCCAGAAATTTCCCCAATAAATTGATGTAATCATCCAGAAAGATATTTCACTTGATACCAATACCCATACCCGACCCTTATACTCAACAATTTTCTTAACAGGTCCGTGTAGGTTGTAACAGGGTTTATACAGAGTATTTCACTTATAATTATCCCCCTATCCGATAAGAACATATACAACGTAATTTACTTAATACTTAATAGTGTGTCAATACATCTGCTATACAATTCCCAGATTCAGCAAATGTACGTCCTGTAGTGATTAGGTTTAATCCAGATTCAGTAGAATATTTGATATAAGAACATTTACCTATTAAATTTTTGTGTTTTCTTATATCAAATTATCAACCCTCGGGAAAACAATTTCATGGTTTTCAATGAACTGTAGTCTTCAACCACTAAACAGTTCTCAGCCGAAATCAACCATAAGTGTAGAGCTAAATACATGTAATGACTACCAAAGTTATACTTGAGATTCTACACTTGTCATCGAATGTCATTATCAGTAGAGATGTACACTACTCACTGAAATCAACGAAATTGCATTTCATATACTTGTATAACCGATTTGCAGACATGTTAATGGAGTAAAAAATTTATCAAAGGTCAAAACGCACAATTGTTAACGAATTATTAGAAATCCAAATTTCATAAGAATTGATTCCAGATCCATACACAAATAGCTTAGTCTGAATAGCTTTGACATCGGAAAGATCAATACATCAGAGCGACAAATATAAGAAAGAAAAAAGAATGATATATCGAAAACGTACCTCGCTTCGACATTACTGCAGCTTGAGAAAAACAAGAGGAAACAAAATGAAAAAAGGGCGAGGAAGAACACGATTAGGGTTTTGGGGGTACATACGGGAGTTTAGTAAATAGTACTCCCTCTATCCCATTTAATCTACAATATACTGTATGTTGGTCCGTTCCATCTAATTTGCATCATTTTTATTTTTAGACTATGGCACACTAGGCACCACTATATTTTAATCTCATCTGTACATTTTAACTCCCATTCTAATTTTAACCACACAATTCATTATCTCCCCTTACCATTATCTACCATTTTCCTAAAAATAGTAATTTTCTGTAGCTTCAAACTATGGGAGTAATTTCATATGGTAGCATCCAATTTTATTGAAAGGCATGTGGTATCACTCTTTAAGAAAATTCTACAAGGTAGCATTCAGTTTATGCACTATCTAATTGCCGTAGCATCCTCCGTTAAGTTCTTATTAAATTCTGTTTAATTCATCATTTTGTAAGTTTTTCCCCCTGGTAGCATCCATTTTTTGTTTAATTCACCGTTTTAACGTTTTATTCACAATTTTAATATTTAATTCACCATTTTATTCATTAACGCCCATAAATGTTTAATAATTTTATGAAAAATTATAAAAATTACCTAATCTATAGGTCTATTAATCTATTTGCAAAGAAAACTACCATAGTATTTTGTTTTTTTTTTTCAAAAACTACCTAATCTGATATATTTCTCTGCGAATGACTACCAATTAACGGAAAAACGTTAGTTGATCGTTAAGTTTGAGGATTTGTCCAATTTGAGAGGTCAACTTGTTTATGTGGCAATATCTCATTAGTCTTTGTATTTTTAAATAATTTAAAATTTAAGCACATAAATTAACAAAATAAAAATAAAAGATATTTGACGTCATTTTTACCTATCATAACGATTTTTTTCAAAAAACAGATGTTTCAATTATCCTTATGGGATAACTCTTTCGAAAATCGGATCTAAGGCAGTACTTATTCGAAAGAGTAAATGTTTCGACTGGTGAATTAAACATTAAAATGATGAATTAAACGTTAAAGTTATTTTTCCATAAAATTGTAACACCCCTGAATTTCCGACCCTCTGAACAGAACCAAAACCGAAAGAGAACGGAGGAAATTCGGGTGTTACATTTACAATAAAATAAAATAAGGATAAAGCTCAAGTTTGATTAATGAGGTTTTAGAAAAACTTTCAAACAAAATTCTACGGAAATTTCGGCAGCATCTGCCTTGAATTTCAACGCGCCTAAAGGATCAAACAGACAATAAACCATCACGAGAAGAGGTATTAATAGCCTTGTAACAAAAATCACGGCGGAATGATCATCGCCAAAACCTCTGTCGACATGCTAAGCATGGATCGTGGTTCCCATGTAAACACTAGGGTTTTCCAAAAACGTAACCAGCTATACCAGTCATTCAAGACACTAACGAAATATAAAACGAAATAAATCTTTGCAGCGGAACAAATTACATCAAAAGGAGGGCACGCCTCAAACCAAAAACATACTCAATTACAATTCAAAACACGTGAGGCGTCAAAATTAGTTAGAACATGGCACGTGTCAAGATTCTCACTCAATCCCCCCGTATGCAATGCAAATAAACTCCAAAAACCTGCAAGTGTTATCTATGATACCCCTACTGCTCAACGTAAAGTCATAGACCAACGTGTCATAGCAGGGCCATCAAAGACAAGCCATAAACAAGGAAACAAACAGTACACGTCAGTAACTAACAATAAATTATGCATACGTAACCAACAAACAATTTCGACAAAGCAAGGTGAGGAAGGTATCCAAACGTGTAAACCTCTACTCCATCTATTTCTCAATTCAATATACTTCTCAATATCTTCACCGTCTTCTATCTCTTCAATTGCTCTTATATATCTTCTTATGTGACTAGAGGCCACCATATTGGGGTTTGCAAGACCCACATGGCAACACCTCAGCCAAGGACGGTGACGGCCATGCCGGCGCCCAATGGCAAAGTATGATCATACCCCCGTACAGCGACCATATATAGACGGTCAATGCCTCCGGGAACTAATCCAGCTGGGGTACCAATCCAGTGGAGTCACAGTAAATATCCAACTTAATGTCTCTTCAAGTAAGGAGACTTATTCTCATTCCAATCTCATAAAATTCAACATTCTAGTCTTGCGATATCAGAACCCATTCTCTACTATGTCTACGGCTGATTCCCACTTGTAGCACTAACTTAATATTTAATAGCAGTTCATATGTAACATAGCTCATATAATATTGCTACGCAGAGAAAACATATTCAAGATACAAGAATTAGCTACTGCGTGTACTTACCTGCAACTGCAAGATAATAAGTCGCAAAAGTCACTCCGAAGGAGGTTCTTAAGCCCCTCTTATGAACCGGGCACCTATACACGTTAACAATAATACTAATAAGCCTACTTCACATCATTTAAGAAGCACTTACTTCATACAACTACTCTATTAGTCAAACAAGTTTCGATTCAAGCTAGTACGCATTCTAAACGCACTCATGCAATAAATTCAACTCAGGTTCACACATGAACCACGCCATCAATTCTAATCAAACCATAACATTATATTCTAGTCAGGTTTATATTAAGATATGTTCAGGTGAACAAACACAACCATACGCTTGCGCGTTATAGTCAAACTATCCATCGGAAAGTTTAAGAACACGTAATGCACGACATTACACTTAATAACAAACATATCACTCATGGTAGTAGTGATTTATTATTTTTCCAAGGTTTTTAAAGTAAGACGATTAAGAATAAATTAATTTAGTAGTTTGACGAATTAATAACGATTCGTATAACTTGGGTCAAAGTCGTATAATTTAGCATCACAATTGGACATATCAATTTAACGACCAAGCTCAGCTATGCACAACAACTCACCACAATCATCGACAATGTCACATACACAAGCTTATACAAGATTTTTAGTTAGTAGAACACCATCCAAGCCAAAAAAAGTAGTACATACTACTTTTAAATTCATGATCTTAATTTATTCAAGTTCAATTCAACTTTCTAATACTAACTCACTTTAAATTCTATCAAAATATAACTTAGTTTAAGTTAAGATTCATGAATTTACTCAAAATACTACATTTTAAATTCATCATAATATAAACCCTAACTTATTTGATATTCAAAGACAACACCTTAAATTAGTACTCATAGTAAGATTCAAAGAGCTAACACACACAACCCATAATTTCCAATAACATTTCAAACCCCAATTCATAAATATGTTCAATTTACCATTCAAACTCTCACCCACAAAAAGATTCATGAAATTAACACAAAAAAAACAACCTCTTATTCAAATTACTTAATAAAATTCATATTAAAACTAGAAAAATCAATTCAAGAAAAGAGAAGATGGCTCACAAATTAAACTAGCAAGAGGGTGAACGAGTAGTGGTCGTGGAGGTGGCGGCTCAGGGTCGAATCCGGCTGTCTGGGGCCGGTTGCTGGCGGCAGGCAGGGGCGAGGCGGCTGCTGTGGGCTCTTCGTGGGGGAAGGGACAGGTCGGGTCTGCCTGGGAATGCGACCGGTGGCCGTTCACGGTGGCGCCTGCTGGCCGGTGTGCCGTGAGTGAGAGAGTGAGAGGGAAGGAGAGAAGATGAGAGGGAAGGAAATGATGGCTTGGTATTTTGGGAGTTTAGGGTTTTGAAGACCTTTATCCAATATTATTGTTATTATTTCTATTTATCTAATTACTTATCTAGACTTATTTTGTTGTGAGACCCAACTAAGAGACTCATCTTCATGTGCTCCCACATTTTAATAGAATAATTATTTTGATTCGGACCTCTTTATTTTAGGAATCGTAATTTTATTTTAATATAAATATATGTTAATATTTGAATTCGTATATAAAATAAATTTATTAAACTACTTAAAAAAAATTAATATAATATAATATTAAATTCCCAAAGATTATTAAATTATTAATTAATGATGTCCGAAAAAAAAAACTCGGGGTGTTACAAAAATTCTTTAACATTTGTAATTTAATCCATAAAATTATTAAAACATTTGTGGACGTTAATCAATTAAACGTTAAAATGGTTAATTAAACGTTAAAATGGGTAAATTAAACAAAAACTGAATGCTACCATATGAAAAAACTTACAAAATGATGAATTAAATGGAATTTAACAAGAACTTAACGGAAATTGCTACGACAATTAGATAGTGCATAAATTGAATGCTATCATGTGGAATTTTCTTAAGAAAATAATGCTATCGTTGTCCATTGCCATTTAATCAAAACTAGATACTATTACGTGAAATTTTCTTTACTTTTTAGCTACTTACGTGACTCACCATTTCTAAAGGTGCAACTTATATTTAAAAACAAAATCCAATGACCAATCGAATGGAATGAGTAACTTGGTTTCACATAAAATACATAATATGATTCTTAAAATTTTGTATAAATCAAGTTAGGGCCTGTTCTCTTCGTCTGATCTGATTGAATAAGGTCTGAATTTACTAAGGTCTGATCTGATCTGGTCTGATCTGGTCTGATTCAGTCTGATCTGATCTGATTCAGTCTGATCTGATCTGAATCTTTCTGATCTGGTCTGATCTGATCTGGTCTGATCTGGTCTAATCTGATCTGGTCTGATCTGGTCTGATCTGATCTGGTCTGATCTGATCTGGTCTGATCTGATCTGATTTGATTTCATAAAGTTATTATTATTATTATTATTATTATTATTATTATTATTATTATTATTATTTCCATTATTTTTATTTGATATTATTTTCATCATTGTTATTATTATTACTTTTATATTATTATTATTATTATTATTTATATTATTATTATTATTACTATTATTATTATTATTATTATTATTATTATTACTATTAGTATCTAATTAAGAATTTAATTAATAAATACTAATATTATTTGATTTATTAATTAAAAAATAAATTAATAATAATGTCATTAACCTTATTATAATTATTAAATAGTCATTTATATTATTATTATCTAATTAATTAATAAATTAAAAAATATTTTTAATTAAAAAAATTAATATAATAATATTATTACATTATTTATATTATTAAAATTATTATTTATATATTTATTTATTAATTATTTTATTAATTAAGTAATTAATTAATTAATATTAGTAATAATAATAAGTAATAAGTAATAATAATAATAATAATAATAATAATAATAATAATAATAATAATAATAGTAATTGTTATTGGGTCAACTAGCCGCAAATTTATGGGCTAAGTCAAGGGCCCAATCAACTCAGTCAACGTCTTGACTCAGCCCACCTATGGGTGAAATTACTAAAATACCCCAAGGATAACCAACCAGGTCATTTATTGCTCTATAAATACCCGCATTTATGATCAGTTATGGTACGCTTTTTCTCTCCCTAAAATTACTCTCCATCTCTCTACTATTCATTATTCATTTCACTTACCGACCACTGACTTGAGCGTCGGAGAGGCTTTCCGGGGAACGCCCCCGGATAGGCTGACTTCGTCTGTTTTGCAGATCCACATATTCAAAAAACCGAGAATAGTCAACGAAACGACACCTTCCGGTCAGGGAGACTTTGACCCGATTTCTACGCAGAAACATTTGGCGCCGTCTGTGGGGAGAGAGAGAGAGACAAACACATTCCCTTACATTCACTTCCACAATCAAAAGCCTTGAATTCTAAGAAACACAAGAGCTAACACTACACAGTCCGAACACCATTCTGCCAATTCTGTCCACGACCAGGATCCGAATGCTAATGTTCAGCCGCCTGACTTCATCAATAGGCAAGACTTGGATGCCTTTGCCGCGACAATCATTACCCGTTTTCGAGAGTCAATTCAGCAGGCAGTCAAGACTCTGCCACCTATCCTTCAGCCTCAACAACAAAGCATCCACTATTCTACTCGTCGTCAGACGGAACAAATCCCAACACTTCAAAGGGAGGCCCCTAACTTTTGGGCAGGGGATATCGCTGAAAGTCAGGAGATGCCCCCACAACAAGAATATGTTCATGAACAAGTTAACCCTCAGGTTTTGGGAAGTCGACAAGTGCTGAACACGGCCTTCTATCCTAGCCGGACTTCGAGAGGTCAAGTTCGGTAGGAGAAGACACGCCAGGATCCTAACCGGATACCTAGGCAATTTGGAAGTTCAAGATTTGATGCTCGAGAAGTTATCAACAAAAGAAAAGCAACAAGATGCAAAAACTTATCTTAACTCCCGGAGGCATGGGAAAGATCCTGTTGAAGAATCTTACCACAGCCCAGTCTATCAAGAAAGGTATGATTATGCCCGAGAAGACTATATTAGAGACGAATCAAATTCGGCTCCTACCATCTTCAAAACGCCTCTATCGGTACGTATAGTTGTTGTTCCTAACCGGAACAAAGTCAAAGTACCCGCCATCAAGTCATTCGACGGGTCAGAAGACCCCGGTGAACACATAGCATCCTATCGGGCTCACATGGCTGTAAGTACCATATGCGAAGCTATGCTCTGCAAGTTCTTTCCTACCACCATGTCCGGGTTAGCACTAAACTGATACACGTCCCTACCACCTGGGAGTGTAGATAGTCTCGCCGCTCTTAAGACTTTATTCCTTGATCACTTTGTTGCTTCCAAAAGGCAGAAGAAATCCAATCTACACTTGACGTCTGTAATACAGAAGGAGGGGGAGTCTGTCACCTCTTATATTCAAAGATTTCATGAAGTTTTATTAATTCCCGGGGCCACTAATGCAACCACGGTCCCTGCCATTATCAATGGTGTGAGAACATCCAAGTTGAAGTGGAAGTTACTAGAACATGATATCATCACATGTTCAGAGGCCATGGACATTGTCCAACGATTCATTTGGGCATCAGACATCTGCCCGCCCTTAGATTCAAAAAAGAAAAAAGACAAGTCTGCGAGATTTAGGGCTCATTAGCCCAAGTGTCCTTGGGGTTTAATGGCCCCTCACTCAGGAGCCGGACACCTTAGGAGGAGGTTGGCTCAACATATTCGGCACCCACCTAACTCGGCAGGTATATGATCTGTTCGACCCCTTTCCTAGATGGACTCCATTGGGGTACGAACTATGTTTCAAACTTGGGGCTCACTAACACAAGTGTCCTTGGGGCTTATTAGCCCCTCACTCAGGAGCCGGACACCTCAGGAGGAGGTTGACTCACTCTATTCGGCACCTGCCTTACTCGGCAAGTACATACCCTGTTCTGCCACTTGGAGAATGTATTCGGACACCCCAAGGGAAGGGGTGCACCTATTCCATCATATCTGCCACTTGAAGAATGTATTCGAACACCCCAAGGCAAGGGGGTGCAACTATTCTGCCATATCCTATCCCGCCACTTTGAGAATGTATTCGGATACCCCCATGAAGGGAGGGTACCCCTATTCGGCCAGTCAAGTACTCGGCCAGCATGGTATTCGGCCCCTCCCTTGGATGGACTCCATAGGGGTCCGAATCACTTCTCATACTTGGCTAACTTGCCTAAGTATCCCTTCAGAGGAAGGAGCCGGACACCTCAAGGAAGAGGGTGGCTCCCTTATTCGGCCAGTCAAGTACTCGGCCAGCATGGTATTCGGCCCCTCCCTTGGATGGACTCCTTAGGGGTCCGAATCACTTCTCATACTTGGCTAACTTGCCTAAGTATCCCTTCAGAGGAAGGAGCCGGACACCTCAAGGAAGAGGGTGGCTCCCTTATTCGGCCATGTGGCAAGTATTCGGCCCTTCCTGGGATGGACTCCTTAGGGGTCCGAATACATTTTCTCCTACACTTAGCTAACTTTGCCTAAGTATGAAATACAAGGAGCCGGACACCTCTGGGAGAGGTTGGCTCCCCCTATCCGGCCAGTCATGTACTCGGCCATGTGGCAAGTATTCGGCCCTTCCTGGGATGGACTCCTTAGGGGTCCGAATACATTTTCTCCTACACTTAGCTAACTTTGCCTAAGTATGAAATACAAGAAGGAGCCGGACACCTCTGGGAGAGGTTGGCTCCCCCTATCCGGCCAGTCATGTACTCGACCATGTGGCAAGTATTCGGCCCTTCCTGGGATGGACTCCTTAGGGGTCCGAATACGTTTTCTCCTACACTTAGCTAACTTTGCCTAAGTATGAAATACAAGAAGGAGCCGGACACCTCTGGGAGAGGTTGGCTCCCCCTATTCGGCCAGTCCTATACTCGGCCAGATCAGTATTCGGCCCTGCCTGGATGGACTCCTTAAGGGTCCGAATACATTCTTTCCATGCTTAGCTAACTTGACTAAGTATGAAGATTAAGAAAGGAGCCGGACGCCTCTGGGAGAGGGTGGCTCCTCCATATTCGGCCAGTCAAGTATTCGGCCATGTGCAGTATTCGGCCCCTTCCTGGGATGGACTCCTTAGGGGTCCGAATACATTCTCTCACACTTAGCTAACTTGCCTAAGTATCCCTTCAAAGGAAGGAGCCGGACACCTCAAGGAAGAGGGTGGCTCCCCTATTCGGCCAGTCAAGTATTCGACCCCTTCCTTGGATGGACTCCATAAGAGGTCCGAATTGTTACACACTTAGCTAAATTGCCTAAGTATCCCTTCAAAGGAAGGAGCCTGACACCTCAAGGAAGAGGGTGGCTCCCCTATTCGTCCAGTCAAATATTCGGCCAGCATGGTATTCGACCCCTTCCCTGGATGGACTCCATAAGGGGTCCGAATTGTTACACACTTAGCTAACTGGTCTAAGTGTCCTCCTCTTATTCGACCCCTTCCCTGGATGGACTCTATAAGGGGTCCGAATTGTTACACACTTAGCTAACTGGTCTAAGTGTCCTCCTCTTATTCGACCCCTTCCCTGGATGGACTCCATAAGGGGTCCGAATTGTTACACACTTAGCTAACTGGTCTAAGTGTCCTCTTAATCGACCCCTTCCATGGATGAACTCCATAGGGGTCCGAGCTAGCCAGAATCTAAGGCCACCATTGACTATGTCCCCAACCGGGTCCAAACGAAATTCGATGCTAAGGATATCTTATAAGTCGGACTCTTGGGAGTGGACTTGCCCGAGAGATCCAAAAGTCATTCGGTTTTTTCAAAGCCTCATTGTTATACAACTTGTGGCTCATCAGCACCAGTAGATCACATATGTCAAACTGATCTGGGAAGCGGATTTTCTCGAGAATCAAATGTTATTTGGTTCGTATAGTTTCCCTACTATTCAGCTTATTCGGACTTATTATTCCAAAGTACTTATTATACGGCTCTACTGAAAGTTATTATTCGGCTCATTTTAAGCTTATTATTATTATTCAGCTCCATTGGGCATTAGAGGGATTCAGCTCCTTGAGAGCTTTCTATTTATTATAATCGGTTTTACAGAATGCTCATCAACATTTGGGGCTAATGGGTTGTCCTACTACGAGAGGTGGAAGAATTATCAATGTTGATGATCATTTGGCAAAGTTTTTATATATTTGGCAGAGTAATGCAAAATATTTATAATTAAAGCGAATATTTTAAAACAAAAGCCAATTTCCAAATCTGAAAAGTGGTAAGATTCTTGGCTACTATTATTATCACATTATACCACATGAATTAGTAGATCAAAATCCAAGTGTGAAGTCTCCAATTTAAGCTAATTAAATCGAGTAAACACATTTATCATGAATTAGTAGATCAAACTCCAAGTGGCCACTTTTCCAATTGACAAGGTAGTACTCGGCCTCTTTTCTAATTGGCAAAAACGTCCGAATACTTCCATATCGTCATATCTATTCGGTTCCAATTTTGATTGGGAATACTTCCTCGAGAAAGACCGAGTTCCATATATAACCATCACGCCACTACATTATTTACCTTCGATCGTCATCATCAACACCTTTGTGCTCCAGAGTCCGAGTTTGTTGGTGGAAAGTCATCGGCACAATCATTATTATAATACAGTATATGCGGACCACGACGTACACTTCCACTCAATCTCTTGAACTGCAAAGTTATTCGGCCCCTTCATCACCGAGTTGTCATCACGGTCGTTTCAAATGTGCCGAGTCCTAATTTTCCAAGTGCTTTGTCAAACACGTCAAATACTTTCTTATATTCGGTTCCAAAATATCAGATACTTCCTCACAAATCTCAACATGAGAAATTATCCAATGACATTTGCAGGAGCATTATGAAAGTTATTATGCTCTTCCATCCTCCAGTACAAATTTTCACATTTGAGGATCTATTATTCGGCTATTTCATTTATATGACTTCGTAATAATCATCAATACTACTACATTATTTGTCATCGATCATCATAACCGCTGTACTCCGAGTTTGAGTTCGTTGATAGGAGGTCATCGGCATATTCACCATCATGCCCACCGATGTCTAGTGAGTCCGAGTTAGTTATTCGGCTCTTTTTTCGCCGACGTGATTCGACATGTTCACCATCTCCGAGGTGATTGCAAGTGATACAACTCCTTAGTTCATCGCCGAGGCCCTTTGAGTGTCATCGACGAGGCCCTTTGAGTGTCATCGACCTATCATCACATTCCAAGTTCGGACTCTGAGTAGGATTAGTCTTCCATGACGATACTTGTGCCGAGCCCGAACTGTTTTTAAGTGGTTCTCAACTTCGTATATCCGGGTATTCGGCCATTTATATTCAGCTGGAACATTATCAAGTATTATTATTCATTCGGCCATTTATATTCAGCGTTAATCATCCTCATCGTATATCCGGGTATTCGGCCATTTATATTCAGCATTAATCAAGTATTATTCATTCGGCCATATATTATGAATTCTCAAATTCGGGTATTCGGCTGCACTGGGTTATTATCTTTCATATCATAACACATAATATATGTATATTTCATATCAGAACTGTTACAATAATAATGATGGGGTGAATAAAATTGTCTTGGTATTCGGCCACTCTTACAATAATATTCGGACACCGCTTAATGATTGAGGGGTGCCCATTCGGCCTCTCAAGGTATTCGGCCTTATATATTTGACCATATCTTCCATTGATGTTCGGCTTCGTCGTCAGGTTTTAGTTATTCGGCCCTTTTATTGCCGACGTGATTCGGCAACTTCGTAATCTCTACGGTCGTTGGAAGTAGTTCGGGCCCACCCAACGCCTAGCTACTCCGAATCTGCATCATCGCCACTTTTGTGCTAGCTCCCGAGTCCGAGTTTGTTAATAGGAGGTTATCATCGACGTGATTCGGCATCAGTCATCTTTAAAGTATTTTAAGTAATTCGGCACCCTTGTGGGATGAATAAAGGAGCCGAGTCCAAGCTTTTTCAAAGGACTACCTCCAATTCGTGATACACGGGCTGCGCTCGATGCTTATCAGTAACAATATAGGCAGGTATTTGGTTCTCATTGAAACTTAATACCACAATTCATATGATATTATAATATGCATGATAAGAAGTCATATATGTAGTGGGAAAAGGCTTTATTATATGAGGAATAGTGGGAAAATGATACTAACACCGATAAGGAAGCAGTTAGATATTAATAAAGCAATTGGATATTTTTAAAAAATATATATATATGTATGATAGCATACTTTGCTTGGGGCTCATTTTTAGTTGTTATTCGGCTTGATTTTTGAATGGCCGAATAATAACAATTCCACACTCAGGACTCTTTCGGCCACATAGCTTGGGACTTATAGCAAGTTTCTCTTCGGCCTCTTTATGGACTAAATACATTTCATATGTCAAGTGTTATATTTATATTCAAGTCTATGTGATCACTATAAATCTTCGAGATCACAAATTGGCTAAGTCGAGTAATTCATCTCAATATAGAGAAGGGTTCGATATAACGACTCGGTCCTCGCAAGACGAACTCCTAAGAGGGTCAAACTTAGTCAAGTACTTCAGCTTGGGGCTTATTAACTATTATTATGTAAGTCGGACTCTTTGGGCATATGGGAGTCCACGTTATTCGGCACCCTACTTTATTCGGAAGGTGCTAGGCTTTATTCGGCCCCTTCCATGAATGGACTCCATAGGGGTCGCCATCAACCAGGGTGCCCCTATTCGGCCAATGTGGTATGCAGACACCCTGGTGAAGGAAGGGTAACCTATTCGGCCCATATTGTAATCGGTTCCTATTCGTCTAATCACGTGTTCGACCCCTAACTGGTACTCGGACTCTAATTCAAGGCCGCCACTCAATTATACAATTAAGGCATCCAAAAGGCTCCGTTTTTTCGATCTTCGGTTTCTTCCGCACAAAGCCCGCCAACGCTCGCGCTAAGACGCCCTCTGTGCGTGGGGCTAATGTTATTGGGTCAACTAGCCGCAAATTTATGGGCTAAGTCAAGGGCCCAATCAACTCAGTCAACGTCTTGACTCAGCCCACCTATGGGTGAAATTACTAAAATACCCCAAGGATAACCAACCAGGTCATTTATTGCTCTATAAATACCCGCATTTATGATCAGTTATGGTACGCTTTTTCTCTCCCTAAAATTACTCTCCATCTCTCTACTATTCATTATTCATTTCACTTACCGACCACTGACTTGAGCGTCGGAGAGGCTTTCCGGGGAACGCCCCCGGATAGGCTGACTTCGTCTGTTTTGCAGATCCACATATTCAAAAAACCGAGAATAGTCAACGAAACGACACCTTCCGGTCAGGGAGACTTTGACCCGATTTCTACGCAGAAACAGTAATAATAATAATAATAATAATAATAATAATAATAATAATAATGATAATAATAATAATAACAATAATAATAATAATAATAATAATAATAATAATAATAATATTATTATTATTATAATTATTATAATGTTAATAATATTATAATAATAATATTAATAATAATAATAATAATAATAATTATAATAATAATAATAACAATAATATTATTATTATTATTATTATTATTAATACTAATAATAATAATAATAATAAATTTCAAAAAATAATAATAATAATAATAATAATAATATTAATAATATTAATAATAACAATAATACTAATAATAATAATAATAATAATAATAATAATAATAATAATAATAATAATAATAATGGAATGGTTTGATATGATATGATCTGGTCTGATCTGGTCTGATCTGATCTGATCTGATCTGATCTGGTCTGATCTGGTTTGATCTGATCTGGTCTGATCTGAAACAATCTGATCTAATCTGAATAGATCTGATCTGATCTGATCTGGTCTGATCTGATCTGATTCCAATAAGAATAAGTAATAAGTCAAAAAAATAAGTTGAAGAGAACACCTTCTTATACTTTGATTATTGTTTGTAAAATATCTACTAACATTCTTTATAAAATATTGTGTTTCTATCTTATTTAGGTTGACAATATACATAAAATATCTTGTGAGAGACGTTTCTCATGAGAAACGCTCATTACAACTTAATATTTCAAAAAATTAATAAATGTAATAAACAACCTATTTAAAAATTTCGATCATTTACAAAAAAAACTTTGTTCCCATGTAAAATTCTTTCACATACCATAAACATCTACTTTACATAACATAGACACATACCTCACAAACTATAATCATCTACTTCCCATGCCATAAACAACTACTTCACATACTATTAAGTATTAACTACTTCACATGCCATAAAAGACCTACTTCACATGCCATAAAGGCCTACTTTTCATACATGATTGTAAAATTTTCATATTCACGCGAGGCAACTTGGATGCGTATTCAAACTCATTTCCACCCACTATGCCCAACTAGATATATCCATCACGGATTCACAGTTATACCCAATTTATACCTAATCACCTACTGTATATATTTGTGATCTCAAACTCACTCTATGTTTGCCTTGTATGTCGCCCATACAATGGTAATTTTTTACATATTTATGATATTTAAAAATTTTACATAAATTATGCAATATAATAAAATAATGGAAAAGTCAGCCCGGATAATCACACCTGTTGTCCATCGACTGTGAATAATCTCTACTTTTGATTATTTATGAATAATCCAACATTTGTATTTTTTTTGCTGACAACACCTCTTTTTACATTTTACCGGCTATTGTAGATACCTGCTACTCGTTACATTAACTTTTTCTTCCTCCTAATGCTTCTTAGTTAGTCTACCCTTACTCCTCTTTTTGTTAGTATAAATACCTAAATAGCCGATTGAAATATGCAAAGACTACTATCATTAATTTATTCATGTATCATCGCTATTCGATTCATCGCTATATATATTAATTGTAGGAAATTATTTGCTTACTAGTCTTCACCAAATGCAATTTGATTATGTGAAAAGTTTTTTTCATAAACTTACTTTATTTTGTATTCAATGTTTATTAATCTATAAAAATAGAATTTTAAACTATATTAGATTATATATAAAAATAAACCCATTTAAATCAAATCAAGTTCAAAATTTATATCCAAACACAAAAAATAATCATTTGTTGGAAATAAATTTCCAACTTAGTAAAGCTAATAGAGTGTTTGGCAAATTAGCTTATTGAGCAATTTTAGCTTATATTTTAATATAAATAAAGGGTTGGGTGATCAAATCAGCTAGTGCTAGTATTTGGCGAACTAGCTGGTGGAACTTGAAACAACTTATTGATACGAATAAATTATTTTCGAACAAGCTGCTTACAGTAGCGGGTTTAAAATCAGCTCGTCAAACCAATTAATGAAATTAGGTGGTCAAATCAACCACTGTACCTAGTTATCACTATCAGCTATCAACTATCAGATATTTGCAACTGATGTTTTTGTTCAGGCGTTATTTCAAAAAATGCTGACGTGTTAATCCGCCATAGTCCCACCACCGACTACTCTCAGATTCCTCAAATCAAACGTTTTTTTCTTCCTTCTTTTTGCGGTGCTCCGTTCTTCTCTTTCATCTTCTATTCATTCTCCTATTCTCTTTTCTTTTTCCTTTACTCTTTACACTTTTTATAGGGTTTCATGATTGCATTCTGAACAAATCGCCAATTTCTTCCTGGATCATCTCACTTTGTAGAATTCAGTTTTGCAATGTTCACATTGAAAGAGAAAGTTACAGAGAAATTATCTCGACTTTTAGCGGATTCTCCTTCTCATTCACCTCGCCCTTTGCCGGAATCTCCTCAGGTTCTTTTTATTTCGAAAATTTTCAGTTTTCTTACGGTAAAAATTTTTGTTTTGATGTTGAGATGCGATCTATACAATGCAGGTTTTTTTGTTGCTGATTTTGTATTTATTGCGATTTTAGGTTTATAAAAGTGGAAAAGTTATTGTATGCATGATCTTTTAATCGAATTGTAGTCAATGCGATGTGGATTCAAGTCATCTGGAGTTGAATTTTGTCAATCATAGAGAATTGTTTAGTATGAAGTGCTTATTGATGTTTGTTCGTAATTCATTTGCTTTGTTATAATTATGTGTACATCTATAAATCTTTTGTGATTTACAATTAGTTTTCAAGTTTTTAATAGTTGTTGGTCTGTTCAGAGTTACTTATTATTGTCATAACTGGAACTTTCCATTTGAAAGGATCGGAGGTGATATTCATAGTTTAAGAAGTGTTACAACTGCTGAGTGTTGAGGGATGGTACAAAGCACTCTTAACCTTCAGTGTTTGCACTTTCACACCTACATTGCTAGATCTCAATGCATATGACACTTGAACCTATTGCTATATATAATAGCTACATGGAGTCCTACGTGATCCTAGATTCCTAAAACTAGAAGACAACTACTTTTCTTGACATGTTATGAATCATTAACAATCATTTAGTGAAACCAATTCTGTGCAGTACATAGCCTAGCTGGCGCTAGGCATTTTAAAGGTGACTCGATTAGCTTCCTGGTTTCAAATTATGCTATGTCTAGCTCCAAGTCTTCCTTGCTAGGGTATTCTGTTTTACTTCAAAATTTCAATCCCTATGATTGTATCTTGCTCAAAGTTCTTTGGGAATCTGCTCTACTTATAATTATCTGCAACCAAACTTAGAGTTTTCTTATGATGATATCTTATCTGAAGCTTAAATACGAGGAATTTTACTATGAAATGTGGAACAATAGCTTTTAGTGTTTTAAGGAACTATGGAAGAACACTCAGAGCAGAAAATGTTAGCAAATAATGTATAGTGTGTCCCAAGGTCTTGGCTCATTCTGCATCTTTGCTCATCCCTTATACAGCTGATCAAAAATTTGATTTGTGAACATTTAAAGATTTTTGTAGATTTGCTGTGATTTATGATGCCTTCATGTCCCCGTCCTATAGCAGTAATAGCACACTATTGAACAACTATTGATCAAGGGTGCACATTTTGTTTATTAATTCTTTCGATTTGTGTTCAAATTATAAACCACTAATCTTATTTCTAGAATTAGTTTAAGTATCCCTATGAATATATATTTGTTCACCTCTCCTATTTATGTGTATTTTGCCTTTTCATTTTCGTTTTTGTAGTCATAACGATTGGGAAATTGCAGGCCAGCTCTTACTTCAAGGGAGGGAAGACTCTGTCATCGTTGTTTACTTACATCCACCCTTCAACTCCCACTAAAAATTCTCATGGTGAATTGAAAACAATACAATCTTCACCGACCAGATGGAGAAGTAATAATCTTTGGCAAAGTCAAGACATTGACTGTGAGCTAGAAGCCATTCCAAGTGATGAATGCAGAGAAATAACTACGCCTCAAAATGAGCATGAGAGTTCTAAACCTGCCACACGTACATGTGCATCTGAGGTTTTTGAGGATGCACTTGAGCCGCAGGGCCCTTGGAAGCTTATGCCTAATCTGACAAATGATTCGTCATTTATTAACATGGAATTATACGAGTTTCTTCAAGCATCCCTTCCTAACATTGTGAAAGGTTGTCAATGGGTATTGCTATACAGGTAATTGCTTAACCTCCTTATTCTTTATGTTCTTTATCACCTGCTTCAATACTTTGCACTAATTTCATCATAGTTTCATTTTGTTTCTTTCCACTGAAGGGCAGTACTTTGAAACATGGTATATCACTTCGTACACTTATACGAAAGAGTGCTGATCTTTCTGGTCCAGGGCTATTGGTATGGCGAAGACATCTTTGTTTTAATAGTGTAATGTATGAAACTTCTAGTTAATGTCTTATGAGATTGTTATTGGTTTTCAGATTGTTGGAGACAGAAAGGGTTCTGTATTTGGCGGTCTCCTTGATTGTCCTCTTAAACCATGCCCGAAAAGGAAATATCAAGTGAGTTGATAATAAGTGCATACCTTTATGGTTAGTGCTATCTCTGCACCATAATTATGCTAATTTAGTTAAATCTGTGACAGGGTACGAACCAGACGTTTGTTTTTACGACTAAATATGGTGAACCCAGGCTCTTTAGATCAACAGGTAAATAACCTATGCTTGGGCTTTACATGAGCTATAATTTGCTATTAGGTGTTTGGTAGATTTTACTTATTAACTTGATTAGCATAACTATGGTAGATTTCCATCTTTACCTTGTTAAACAAGTCATAGATCTTTTTTATATCGCACGTACTTAACAAATGAAGTGGAAAGTTTGCTTTTTATTAATATAAGTTGCAAAATTATAATGGCTTTATTAGTATTTTGATCAAAGATAAATTATTAACTTTGCAACTAATCCCTTATCTAGCCCCATGTTTCTTAAAACATAGGAACTCATTATTTGATATGGGTACATGTCGAGGGTCCGACTCAACTCCAAAATAAAGTGTATAAATGACATACCCCTGTTCGGAAACCGAGGATCTGACCTGAGTACTTGAGTTAAAATGCATCGTTTGAGACAAGTACTTTGGTGAAATGAAGAATCTAGTTGACAAAGCTTAAAACAAAATAAGGTTGTCGCGCTTCTGTGTCGATTATAGCTCTTAACAAAGAAACGATGCTGGGTAAATTTCATATTTTCATTATTGATGAACTCATTGAAGCGCAAAAAGATGCAGAATACCCCGTCGATTTTCGTTCTGAACCGTTCGTATCAAATCAGTATTGAAGCACGACCTGGGATGCCTACGGTGGTGTTCCGGCTCTGCCTGGGACAAAAACATATTGAAGGTGGAAGAACGTAAACTGAAGAAGACTTAGTAATAAGAATACCACCATTGAAGACTTGCTAACTTCGTTGAAGAAAGGAAAAGAAGGAACTAGAAGATGAAAGGAAAAGAGATGTTAAAAGAGAACTATGCGGCGTTTAATCTGTTGTTTCTATCTGCAATGCTTTAGGTTCCAATTGACCTAATCCTAAGTCAACATGACAATTTGGTAGTTATAAAGTCATAGTAGTGAATGTCATTGTGTAGACGTGTAAAGCAATTATCTGTTGCTTATCTTTGCCCATGTGTTTTATTTTAGTCTTCAATACCTTGTTACTTACTAATTCTAATGATAACCTATTGTGATATGATAATAGGTGCCAACCGATACTTTTATCTGTGTTTGAACGACTTACTAGCATTTGGTGGGGGAGGCAGCTTTGCTTTGTCATTAGATGGAGATTTGTAAGTTCTTTTCTTTCTTTTTTTTTTTTTGCGTCATGTATTTTTTTTATAGATGTATATGTTATATTGTTTTATAGGTTGTATGGTAGCAGTGGACCTTGCGATACTTTTGGAAATTCATGCTTAGCTCAGGATCCAGAATTTGAATTGAAAGCTGTCGAGGTAATTCATTTAAGTCTTGTAGGCATCAATTGTCACCAAAGTTGTATTATATCTTGGAAGAAGTCCGGTATAGCTCACCTTTTTATGTCTCTTGTTTTAATTTAGATCCGAAGGGAGTTTTAGTTATGTAGAGTAAAAATATATGGAATTGTTGATTTTTCTTGTTTACTTAGATTAGCTGCATGGATATGATAGTTTGCTGTGGTCTTTGTTTTTGTCGTCTTCTGATGTTTGGCGGGGATTTCCTTTGACGTAGCTGATGACATTCTTTACCTCACTAACTATCTTGATAACTTGGCTGAATTTGTTTTCATCTTCTATGCAGCTATGGGGTTTCACTCATTCATCCCGATACCTTACTTGACTTGTAATTGTTGGATTATGGTGTAGCAGACGTCTATATTTGAGTTCGATTGTTGGTAGCTGATAATGTGGTCTTTATTATTGCTTATTGTTTCCCTTCTCATCACTGGTTAAATTATGTAATATTTTTGGGATGTATATATTGTACAACAGTATGCTTTTGTTGGTTTCTATTGATAAAAATTAGTATAAGTATATGTTTCTGGAAATCTTGGGGAATTATGTCAAGTATTTAATATATTGATCATATCCAGAACTTCATACAGCTGGTATGAAAATTATGGCCATATAAGACTGGAAGTGCTAATGTGCTATTAGGTGATTGAATTCATTTTGAATGCAGAGTTTAAAAGATTGAGGATGGAATAAGAAACTAACAAGCCCAGTATTCAATCACAATGGCCGTCAAAATGAATATTGCTCACCCTTAAGACTTATTTGGTTATTGCGAGTTGGATTTGTAATGAAGTGAAAACTTTATCACCTAATAGCACTTCCAATCTTTTCAAAATTATATTTTGAAATCATCAATGCAAAAGGAACTCTATAATCATATTTCGCTTTAGGACTTCTCGTATTGATTCTCATCATACCTAAAAAATACGACCAGGCCACTTATGGGTAGGGTAGTATAATATGAATATTGTATAATAATTTTTATATTTTAAAGTGAGAAACATTAAATACTATATCAATCATCACTTCAAAAAATAATCGAACACATGTTCATTTCTTAAGGTTCTACAAATTAATTTTGCTCATGGATACTAAAATATCCAAGACGACCCTAATAAAGACAATTAATACTATGAATGATAATAATAAACTAATGGAAATGTCTTTGATATTTTTTTGTTTGGGAAATGGTATGAACTATGTGATTTTGCCAATAATGTGTTGGTTTTGAAATCCCCTGATTTAAACCCAAACCTATTAGTTATTTGAGTAAAAATTCACAACTCTGACATGCTGGTTTTTACCCAATTAATCTGTTAAGAGTTTTTGTTTTCGATCTAGGGTTATTAACACTAACTACATCTTATTTTTAGACCTTAAATCTAAAAATTTTGTTTATAAGTTGTTTATTTTGTATTTACTAAGAAAATAGGAAAATATTAAATGAATTAAGTAAATGTGATACATATTAATTAACTCGGAATTAAATAGTTTAATTAGTTAATTAGATGAGTTATACTTGCTTGTTTCAAGTTTAAAACTTAACCGTAATCTTACTCATTTAATAAACATATTCAACCGATTCGATCCATTAAATTAATTGAATAAAAAATTTCAACCCAAACTCACTTAATACAAATTAGACTCGGGTTAAGTTAGCAGGTCGGATTAATTTTTGCGGAACCTCAAATATTGGAGTTTAAAATTCTCAAAGTTAATTGAGGCCGATCAAAATTGTGGGTTTACCGCCCGCCTTGGCAGCACTCCCTTAATCCCTGTCTCTTCTCCTTGTGTTGCTCAGTTCTTCATCTTTGCTTCCATTTTCGAAGCTTCAGAGAATTTGAATACTCTGCTTCTTTACGACGATGAATTGCTCAAGTAATAATCTTTCTATGTTAACTTGTTTTTCCTTCTTTATTCTACATCCTTGACTTTTTTTTTTTTTTTTTCAGATTTAGGGTTTAGTTTGTTTGATTTTTTTTTTTCTATGTTTTCTTCTTCAATGTCTTTGCAGTCTCCGGTGAAGTGCCGGAAGAGCCTACTGTTTCCATTAATCTTACTCTTCGAGAAGCGTCTCATCAGCCGTCACATTTCGGTATTTTTTCTTCTTATTTATTGCTTCTTTTATCGTTTAGGGTTTAGTGGAATATGAATCTTGTTTGTTCAGGAAGTTTAATTTTACTTGCTACTGTGTTAAATTGTTGCGAAATTGTACATGTTTTGAAGTTTATTGATTATTCTGATGTATTTTGTGGAGTATTTTGGTAGTGTTGTTTTAGGATTTTGTATATATGCTTGATGGAATATTCCATGTCACAAAATTTGGGAAGTCAATTAGTTAATTTGAAAAACTTAAAGCTTTCTGATAATCTATTTGTAAGAACGGATTGTGTTTTGTTCTCTTTTAGAAGCAAATTGAAGTTTATGAGACTTGAAGGGTGGACAATACCTTGCATTTTGTCTCTGTTTCGAGATGTTATTTATATTAATGGTCTCTTTGGGCCAAGATTGTTTCAAGCATTTTGACGTTTTTTTTAGGAAAAAAGGACTGCAGTGATATATTTTGCTTATGCATTTTTAAGTCCCCAAGATTTTTGGAGTCTTAGAGCCTTCTACATTTGGATAATAGATTTAAAATATATAATTATTTTGACTCAAGTGAAAGGTAAACACTTTGCAAGGGTTAGAAGAGAAGAGTTAATCCAAAGATGATCTTGGTTACATGAGCAAAGAATGGTATGAAAAATAATGAGATTTTTAGGAGTAAAAACAATCTATAGAAGTGAATGGAGAAGGGAATTACACGTAGATGAGCGTTGGAATTGATTTTGTTAGATATGAAATATAGATTAGTATCAGATTGCTTTGATATAATATATTTATGTCATGACAATTTCTCACATTGATTTGTTTCGGCTGAGGTAATTGACCTTACGGTGTTTCGTGTTGTTTTTGTTGTGCCTGTGTGAAACCAATGGATTGTTGTATTCTCTTTTGATGAAGCATAAATGAAATTTTTTAATCTTGGTCCTTCGAATTTTGTTATGAGTGGATTGTAATAATCTTTTTTTTGGTCTTTGTCAAGGATTATGGAAAATGTCCTATTACAGGAGAACCATTAAGTTTAGATGATATTGTTGAAGTTAAAGCAGGAAAGGTATCCATTTTGCTTTGTCTTTAGACTATTTCGTTCTTATGGAATTGTTTATGCCTGCTTATGTGTGATGCTTAAATTGCAGATAGTGAAGCCTAGACCCGTTCAAGCGGCTAGTATTCCTGGAATGATTGGCATGTTCCAAAATGTATGTTCCAATACCATTAATGGAGTTTTGTGTATCTCTACTTAATTATTTGTTAACTAATTATCACTCTATTATACATTTGTTATTGTTGGTTTAACAACTTGATTTTATAGATGTCCCATCAAGTAGAATATCTATTAAATTTTTTTTACAGATGTCCCACTCTCCACAAACCATATAAGTCCAATTATTTTCCATTTAGAAAACCAACTTTGTACGACTCTTCAATAAACATGCAAGAGCAATATTAAAAATAGCTGAGAAAGAAACCGTACCTCAAAATAAAAATACTATCCAATATTACTGAACCGGTTGAAATCTAGGCCTTTTGTCTGATACGATGGTACAAATAGGCCATTCTGTTATCTGTAATTTAGAATATCATTACTACCGCCCTATAGGAGTTGACTTGACCTAGAGTCTGCACTATGTATGAAAGTGCATAGATGTTTTTATATGGTTATTAGGTTAAAGGAGCTCATAAGGAGGTATATGTAATTACATTTCAATTTTAAAAATTAGATTCCTTAAAGAATCTTGCATACACGTCTCATGGAAGTTTGCAATATAGTTTTAGCAAGTGAGAAGCTTTGTTTTCCTGCTATATCATGTTTTTATTCTAATTGGATTTGTAAATTTACAAGGTGTATTTTTGTTGGTCTAGTGATGTTTGATCTTTAAATTCAAACGGAATCTTTGAAACCAAGATTTATTATTTGTACAAATATCTTTTCTCAGTGTTTTCTCAGCCATTCTTCACAATTTGTTCCATAAATAATATTTTATTTAACTTTTCCCTTGGAATGAATTGTAATTCGTAATCCTTGTAAATGTGTATTTTTGGGCAGCTTGGCAACACTTAATTACAGTTTGTAAAGTGAGAAAGGAATTTATTTGTAGAATGCTATTGCTCATTTGAAGTAGTTTGTTGGAAATTTTTGATCACTTTCATCGCCTTTCCCTTTGACAATGTGCATTCATGGAGGAAAGACAAAAATCTAAAACTCCATTTTGTTTGGGCCTTTTTTGCTTTTTGGCCAATGAACTTTGCTTGAAGTATGATCCTCTCGCTTGGCTTTCTTCTTGTGTTAACTCTTGAAGAAACCAAGTATTTTGATTAATGTAATATTAGTCGGACAAACTAGTCTTCTTGAATTGAAAGTTTTTTCTTGTCCTACTCAATTAAAGCTTATTGTGGATCTAGAATATGAACTCAGTTGAACAATCTTACTTTATCTAGATGTTTGGGAAAGGTATGAGGTGCTTTCTAGAAGACTTGGTGGTTACTGAATAGGTGTTTTGGAAGGAGGTAGTGATTAAAATTTAGAATCATAGAAGTTAGTAACCATACTTTCATGTTATCTCTATTCTTTCCTTTGTATTTAGGCTTATTTGGTGACCTTTATTTGAAAACACATTGTAACTTACTTCAAATTTTGATCGACCCAATCACTTGATCCAATCTGTAAAGAATGAGGTGCTTTCTAGAGGACTTGGGGAAGGAGCTAGTGATAAAAAATTATAAAACATAGAAGTTAGTGACCATTACTTTTGTATTATCTTTGTTCTTTCCTCTGTATTTAGGATTTTTAGTTACCCTTAATAAAAAACACATTGTAACATACATCTTTACTAGACATTAGTCATAGACTCGCACTGTCAAATTTTGATCGACCCGAACACCCGAATGAGACTGAATCGACTTATTTTCATGAAATTTTGTGAATTCTGGGTTCTATATAAATATCTTCGAGTTATAAACTATCTTTTTCATAAATTTGTCTGAGTTAATATTAAACAACTATGACTTGAAAAGTTGTTTTTCGCACAAAATAATTAGAAACCATTTAAAAATTTTAACGAATAATTTTATGTTATATTTTTTAGCTATTCTTATAGCTATATAAATAAAATATTAATGAATCTATGACAAGTTGGGTCAATCCCAACTCATACTGACTCGACCACATGAACACACCAAGCATTGTAATAAATTGTTGAAGACATTATGTGATTATTTATGTAAGTTTATTTTGTATGTTACATAAAGAAAATATCTCTTATCACTCATATTTGAGTCTTTTCTACTTATAATGGAGCAAGATGTTAATGATAAACATTTTTAAGTATAATATGAAAAATTCCTAGTTTTTCGAGCACTATGATGTGTGCAGAAACAACTAAGTTTGTTGCAAGGAAAGGAACCATTTAATGCGACACTGCAGTCATGAACCTAATGAGTAATAAGAGCAATTTAATGGTATTTTTTTATATATGTGATGAAGCAAAACAATTTCCATGAAGGCTATCTCTGAACCTGTGTCCAACTTTTGGTAATCTCTATGTTTGAAATGTTGTGCTTTTGCCATTTTTGTGTTGCATACTAGAGGATGCTCATCCTATGTGCTAGAAATCATACTGCATCCATGTTTTAAGTTGTATAGTGCTTACAAACTCATTGCGTCTTCAACTATATTTCTCTGGTTCAAGATGCAGCCTTTTGATTGATGTCAAATGTTTCAAAAAGTATTGCCAATTAGCAAATAGTTTAACCTTTTTGAGTGCATAAGTTGCAATTTGCAAACAAAGCATCATATTCACGTGTAAATATCTGATTAAATCTTTGTTGCAGGGCTTGAATTTTTTAATCTAAGATCTGTTATCTAGTTTCTAAATTCTAAGTTACTATTGGTTGTTTGTTTGTAATTATTGATCTCATTCGTATACTAAATATCATTGTTTGTGAGTTTTGTGGATTGTTAATGGCTTTGCAGCTACTGTTTGCTCATCTTATTATTTTGAACCTCTCTAATTTATTATCTTCTAAAGAGTGGTCTATGGAAATTCAGGAATGGGATAGCCTTATGCTCTCCAATTTTGCTTTGGAGCAACAATTACATAAAGCCAGACAAGAACTAAGCCATGCTCTGTACCAGGTAATATATTTTGTATTTGCTTTGAAAATTTCGTTTTAGGAGCTTGTATAATTTTTTGTCAGCAATGCTGAGCTCTGAAGAAACAGGAGTGTCTGATGTACTCACACTAAATGGGCTTTGCAAATTTTTTTTCTTTCAATTTTAAGGTTTTAAGTCTCTAGTTGGGAAGTTGATATTGGTTTGGATATGGAAAGACATCTTTATTCATCTGGGGGAATACTGTGCAGATCTTCCACCAAATATGACACAAGTATGTGTGTGTGTATGAGAGAGGGAGAGAGAGAGAGGAGGAAGGGAATATTTTATCTTTGGAGTTTGTAACTTCATTAATTCATGGCTGCTGTCCCCTTGACATTAGCTGATAAGCCTGTTAACGGGGGGGTTTCTAAGTCAGGTACTATGAATTATGGATGAGTTACCAGATGATCTTTGGGTATTTCTAGGATTGTTTTAACAATTGCCGTTTGAATTTTGGGTATAATTGCACCAGTTATAATTCAAATCTAGTTGATCAACAACTACCCTAGAATGGGACAACTGAATGAGAGACTTAGCTTTCTATAATGTCTACGTTCTCTCAGATGTATTTTCTGGATGTTGTGCGCCAAATGATTTTCATGAGTCGATCTTTAACAGTGTTGGTTCCAATGAATTTGCATTTTCCATCTGCAGCATGATGCTGCTTGCCGTGTAATTGCAAGGCTAAAGAAGGAAAGAGATGAGGCAACGTCACTATTGGCTCAGGCAGAAAGGCGGATACCTATATCAGGAACAGCAGGCAATGCATTACATGCACCTGTTTTGAGTAATGGAAAACGAGGCGAGTAAATATTTCTTTATGTTTTCAGTTTACTTCATTGGCATTTGTACTGAATATGTGTGAATTGCAGGTCCAGAGGAAGAGGATCTGGACCATGGTGGAAAGAAAGCCCGAGTAGGAATTTCTGCTGATATCATTGCTGAGATGACTGAATGCAACTTAGAACTTTCACAGCAGCGTAAAAAACGAACGGTATGATTTTGATGAGTATAGGTGCTATATTAAGATCTCCATATGGTGAGATAGTTATATGAAATAATGAATTGTCTTAAATCTTAATCCCATCCGCAAAGACCAAAACTCAAACCTATCTTTTTACTTGGGGATTTTACAGGAAATACCCTTAAAATTGGTCAGTACTTATTAACATTGTCACTAACTTAGCATATTTCTCTAGGTGCTGGTTTTGGTGTTTTGCTAATTTGGTTTTGTGGTGTTAAACATCATTCTAAACACTCCTTTCTTTCTTTTACCTTGATCCCAAGCCCCATGGAACTTTAGATATCTCGAAACAGAGCAGAAGAGTATATTGTTAATTCCTCTTCACTCGCTTATTTTATGTATCCGAATTTCAGGTACCTCCAACCTTGGCTCCTATTGCAGATTTGGAGCTCTACACCCAGATTTCTAGCTATCCCCTTCATAAGACCAGTAAACCTGGCATTCTATCTGTTGATATCCATTACTCTAAGGTAAGCTAGATTCTATTTCATTGATGATAGTGCTAAGTGGTGTTACTAGGCTTATCATTCACTTTTGGCTGCTATTAATTTTTTTTTTCTGGGGTCTTGTTAATAGCTTGTTATTTATGTATAATTCTGTCATTTTTCACTATCCTCCTTTTGTTCCAACTTCGAAGTGATCCTGTCTTTTTGGTTATGCTGGTATTTGTCTGTATGGACATTCAATACGCTGGAGCTGTCGGTTTCCTTTTCCAAATATTTTTACTTTTAACTAAGGAATGTATCCATGTTTTTCAAGGATATTATTGCCACTGGAGGAATCGATACAAATGCTATTGTCTTTGATCGACCTTCTGGACAGATTGTATCTACTTTAAGCGGTCACTCAAAGAAGGTCTGCCTATTCTTTCTTATCTATTGTGAAAACCAAATGGAGTTGCTAGTTATTGATTGTTTACACATCACTAACTTATTTTGGCAGGTTACAAGTGTCAAAATCGTTCCACAGGATGAAAGTTTAATTATAACCGGATCAGCGGACAAGGTAAAACTTTGTGCATTCATTGTCCTTGACACTATTTGAAATGCATTTTTAGTATTTTAACAGGCTCTTTCTTGAGTTCAATCGTACATTTTGTAACAAACTGTTGTCAAGACTTAAGAGCTTTGTATTTTCCTTGTTCATTTTTTCTTGTTATATGGCCATTGCAAATGTGAAAATTTGATATTTCTAGCCAGTTTGTTCAGAGGATATTGGTTGTGTCGATTGTAAATGGAGTATACGCGATACTTAGTGAGTTAATACATACTACCTCCTATTCTCATCAAATGTCCCATTTGTTTTTTGGCATTATTTACCAATCACTCTTTGTATTTATTCTCATTTTATAAACTAAAACATAGTCAAGTGGAATCTTGTGTAATTCGTCTCAATGTAAATTTTATTAATATTAACTTTTTAATTTTTAGAATGCACAATTAGAGATATCAAGTCTTGTAGTAGATCGGCAAGTGTACAAAACTAAGTGGGACATTTGATTAGAATAATAGGGAGTATTTCCTAAGAAGCTTGGGGTCTGAGTTTGGTATCTTAATGTATTGATATCTATGTGGTTGTGGCAAGGGTCGAACTTGCTTGGACGACGCTGTTATTTATTGAAAATTTGGTGCTTCTCACAGACTGTAAGATTATGGCAAGGGTCAGAGAATGGGAATTATGGTTGCAGGCATGTTTTAAGAGATCACACAGCAGAGGTAAAATATATTCTATTATACTCTTGCGTGTGTATTCTTGTATATTCCTGTGCTTCTGTAGTTTTTTAAAATCACTAATTTTGTTGCACAAAAGCACAATAAGACAGACTTGTTTGTTATTAGGCAAGGATCTCAGTGATGTGGAAACAGCTTTTCACTTATTCTGGAGTTCTGGCTGAAAATAAATCAAGATTCAAAAACACTTTATTGAGTATTAATTTGTGTATTTTGTTTTTTGTGCTTAAAGAATCAATAATTTACTATAGCCACATAAGCTTCTGGACAGCTAAGGGTCAAACTTATATATTTTTATTTTTACTTTTTATTGTCATGAGTCTGAAATACTTATTTGATTAGTGATTCGTTTATAAACTGAAAATTTGCTGCTCTCTAATGATTTCTGACAGGTGCAAGCTGTTACAGTTCATGCTACAAAAAAATACTTTGTGACTGCTTCCCTTGATAATTCATGGTGTTTCTACGATCTTGCAAGCGGTCTTTGTCTTCAACAGGTTTGCACCTCTAGTACACTTTTTTCTGCTTTAACTTGTCTTAGTAATTGAACTGCATAGCTGTGTTTTCTATGGAGGAACAGGTTTTAGACTCTTCAGGATCTGAGGGGTATACATCTGCAGCTTTTCACCCTGATGGTCTCATCCTTGGAACTGGAACAACAGGTGCTGTTGCTAAGATTTGGGATGTTAAGACTCAGGTAGTGGCTGCACTTTCTTCTACTTTTGGAGTCTGACATTGTCCGATTCATGCAAATTCTGTAATTCATATATGTAATAGTGCTACTGTTTGCTGTGCAGAATAGTGTTGCTCAATTTGACGGGCATACCGGCCCTGTCACAGCAATGTCTTTCTCAGAAAATGGCTACTTTCTTGCAGTAGGATTCTTCTCTTTTAAAACCACCTTTTTGCTATCGTGCTTGTTCTGCTCTGATATGCTTTTTTAAATTGCTTAGACTGCAGCTCACGATGGAGTCAAGCTTTGGGATCTGCGTAAACTGAAAAATTTTCGGTCTTTCCCTTCTCCTGACCCAGACACACCTACCAATTATGGTATTTGAATATGTGATTGTTTTATGTTGTTTTTGTTTTCCTCTTCCTCTAGAAAGAGTATTTTGTGTGGATTACTTGCTACATTGTCCCTGATGTTGTGGTGCATCCGTGCATATTCCTTCCCTCCTTAGGGAATATGTGGACAAATTGTAATGAACCCCAGTCTTACATAACAGTACAATTATCATGTCGTCTGAACCGGTTGGTTGATTTTTTTTTTTTTCAGTTGATTTTGATCATAGTGGGAGTTACCTTGCTGTTGCGAGCTCAGATATAAGGTCAGTATAATATCTCCCTTGAACGGCTTGTCTGTTATGTGGACATGATTTAAGTTGTAAATGCGGTAAGCGATGGCTTTTACAACAGACAAGGCAAAACTTAGTGAGAAATATGCAACAAGTTATAGCCTATCTCTTTCACCAAGTATTGGTGTTTAAGAAACCTGGAAAAAGGTCTTGAGCTTAATGGAAACTGATCTTTTGATATGTAAGAGCAATTTAGCCTCATCAAAGTTTAAATTTCCCCTAATTACAGACAAAACTCTTCAAATAGATACTAGTTTCGCACTCATAGCATAAGATCAGTTTCCACGAGGTCAACAACCTTTCTTCCGGTTTCTTATGATCTAGAGACAAGAATTTATCCCTCACTGTTGAGGTTTCGTGCTGAGAGGATGACTGAAATGGGAATGAAAAACATTGCTAAAAAGATTCTATTTTGGCATTCAAAAGATAGTTTTTGCTACATCATGGTTATCTGTACTTTATACTGATTTGTGTTTGCTGCAGAGTGTACCAAGTTGCAAGTGTCAAGGCAGAATGGAATTGTCTCAAGACCCTACCTGATTTATCTGGCACAGGTTTCCTATTTCACCTTCTTGTTCCAATTCTCTCGTCAATATATCTTATAGCCTATAGTGTCAATGCCGGTGTTCTGTTTTACCGAATTATGCGTCCCTTGACTACAGGGAAAGCAACGACTGTAAAGTTTGGTCCAGATGCAAAATATATAGCAGTGGGATCATTGGATCGGAACCTTCGGATATTTGGCTTGCCAGGGGAAGATGGTGCGCCAGAATCTTGAAGTGCTGGTGGGATGCGAATTCTGGAATGTTATCAGCTGTAGCTATATGCAGTTTTCGGGGGCTTGAGTGATCCCCAGTTGGTGGATGTGTTCTATTTCTTTCTTGCCTGTGCTAAACGTTCAAAGTGAGGCTCATTTAACCAAAACTAGTTTTGACTTTGACTATTAATTTGTTGTAATTGTTTGTTAGAAAATTAGTATATTGTACGAGTCGATACCTAATGAGCTGATATGGCAAATTGTTTTTGCATATTGCAATTAGTCTATCAAAAGTGATCTGTAGTGACCGGGATATTACCTCCTCAAGAGTTAAAATGACTTGTATTCATTTTTATAGAAGTATATATTTTGGTGATGTTGTTTAATGGTATTTGTTTGAAGGCGGCTTAAGGTTTTGCTCTCCTTGAGGGTCGGGGTCGCGGTGGGGATGCCGGTGCAGTTCTGTAAAACATTGGCTGATGATATGTGTGCTTCCGTTCTCCGCTCCCCTGTTTTATATTTGTGTGATAGTATTCCTTCATAGTTGCTAAACTTCAGATTTGTTTTCTTCTTGAGTAGAAGTGTAACTGTAAGGTGAAAATTAAAAAAAAAATAATAAAAACAGTAAAAAACATATTTTATGAAAACATAGAAGAAATTTGCGATTAAATAAATAATTAAATTTATGGATGATAATAAAGTGTTACTTATAATCAAAATAAAATTACAATACATTCAAGGGAAATTTGTCAATAATAAATGAAGTTTTATTCGATCTGCTGAAAGTATATCTATCTATAGTTTATTTTTAAATACATTCCACCTATTCAATATTATTGCTGAAAATAAATCTAACTATTCTTTATTTCTAATTTCTTAATGCCATGTTTGGAAACGATGATTACATTTGAAAATTTTGACATTGGCAAAAAATGTTTAAATTTGAATTTGAATTAAATTTTACTATTGTTTTTGAAGTAGCTAAAGTTGAGAATTTGTGAATGACTATCCAAATCTTATCATTCTCATATTCTTTATTTATGATTTTATAATTAAAATCCATAATTTAAAATAAAATACTTATTCCCAAACACTACATAAATTGTATTTATTTTTTGATAGAAAACCTTAAATTTATTTAAAAGCAGATAATAATTAGTGTGTAAGCATGTAGTGTAGGTGCTACTGTACTAGTGTGCATAATGCACTGTTTTTGGGGGTCAAGAAAGGCAGTCTCCACTCTCCACTCTCCACCAAACTCTTTCTCATCTCAAAGGCTGCACAAGCTTAAACTCATCCATCCCTAAAAACAAAACTCCCATGAAACTCTTTTCTTTTCACTTCACATCAAAAACAGAGCAAAATCATCAAATTCTACTCTAACAACCTAATTAATCAATAACCCAATCTCATTTTCAACCATTTTTTCAAACCCATTTCATTTTCACTTAAAAAGTTTTGATTTTTATTCTCTTCACAAAATCCTCCTTCAAAATTCCATTCATGATTTGATTCTTTAAAACCCCCTTTTAAAATCAAAAATGGGTTTTTCCCCATTTATTCTCCTTATATTCTTCACAATCTTAAAACTTTCCAAATCTGCCCCAGATTACACCACTTTAGTATACAAGGGTTGTGCCAAACAACCCTTATCAGATCCAAATGGACTATTCTCTCAATCACTTTCTGCCCTTTTCTCATCCCTAATCCAACAATCATCAAGATCCAAGTACTACAAAACCACCTCTGGTGGGTCCCAATCCACAATTTCTGGCCTTTTCCAATGTAGAGGGGACTTAAGCTATGCAGATTGCTACAATTGTGTAAGTAAATTACCCCAATTAAGTGATCAATTATGTGGGAAAGTTTCATCTGCTAGGGTTCAACTTTTGGGGTGTTATATGGTCTATGAAGGTTCTGGGTCCACCCAAATTTCAGGGTTACAAATGTTGTTTAAAGCTTGTAGTGCAACAAATGTGGCTGGTTCTGGGTTTGAGATGAGAAGGGATAGTGCACTTACTTTAATGGAAAATGGGATTGGGAATGGGAAGGGTAATGGGTTTTATACAACAAATTATGAAGGGGTTTATGTAATGGGTCAATGTCAAGGGGATTTGAGCACAACTGATTGTGCACAGTGTATTAAAGCTGCTGTTCAAAAGTCTCAAATTGAGTGTGGAAGTTCATTATCTGGTCAAGTTTATTTGTATAAGTGTTTCATTACTTATAACTATTATCCTAATGGGGTTCCTACTAAATCTTCATCTTATTCATCTGGTGGTTATTCAGGTAACTAGTGCTCCTTTCTATCCATGCTATTTGTTGCATTTGAATTTGCATGTTTGTCAATGTAGTAATGCTTGGTAAATAAAGTTTCAAATTAAAAGTAGATTACAAAATGTTATATTATTTGTTAAGAGTTTATAATATGCTTCAACTATGGGTTTAAGCTATTTGTTGAGTTACTTGACATGGTATCAGAGCTAGCGAGATGAAAAATTACGGATTCGAATCTTAATTATTTCTTATTTAAAGTGAATATTTAGCGCTAGATATGAAAAAGACTTGTGTTGCATTCATACTTCTAGACTAAAGGTTCTCGTGTGAAGGAACGTGTGAGAGTATATAATATATTGTGGATCTCAACTATCAACTTAAGCTTTTGGTTGGGTTTGTTCCTTGATCTTATTACATTTAAATGAGACCGAGGAAAATCATAAGTTGACCCAGTAGCTAAAAGACTTCTCTTTTTCGTATTATAGATTTGATTCTCATCTACCCCTCAATAAAATAATGAAAAGGGACAAATAGTAGTAACAATTGGAATATTTATTAATGATTTGATTTAGTGTAATTGTTTGAGCTAACGCTTTTATAAAAAAATAGGATTTGGATAGAATAATGAAACATCATTAATCATTATTATGAAATGTTATCATGTAGGATAAAACTCATTGATTAGATCTCCATCCTTTGTATAGGCATTTTGTTAAGGTGGGCACCTTAAATCTAAAAATACTTCTACTAGAATTATGGTCCTTTTTTTTTTTATTGTTTTAGTGATACTTTCCTATCCATTTTATAAGTTGTAGATATGGCATTCATTTTTGGTTTTTTTATGCAATGCTTTTTGTGCAAGTTACTCACTTTATTATTTTCCTCCCTTATTTACTTCACCATTTGATGAGAATTGAGACTAATAACTAATAAGTGTGGCCATGTGTAACATTCAAGTTCACCCAAATGGAGTAGAGTTTTGATCTTTATTTGTGGAATGATTTGTGTTTGGAGCTTATTTCTCTTTGATTAAGTTGTTCAACTTATATTGGATCTTGCTTCAGTCGGAGCATATACAACTGTCCTTAATTGGATTTTGAATTCGATTCTCGCATAACCCTCTTCTTTACTTGGCCTACCTTATAATTACAAAAATAGTACAACGTTCGAGTATAAGCCAAAATACTAACATTTCCTAAAATAGTTGTATTTTGGTAATTGCTGACAAAATCACATAGTTGGTAATTGCTGACAAAAATAGTACAAAATATTGTTAGTAAATATTGGTTGAGGGGCAGCTGTTTTGAGAGCTACATCCGGTCCTATAACTTGATGTTGGTACTAGGTTGTACTTCATAGTTAAGGAATGCAAATTGTTTGAATCAATTTGAATTTGATACCGATAATGACATATTCTGAGTGTAAGTTTTGGCTGTTTTAATTGGTTTGTTTGACCGATTAATATCATTGATTATTTTTATTAATTGTTAAACTAGTTGTATAAGCCGATTGTTAATGAAAATGTTTGGTAAAGTTAGTTACTAGTTGTTGGCTATTTGTTAAAAAATATGCGTTCAACAAGTCAAAAGCGAGTGAATAAAGCTAACAAGAGCAAGTTTTTCATTTTTTACTTTAAAGACTACTTTTCGATCGACTTAAAGGTCTTTTATCAAACAAGTTTTTGTTTTGTGAACAACCAATAAGTTAAAAGTCAAATGTGTACTAAAATCCAACCAAAAAAATTCGTCCAAGAAGCATAAATATAATTGTCAATAGCAAACAAGAGCGAGAATAAAGATGGAAATGGGTTAGGTTAACATAAGTAGGCATGACATGACACAACACAATACTGTTCACAACAAAATTTAGTACGAGGCACAATAGTTACAACACATGACAATGACATGACATAATTTTCATGGTTAAACCTCGTTATTGAGTGGCACGACATAACAAGACTTGACAAGGTACGATTTGGCACACGGCATGACAGTCAGTCACGAAAGGTTAGCAGCTCCACATGACACGATTTCCATTTTTGAACCAGAGTACAAGTAAGCACTATAAGCAATCAAGCACCCTTATTTGGAGCTCTTAGACCTTATAGTCTTGTTCAATGTATTACTTATGCAAGTATTTTTATCAAGCAAGCAATATTCTTAATTTTTAATCTTTTGGGTGTAGGAGGATCAGGACAAACAACAGGAAAAACTGTTGCTATAATTGTAGGAGTAACAGCTGGTGTAGGATTCTTAATTATTTTGGTACTTTTCCTAAGAGGGTTAAAGAAGAAGAAGGATGATGGTATGTCATAATTTTTTTTATTATTTTATTTTTTGTTTTTTCCAAGGAACCATCTCAGTCAAAAGTTTGGAGAATATTCCACTTTAAACGAGGGGTGGTTGAGATTCTAACCTGTGGATTCTTATCACACTGGTTTCTGATATCATGTCAAGGAACAGAAACCAGCTCAACCAAAAGCTTAAACTGATATTTAAGACCCCAAGTCAGAATATATTATGTACTCTAATAATTTTGTATTACTTTTTTGGTAACAATCTCTTAGGATTAAGGCTTTGATATTATTGTTGTTTTTTCGAATAATTTTCATGTTCTTGATTCTCATACTACAAACCTGTTTTGTTATTTTCTTGCAGATTATTGAGGACAACAGCTGGTTCAATTTGGGGATTTTTCTTGTTTTTATTTAAGGTGAGAATTTATATCAAAAAGAAAAAAAATTTAAGGCGAGAAGAATTAAAATTTTGTGAATCTTGTTTTAAGCTATACTTTCCCTTTAAAAATTCATATAGAAATGCGTAATGTAGCAATCTTAATGAGATAGAAAAATTCTACCATACATACAAGTCATAGCCCGAAGAACTGATCCCGTAACAAGATGAGCAGTTGTAACAAGATGAGCAGTTGTATTCTACGATCGATTTTGTAGGATAATCATAATATGGTTATGAACAAGAATTTTTTTTTTAATTTGGTGAATAATTTTTATTAGGGAGAAAATTGTACAACTTTTTTGGTAGTTAGAATTTCTGGGGATATCATTAGTGTATTTGCGTAGTAAGTAAGGTTCATTAATGATCTTCAAAAAAAAAAAATGTAAGGTTCATTCATGTATACTGAATGTTTTTTGTCATTTTATTTAAGTTGTGTGAAGAAAAAGTATAAACAACATTATATGTAATCTCCTTGTATGTTATTGGCTATGGAACTTCATTGATTACCAAGAAAGACACCACAAATATTATGTTGCAATGGGCAACGTCGTTCGGAAATTTGATATTAATAGAAGACGCGTAAACATTTTTCTTTTGTGATATTTCTTCCACAAGGATTTTTAGGATGATAAGTGAAATTCACAACAAGATGCAATCTATTACAATAATCTCTTTTTTTTGTTTGAGATATATTACAACAATCCTTTAGGACTGCAATGTAAGACAATGTATTGTAAATGAATTAAGAACTTTATGATGTAATGAAATTTCATTATTTTATCGCAACACTTCCATGCAAAAGAGAAGCAAGAAAAATGTGCATGTTTAAGACAAATTTAGAAAGTATGGATGGGGGTGGAATTCTCTTATGCACACAGATCCTATATAGAGAGGTGTGTATCAACCATTGCCAACCTATAAAACAAATGATAGTTTCAACCAAAGCCAACCTCAACCAAAGTCAACTTATGAAACAAATGATGTTTCATCAGATATAATCAATATTAGAGGTTACCAATCATTGACAGTGACTGGAATCAATCATTGCAAACGAACAAAACTACAAAACCGCAAAATTCAAGACAGGGAACTGGCGACGAGTCGACCTTCCTCCAGGCTCCAGATGCTGACTCGACTTTTGTTTCTGTCTCAAAAGGACAAATCAGAAACAAGCGACGACTCGTCGCTTATGGGCGACTGTAACAACTCGTCTTTCTAAACAACAAAAAGGTTTGCGGAAAAAGCCTTTTAGACGGTTGTCACTTACACTTAAATAAATGTGAACAAAATAAACTTTATAACCTAACAAGAAACCATGTGGCAGAAAAAGTCCTAAAGTCCACTCTCACACTTCCAGGCTCCTGCCCACACGGTAGTGACCATATAATCATCGATCATCTGTGTAAAATATAAATCCACAATCAGTGGGGAGTAACTAGCTGACCTTTCTAATCATAAAACACATACGACATATAATTTCCAATTACAAAGAAGTTAAACAATTATCAATTAGTTATACGAATAAATAAATCCAATTTAGAACCAATTTCCAATGAAAAACAAATCTAAAATAATTAAAGCTTTCAAACAACATAAATTTTATAAGTAAATTGAAATAACTTAGTAAATCAAATAAGTATATATGTTTTCAAAAATTCCAAAACATAAATAACAAGTGGAGAAGGAACGAACACCGATGTTAGATGCCCACAAGATGGTCTTACACTAACACGGAGGAGGAACGAACGTCGGTGGTAGATGCCCACAAGATGGTCTTACACTAACAAGGAGAAGGAACGAACGCCGGTGTTAGATGCCCACAAGATGGCCTTACACTAACACCTCCTAAGGTTTGCCGGGCGAACCCCAGTCTATAAAATAGACCTGTCTAAGAATGGCCAATTCTCCCCTAGCAGTGGATGCCTCCTTTGCCTTACACCACTGGGTACCGGAACGACAGCAATTAACCCAGGTATATATATATTTAGCATGTTCTAACCATTAAGAGATGCCAAAACAGGCCTTACACTCTTAGTATGGCTCCTTACTCTCACAAAATATACAAATCTCAAAACTTTAGATGTAAAATCATCATCCAAAACCTTTATGAGATGCCATCATAGGCCTCACACTCAAATTCAACATCAAAATAATTTACTCGAATAAACTTTATCAAATAAAATTTATTTTAAATATAATATCTTCAACCAATAAATTCCAATATTTATATAAATATACCAAACTAATGTTATGAGTAATGTCTGAGTTTCGGAATAAAGTCAACTATGAATTTGACTTAGTCAACAAAAGTCGACCCTATTACTAACTCTTGGCAAGGAAGTACTAATGATAGTGTTATTCTACTCAAAAGTACAACTATGTCAACAACACTCTTAACATCTTGAAAAGACATTAATTGTATAATACATTTGAAAATCATCAAGTCTCAAAAATATATAAATAATCAATAAATAAACTAAAATTAAATAAAATATTAAAAATACCCCTTTTTTTATCCAAAATTATGAATTCATCAAAAAGCTTCATAACTAATTCTAAGTAAACAACCCAAATGGCAATGTACTGAACAAATGTAGTACAGTCATAAAAACATTATATAAGTATTCTTCATTTTTTTTTTTTTGTCATAAATTACTAATACCTATATTTTTAACAATTCTTTCATAAAAAAAAATGATATGTTTATTAGGTGACGTTTGACATATCACGCAGATTTTAAACATATATACATTATGTATATCGGTATTGTAATTTATCTATGTTGGTAATGTAATTTGCATAGGCTAATATACATGCTATAATTAATTTTATACATAAATTTATAAATATCAATGCACTACGAAACCAATTAACCTTCTGAAAATTTATTTCCTATAAACACATAGAATGAATATATAGCATTATATCTTTATGTATTCAACAAAGGATTTAATAATTCTAAATATAACATGCTATAAACACATAAATAAGTATGATTAACATGATATTTACTATTATTTCATAAGTTCATACGGTATGTTAGACTATGCCACACTAGTACTATACTTATTGGTATTTTGATGTAATCCATAGCTAAACATTTTAAAAACAATTTAAGTTTATACGTCATGATTTATATTGTGATACATTCATGCCATCTAAATAAAATAAATATAATATTAGACTAATTCCCCACCTTAAACAATTATATCAAGTTAACATTTTAATTTTCTTTTAACATATCTAAATATTCCACATAATTAAAAATAATATAAATGTGAATTAAGAAAAGAGAGGGCGAACTAGTTACCTTTATACGTGCTCCAATCAAAGAAAATATAAAGAAGTTAGATAATAGCCTTAAAATAATAACCCTCCAATAATCTTGTATAAAATAATTTCTTCAACACAAATAATATTCTCCGACCTTGACTAGCACTTGCTTAATATAAGTTTAATAGATGAAGAATATATTTTCTTTATATAAAAGAAAATTACTATAATGCAAGGGGAAAAAAAATATATTAATAAGAATAAACTTTCTAGATAATCTTGAACAAGGGCTTGCCGTAAAAATTTCTCTAGCAACTTTAATCCAATCTCTTCTTTTATAAAGTACCTAGAGATATATAGTTGAAAGGATTTATTTATTTTTGTTATTAATTAATCCTAATTAACTTATTTAGATATTATTAAATATAATTAGAATCTTAATGGAGAATATGAAGTGAAAAGTTTTATTTTATAATTGAATTAATTATCATAATTTTATTTTTATGCCTAATTACTTATATGACCCTTCAATTTATGTACTAAAAACTATACTTAAAATTCATAAACCAATTTAGTCTATTAGTTTATGTTGTCTAATAATAATAAATTTAGTTAACCCCTAAACAACCTATGAGACTATTATATTAATTTTACCCACTTTAAAAAAAAATAATGTTTTTAGTTTAAAGTAATTTATGTTTATTACGGAATCCATACACGATAAGCTAAATTATAAAGCTAACCCAAAATTTTGGGGTGTTACAGCGACGAATCAGTGTTTTCTTCTGTTTTCTAATTTCGCGTTTTAACTTCTTGGCATTATTTGGGCTTTGCTATTATTGCATATTTATATGTATTATGTAGTATAATTTATGTCTTTATATATTCTAAATGTCCAACAAAGTATATTTTACATCTTTTCACAACTTTGAGGCCTAAACATAAGTAATTAATTAAAACAAAACTAATGTAAACTAACAGCTAAAATCCTTTAATTTAAAAATTCATGTGCAGTTGAGCACCTTGCACATACCCAACTCGATAGTAATGTAAAGATCAATAATGAGCTATTAGACAAACTTTTCCACTTGCAAGACATAATCCTAAACACAAAATCTCACAAGAGACGGTCTATAAGATAGACCACAAAATTGGGCCAGCTCATTTCCCTTGATTGATTTTTATATTATAATATCAATTATATTATGTTATAATCCAAAATGTAAGGTATTATAACCTCGAATATACTATTCTATAACCCCAAATATAAGTTATTATAACCCCAAATAATTTATTATAACCCCAAATGTACTATGTTATATTTTGGGCTGAGCTTCATGGATTCCGTCTATAGAATAGACCGTCTCCCATGAGACTTACTGAATCCTAAATGGTTACATTGCCATTCAGTTGAAGTCTTTGTCAAACAAATCATGAAAGTGTAGAATCATGAAAGTGTGGGATTATGAGAAGCAATATAAAGACCATATACAAACAATATCAACCAAAATCTCTCAACTATGAGTAGTTTTTTTGACACACTAACATCCAAATCCAATGACCCAACAACAATCCATGCCCACATAATCAAAACAACAAACACAAACATCCCAAATTCTCTTCCTCTTCTCAATCGGTTGATCACTTTATACTCAAAATCCAATCATTTTTCCGAAGCTTTTGCAGTTTTCCGGCAAATCCCATGTCCCAACGTCGTCTCATGGACTTCCTTAATCTCTGGCAACCCAAATTCTCCAGCCTCTCTGCGCCATTTCATCTCTATGCTTCGCCATCCTACTCGCCCAAATCAGCGTACTTTAGCCTCCATTATCAAGACTTGTGCTACTCTTTCTCTCCTTTCATTTGGGTATCAACTCCATTGTCTCTCCTTGAAGCTCTGTATTTCTTGTCAACCCTTTTGCGCTTCTGCCCTCGTTCATTTTTATTCGAAATGCAGGTTTCCTGATCATGCCCGCAAAGTGTTTGATGAAATGCCTGAGGTAGACGAGGTTTGTTATTCGTCTATGGTTGTTGGGTTTTCTCAGAACTCACGTCCTGTTGAAGCTTTGAACCTTTTTTCTGAAATGGTGTCTAGAAATGTGCGTTCTACAGTGTATAGTGTTTCGGGTGCAATCGCTGCTAGTACCGAACTTGCTTCTTTTGAGCAATGTAGGGTAATTCATGGTCATGGAATTGTTACTGGGCTTATCAAAGCTGTTTATGTGAGTACTGGGTTGGTAACGGCTTATGGTAAGTGTGGGATGGTGTTGGAAGCTAGAAGGGTGTTTGATGAGTCTTTGCAAGTTCTGAATATTGTGGGATGGAACGCGATGATGGCTTCTTATGCTCAACAAGGAGATAATGCTTCAGTTCTTGAGCTTTTCGATTCACTCGAATCTCGAAGACTTGTTGCTGATGACTTTAGTTTCTTAGCTATTTTGACAGCTTTATACAATGCAGGTTTGGCTGATGAGACGGAGCGTTGGATCAAACTAATGAAAGTAAAATATGGTGTTATTCCGTCATTAGAGCATTATACATGTTTAGTGGGTGCATTAGGTAGAGTTGGTAGATTGGATGATGCAGAGAGGATTGCTATGACAATGCCAGTTAAGCCGGATGCTGGGGTTTGGCGGGTTTTACTTTCAGCAAGTGCAGCTCATGGTAATGCTGATGTTGCTTGGAGGATGAGTAAACGTCTATTGAAACTCGACCCTTACGATGATTCTGCATATGTTATTGCAGCTAATACATTTTCAGCTTCAGGGAGGTGGAATGAAGCTGCAAATGTTAGGAAGATGATGAATAATGTGAGGGTAAAGAAGGAAGGTGGGAGAAGTTGGATGGAAGTTCGAGGTAAAGTACATGTATTTTTAGCAGGGGACAATGAGCATGAAAGGATAGAGGACATTTATGCAAAACTGGCTGAACTTATGAAGGGGATTGAAAAAATGGGTTATGTACCAAATTGGAGTGAGATGTTACATGATGTAGAACAAGGGGAGAAAAGAGAAGGGCTTTCATATCATAGTGAAAAGTTGGCATTGGCATTTGGGGTATTAAGTGGGGCAGCACCTCCTGGGAAGCCTTTGAGAATTTTGAAGAATCTAAGAATTTGCAGGGATTGTCATGAAGCCTTTAAGTATTTTAGCAGGCTTTTAGAAAGGGAGATTATTGTACGAGATGTTAATAGATACCATAGATTTGTTGGCGGAAGTTGTACTTGTGGAGATTATTGGTAACTTATTTAGATCAAGGGGCATGGTGTAAAAATGCGGTTTCAGTCGCCGTTTCACGATAATTTGACAGTCGTTTTAACCTATATTATGGTTGTGGTGAGCTAAAAACCTTTACAATAAGGTCGCAATGTAGTGATGTGGACAACATTTTGTAATATGCTATAGAGGCTTAGAATGTTACCAGCTATGGATATTGGCAAATTTCTTGTTGTTTCCAACCAGTTGGTAATTGCTTTGTAACTTTTTATTTTTTTTTCATTTCATAAGAGTAATTATATCCATTTTTGATTGGGCAAGATTCATAGTTTTGGTTTTGGATTATAATAGACTATTAGAACAATTTATGAAATAATGTGATTTTCTTGTTGGTGTGAAGTTGCAGATTATTGCTTTTAAACTTTTTTATTTTATTTCATTCATAGTATTATGTCCATTTTTGATTGGGCAAGATTCATAGTTTTTGTCTTGGATGATAATAGACTAATAAAAAAGTTTGGTAAATCATGTGATTTTCTTATTGGTGTGAAGTTGTAGATATGTTTTCTACTAAGGTTCATTTGGAAACATCTTTAAGATCAATAGCAAGGGTATATGGTAGCCTATTTTCGACCCTCCAATTAGCGCCTAGGTGGGAATCACTTAATGGCATTAGGGTTAATGGCATGTTGTGCTATTACATAATAATAATTGGAACCAAAAAGTGAATTAATCTCTAATCTTTGCTAACTTTATTATTTAATATTTTAAATGATCACAATTTTTCCAGTTTAACAACCAGCAAATACTAAATTCTGTCCACTAAATTTTCCAAGTAAGCAGCTTGCATATCTTTCTGGGTCCAACTGTCCAAGTTGTCCTCCTATGTTAACTTGTTGACCCTTCTTAGAGACAGCTGGCAAATTTGTGGCCATGTTTTTTGTATTCAGATCCAGAATAATGCAGCAATTGCTTTTGGATTAGTTTAAGGAGAAAGTAGATTCCCATTTGGTCTTTGGCTTTCTTATTTGCTACAATGTTGTCTACATCCTGATATTTTATATTGCTGATTTAGCTTGCATCATATCACACATGGTCCATACTCTTTAAAAATAGTTTTAAACCAAGAAAAACTTATCTTCATACTAAATTATGTACCACTGAGCTGATAGTTTCAACTAAACATTATTATAGTCTTATCAATCTATGTTTGCCCACTTACCTGATTAAATTAAGCTTCATTTCATGTCAGCAAAACTCCATTAGCCGACTTTGAATTAAATATTGTATGAGATTAGTTGAGCTTGTATATAACTTCCAAAACTGCTTGCTAAAGGAAGTAACCATTCCTGTAGTTCAATGCTATAGCGTCATTGTTAACACTAGCATATAGACTTTTCATAGGCTGTGTTTTAACAGTTAACGTGTTGATCGTCATTGATGACCACTTTTAGGGTGCCAAAAAACCATGGATGCAGTACGGTGGATACACGAGATTAGAACGTGAATTGCTTTCTTTGAAGAGTTTGAACGCGTTTTAGTCTCCTTGTTATATGATTAAATTTTCTGAGGGCTTCCTAAAGCATATTGTGATTTTCTTACGACGCACAGGTAAGTCTTAAGTGACATTTATACTGTTTTCCAGCATAGAAAGTTATATATCTTGCAAGAACTCCTTGTGATTTCTGAAAATATAGGTATATAGATTACTGGCTTTATTCACTTACATGTTAGCTATGCTTTTAGATTTCTGCCTTTTCAAGTTTCATGCAACAATGTTTTTGTTTCCTTACTACTTAGAGCCAAGTTTATGTATCTTTAAGGTCTTGCCTGCTGTGTGATCATGTTATGTTGTTAAGAAGTCATGAGTTATATACTTCTAAAATTGGGAACTGAGTTAATTTTGTTGCTTATAATCCGCACCTGCGTCCTTAACTTGTAATTCATAATTAAACGTGAATAGGAGCAACTTCAGGAAATCAAGTTTTAATCTTGAAAATGCCATTTGATTTTCTAAATATTATATTGCAGAACAATGGTGCAATTTTCCTCTATATTTGAGGGACTGGCAAGGAGTGTTTCATCCAAGCCTAGAAACGTTAAGAATGATGAGGGAAGGGAAGCAGTTGAGTTATTGGCAGGTGAAGCAAAGAAGAATCATCTTATATTAAGATGTCCTGGTGTTACAAGTGCAAGGTCCAATGGTAATGCATCAGTTTTTTCCAGGAAAGGAGAGAAAGGAATTAATCAAGACTGCTTAACAGTATGGGAGGTACGTTTATGAAATAATTTCAGTAATGAATTTGTGTATTGTTTTATTTTTGGGAGCTGTTGTGGATTTTGGCCGTAAATTAGAAGGGGCCAAAGCTGTTATCCAAATATAAAGGGGCCAAAGATTTGAACTTCTAACCTCTAATGCTAAAACTATACTCTTAACCACTAAGCCACATCTTTTTATTTGTAAAAGTAAAACATTTTTTTTAAATTTTTATATATACCCTGAAAAATTTCAGGGGCAAGGCCCATTTGGGCCTCAATGAAGAAGATCAACCATTCTTAAGGAGGATGAGGTGGAATGGGGTGGGTTCGCTCTCAGGCTTTCAGACATGTAGTCTTGTAGTTAGGCATAGCCACTAATATTACCACCTTGCAGAACCCAACTGGGTTAAGCTGAAATTTCTAGTTATTCCAAACAAAACCAACGGACATGCTGGGTTACCTTAATGTTTTGTAGAGCAGGGCATGATACTTGCTAGAGCAAACTCTCTAGGACGGTGTTTTATACTTTGTATTCTGAATCGCATAGTTTAGAGTGTGGATAGAAATGGTAAATAGTTCTATAAAAAATTATGAAGTATCTTTTTTACCATGTGTAGTTGTTCCCTAATTGACTTAATATATGTTTTGATTTTAATGTAGGAGTTTGGCTGCCAAGAAGATATGACTTTCTGTGGAATTTTTGATGGTCATGGTCCCTTGGGCCATTTTGTTGCTAAATTTGTTAGCAAACTGTTGCCGTCTTTGTTGCTGCGCAATTGGCAGGAAATACTTGCTGTCCATTCACTTGAACATGATATTGACGTGGAACTAAATCAATTGGCTAAGGATGCCCAAGAGTTTCACATATGGAAGGAAACATATTTGAGAACGTGTTCTGTCATTGATCAAGAACTAAAGCATCATCCAAGAGTCGACTCATTTGATAGTGGAACTACGGCTTTGGCAATTGTGAAGCAGGTATTGGCGGAAAATTTGATTTTATATAACCTTGTAGTTCAATTGCGTAGTTGGTCCCGTAATCAAGTTTTTATTTTCTAAATACTCAGGGCTACCACATGCTTCGTCAATTTCTTCGTACTGAGCTTACATTTTATACTTCTTATTACTGGGTCTTTTTTTATGCATGCATGTTATGTGAATTTTCTTTTTCGTGAAATTGAGCTTTTCCTTAAAGCTTAAGGAACATGGAATAAAAACTCATTGTTACGTTATGTAATGGCTGTTATGTAACTTGCTTGAGAGTTGGAGATCTGATTATATTACAACTCATGAAATTTCACTATAACACTCGATATTTCATCATTAATGGGTATTAATGAAATTTGGTTGTATCACAGATGAGATTGTTCAGAATCTGGACAACTGTGGGAGAATGTAAAGAAATTAATTAAAAAAAACTTAAAAATTAAGATGTAGAGACAAAGGGATAACAACAAAGGGCTTACAGTTCTGCTTGCAATTAAGCTCTGTTCTCTGGGGTAGACTTTTCTACCAGTTGATCCTGTTTTTGTCTTTTAACTTCTCTTGATCTTATAGGTTATATTTTGAGATAAAAATGGACTAGTATTATCTATATACCTTCGTGAAAATTTTGATATAGTATTAAAGGATGACATTTGGCATACAACACTACAAAGCCGTAAGCATAATATGCATGAATTTTGAAGTTATATATCCGTATTTTATATGTTTCTTCTGTGTAAGAGGTTGATGGTTTCTTCACTGCAAAGAGTAAGATTTTGTTATTGCCGCTTACAGTTGTGCGTTCAATTTTCAGGGTGAACTTCTTACTGTAGCGAATGTTGGAGACTCTCGTGCTGTATTAGCTACAATGGGTGAAACTGGGAACTTGGTCCCAATTCAACTGACAATTGATTTCAAGCCCAACTTACCAGGTTAGAGCTCTTCCCCGCTCCCCCCTTTTGTCCTATAATTCTGTATATGTCTTTTTTTCATTTTTATCATTGTAGAGTTTGACATCCTGCCGTGTATGCCATTAACAGAAGAAGAAGAAAGAATACTGCTATCAAAAGGACGAGTATTTTGTTCACAAGATGAACCAGGGGTTTATAGGCTCTGGCAGCCAAATAAAGCAACTCCAGGGTTGGCACTATCACGAGCTTTGGGAGATCATTGCATGAAAGATTTTGGGCTTATTTCTGAACCTGAAGTTACTCAAAGGCACATTACAAACAGAGACCAATTTGCCATATTGGCAACAGATGGGGTAAGCTTCGTTTCTTTCAATGATGTGTTTTTTCAAAAGTTTATTATGTGCCTATCCCTTTTTTCACCTGAATAATTTGGATCAAGTCTTAGGCGTTGTTGTTGTATACATCTCTAGTTCTGTTGCCTTATCATTTCTTATGTCGTTCACTTTTAATTTTCTTTATTTTCTTGTGATAAATAATTGGAAGATATAAGCTTACGAACCCATGTTGCAGTTAGGGTGCATGCTAAGTTGCTGCACCTTACAGCATCACAGTGTGCGAAGCTATGAATAACTGAAATGATCAAAGGCTTGCAGAACATAGCTGTGAAATGTCAACAAGAACTCTTACTGTGATGATAATTAAATGGATTCGGATTTTCTAATAACCTTGACGACCCCAGTTGCCATTTATAGGTTTTCATGTGTTCACAGTTTAGCTAATGACAGTAAATCAACCCAACCCCAATCCTGTGTCTGACTTGGGGGAATCCCATAAACGATCTATGGTGTGAATACTATTATATTGGTAGAAAAGGGACATAAATTGAAACAATCATACTCATTGAGCAGACCTGTCCAGTCTTTGATCTGAACCTTCTAAAACCTGGGGGCTGGGACAGCTAAGGTTAGGATGAGGATGTGTACTCACTGCATCATCTTACCATGAATTATTGAACTGCTCGCAAGCTTGCTGAAAAAAGTATTAGAAGATCAGACGTCGATACCCAGTCTTTGATCCATAGATGTTAAGCTGTTGGAGTGGTTTTTTTATGTTTGATGGAACAACTCTGTTAAGTGCTACTCTATAATTTCAATGTGGAGTCTGCCCTCTTATAATAGTAATACATCATTAATAAAAGCCTTATTTGTTAAGGGTCAAGTCACAAGTGTCGGTAACTAACTGTTCGTTTTGTGGAAAGAAAAGAAGTTAGTGTTTGATTCTTCTTCCAACATCTAAGTTCCTATTTGACAATATCTAGATCAGGAGGTTGTCAGAGTGTGACTTCCTTTTTTGTTAGAATATGACTATTCACATCGAAAGTTGGAACTTAAGAGATTTAGAACGAGACGAGGAAGATCGAGAAACAAAGTGGGAAATTATATGAAAAATAAAGATTTAGAGGTCAGGATGATAGAAAACAGTAATGAATGGATAAAGATAATCCATGTAGACGACTATTGGAACTGATATATTGATTCATGTAGCCGACCCTTGTCTTTTGAGATTAAGGATCTAGCATTGTTGTTTTCATTCATTATCATTCAGGTCCGAAAACAATGTACTATGCAACACCTACGCTATTTATGGAAACAACTTATGGTCAAGCATATATACATCCGTGGAAATTTGTTTTAGTAACCAATCAGAAACCATATCCACAAAACCGTGTGATTCTCTATATCCAAAGTCGACTGCTTTCGTCTTATGGGAAGTAGGTTTCCCACGTCTTATGGGAAGTAGGTTTCCCATAGGCTATGGTGAATGTGTGGTCGTGTGGATTAAGAACTAAGTAGTATCGGTCTGATCTTGTACTGTGTTTTTCTATACAGATGTATGATTATTTATACTACTTATCTTCTAGGCCCTAATAGTTAGGTTGTTATGAATCAGGTGTGGGATGTAATCTCCAACGAAGAAGCTGTGCAGATAGTTTCCTCAGCACCAAAAAGGGAAAAATCGGCCAAGATGCTAGTAAAACGCGCAGCTCGTGCATGGAAAACTAAACGACCTGGTGTCGCAGTCGATGACATCTCTGCCATCTGCATGTTCTTCCACAGTTCCTCGACATCTTATCATGTACAGACGGGACATAAAAGTATCAAATAAATGTAAAACAATACACTCCATCCTATCCCATGAAGTTTTTTCAGTTTTTTTTGAAACTGTAACCAATATATAAGTTTGCAGTTTTACAAACAAAATTATAGAACTTCTGAAATGGAGGAGTTAGTTTGTAGCATCGAGTATATCGGTGAACGTCTCGAAATCGAAACCGGGTTTTTTGCGAGGCTGCTGTCCCTGTGATATTAGGGAATTGCCTTGTTAATCTGACAACTTCAGTTGTAATTCTGTAAAAATATAGTAGTATGGGTATGGTTTTTTCCATATATTTTTAAATAGAAGTAATGTATACTGTCTGTTCCTGTATAATTGCATCAAAAAGAAAAGGAGTGAATTTTAACGAGAGTATAGAGAGTTATAATATTTTGTTTTTTAGCGTATATTATTTAAGTGGTGACGGAGGGAGCATGTAATAGACTGGAATAGGCGTTATGTATGCAATATAAGAGAGCAATATGAAGAATACAATGTAGCTATGAAGCAGTTTAATTAGAAAGGCGTGATTAAGATGGAAATGTAAATGGATATTGTATATTGCTATTATTCAAGAACTACAATAATGGATAGCAATGTATTCGTGAGGCTTTTACTATAAAAGAGCAAAAGAGCCGGCTATGAGGTGGTGGCGAATGAAAACTAGATTTTGAATAAATTCGGGTGCCTCTGTACCACCCGAATTTCCTTCCGTCCTTCACGATTTTAGTTTCGTTTATTACAACTATTTAAACGAAACCAAAATCGTGAAGGATGCAAGGAAATTCGGGTATTACAGCCTCATTTTCTTATTTAGTCAAATCACCCCAAAATATCTCATTTTTATTTTGGATATGCTCACCTTTTCAATTTATCCTTACTAAATTTAACTTTTTCACACCTTTATACACCTACTAAGTACTAACTTCACTTTACCCGTATTAAAATTTAAAAACGCTATATTTTTTTCTTTTATATATGATTCCATTTGACTACCTAAAAGATGGTAAAAAGTCAAATGGGACAAATTAGGTGAATAGGAGGGAGTAAATCACCCACTATATTATAGAAGTAGTATTTCAGATATATCTAACATGCATCAAATGTTCAACAAAATGGATGTATTAGTTCTGACTTCTGAATCTTATTGTTGATAGACTCTTGTGCTATTACAAACTAAAAATCTTGAATGGCTGAATTAGAAAAAGATTTTAAAATCCAACAATTATATCCTACAATTTAGTGTCAATCACAAGAATTTATCCTAGGATAAATCATAAATAATAAATTAATCTTTGCTCGATCAGTTGAAAATAAATTTACTTATTATTTATTTTTTTACTAAAATCCACCTATTAGGTATATTTAATAAACAGAGCTATTATTTATAACCATCTTTAAAGCGTCTATATAAATCAACTATTAGAAATAAATAATAGTTGAATTTATTTTTAACAATCATATCGAAGATTTTTTTTTTAAAAAAAAAGAGAGAGTTAATTATTTTCAGCAAATTGTAAAAAGTAGGTGGAAGATTTACCTAGAATAATCCAATCTATTCGTGATTATTCTACAATAATCTCATCTATTGATTAACCATTAATAATCCCAACTTTAAGTGTGTTTGCCTAGAAGAAACTTGGATAACCCGATGACCTGCTATAGTAGTTAATTCACCAAAAAACTAAATTAAAAATTAATTTAAAATTAGAAAAAAATTTAAAATTTTACATAAAAAATTTCTAAATAATAAAAAAAACTCATAAATTTTTTTAATATTTTTTTCGATATTTTTTTGAATTTATCTTTTTTTTAAAACCATAACAATCATAAAAAAACAAATAAAACTTGTTATAGCAAGTCATCTAGTCACCACCTTTAAACTAGAAAAATACCCCTCAAAGTTAAAATTATTCATGCTTGATCAATAGATGAAATTATTACAAGAAAATTGCAAATAAATTGAATTATTCTAGGTAATTAAAAAAATTAAAAATAAAAAATTGAAAAAAAAACCTTCTCTTTCAATCTCCAAGGATTAGAAGTTGTTCTCAAGCAAGCAACAGACTACCTGCTTCTCTCCCTTTTAATTCATCTGTCGCCCATCTTTCACCGGCCACCGCCATTATTGCTCCTCCGCGATTTCTTCCTCACTTTCCGCCATCATCGCTGCACTGATCTCCATCTTCTGTTCTTTGCTGTAGTGCTGGATCACCTAAAGCCATTTCCATCGTTGCTTCTATTAACTTTACGTCTCTGATTTATTTATTCGGATCCTCTTAAAGGTACATACATTTTAATTTTTCTATTTTTTTGTGTTTATTCTCGTAATTCTATTACTTTCGTATGATTGTTCAGAGCTCTTTGTATGATCTCGCGGTATTGGATGCTATTCAAGTCTAAATCTTTGGAAAAGTGTTAAAGTTGTGAGAAATTTGTAAATCATATGCTTATTCCTGTTATGTTGGAGATTATTATTGAGTTAACTGGATCTGAATTTTCATATATTATCTGATTTTTGTACTATGAAATATGAACTACCACTTCCACCACCTTAATCCAGCCCCCCAGCCCCTTCGGCCATCTGCACTGCCGACCAACCCCTTCCCCAACTGTTCACTAAATATATTTTACAAATTCTCAAATGAGACGGTCTCACAATGAAATTATCTCTATAATGTATACTTAAAGTGTTAAAGTGATCACTTTTAACCTTGAAGCTACTTACAGTTCTAAAATGATCACTTTTTATAGTTTTGGAGTGATCATTTATAGTATAGAATATAGATGATCTATTAAGTAAATATATAGGCACATCTCATGGTGAGATCACTAAGATGGTATCATACAAGACTTGGTGCATATATTTTATGCTTGTCTTAAATAAGGTAGAACTATTAGCAATTTTCCTTGGAGGTTAATTAATTTACTCTGCCTTTTCATTTGCTCCAATATGTACCATTTGTTTTAGAGTTGTTTATGTAGGTGGCTAGAAACTCTTCTAGAATTCAACTACCTTAACCCATCCATTATGTCGAATGTCTTAGTATCTATGTCAAAAAAAAATGATGCTCAATAGATGGGACAAAGGAGTAAAGTAATTGCACTTTATCTACGAGTGAACTGTGGGCATATAGCAAGAATACCGACTAGCTTAGTAGCCATTTATTTTTGCATCTAGTGGCCAAGTCTTTTACCATTTCATGAAATCCTTCAAGGTTTGTGGATGTGATTACACCTTTTTCCTCTCTCTCTCTTTGCCTTGTTTTGTGGACCTCACTTATGGTGAAGTGAAATCCCCACCACTGTACACCAAGTGTTTGTTAAAATTGCTCAATGAACAAAGCTACTAAATACAAAAGTTGTCATTTATAATATATCTATATTCATTTGCCTTCCGCCCTCGGCAGACTACAAACGTCATCTTTTCTATATTTTGAACACAACCAAACATTGGGGATTACAAGTTAAATATGGGTCATTTGAATCGATCGACTCTAGAAAAGTTCATATTTTTTCTTTTATGATAGAGTATAAAATCAATTATGTTTCTACAACTTTTACCCAACCAAAGTATCAATTTCTTAGACATGTTCTTTAGTATACTACATTTCTTAAAAATTTTGGGTAGTCAATGCCACTAGCAATTGTTTGTTTGTTGAAAGTAGGAATGTGCTAGTGTTTTCAATGTTTCTAGGATGTAATTAGTGGTACAAGGAACCAACCCAGTTGCTAATTTATATTATAGTATAAATATTTTAATTTTGAGACATTTTTACAACCAAACATTTTTTACCTTATTCAGGACTTACATCGACTTCACTCTTGTAAGCTTAGTAGGAAAATATGCTGACAAGTTAATGGTCATGCTTGCTATATTTCAATCATCTCATTTTATTCACAAAATACAGTCTAATACATTACTATTTTTGAAAGTGGTATTAGATGTTAACAGAGAATTGTGAAGAAAAGTAAAGATTTTTAGGATCAAAATTTCATTACCATGAGAATTTCATGGTATATAAAATTTACACTACAATTATGCTCATTACCACCATTTAGTACCATTAATTAAACGTGCCATTTGGGTACCCCTATTACTTGGAGAAAACTAGTGATACATACAACTCCTTTATGCTGTATTTGCTAGACCTAATTTTATTGGCATTTTTATTTTTTGTCAAATCTTCAGTCATTAGCATCCTGTAACACACCCTACCCTCTTCAATGGTTGTTACTCAAAACAGAATATGAAACTCCAAAAAAAAACAGAACAAGAACATAAAAGAAATACAAAGAAACAATTCCCAAAGCTTCGAGTGCCTTGGATACTCCTACACAATTTCGAGCTTGTGAAACTCCCTTCTTATTACTTTCTTATTCAATCAATGGATAAAAGCCAAATGAATACAAGGTGGTCTTATATATACTATTATGTAATGCCACCCACTACAAAATATAAAGGCTAACGGCTACTATTAATAAAGCCTAATGCCAACTAAGCCATTCTAAAAAATAAAAGAAATAAACCCCCGAGAGTTTATTAATACATTCTAACTATTTTCCCGTCCCACTTATTTCTATACATTCTAATTATATTCTAATTATTTTTCCCGTCTTTATTTCTCCTAAGGTATGTCTTGAGGACCGGTGGAACCGAGGGTGTTACAATACTCCCGGCCAATTTAAGCACCTTGTCCTCAAGGTGGGTAAAATGTAACTCGGACCCCAATGGTTGCCTCCACCCTCGAGCCATCAACAGTTGGAGCACTTATAAACTCGAACAAGTACGCGAGTGTGTCTTTAAGATTGAATATTATGTAGAGGTGAATTGTGAGTGGGTTGAAAAGAAATGGACTAAAATTATTTTTAACTGGGTTGAAAGTTTGTAACATCCTTGGACTGAAAATTTGGGTTACTTTCCAAACGAAGATAAGGAAATCAGCAGAGGCCCAGTTCTCTTCAAGTGTGGTGATGTCATCAGTGATATCATCAATATGTTCAACAGGGAACCCTAGGTGAATTCCCCTTCCCTGCTTCTTATCTCTCTTTCCCCCTTCAATTTCAAGAACTTTAAGAATGTCTGCCCTATACCTCGGTTTTCCGGTGAGCCACCCTAACGCTCCAATCTTCTCTGTTGTCTTCAAATTTCCGGCAAAACACCCGAATTCCACCTTGGTGGCCGACAGCCCAAATTCCGATGGTCCTTTTGTTGTTTCAGCCGCCATTGCTTCTCGATGACCGAGCAAATATGATTTTATTTCCTCTTGTTTTTCCGATCGAACCCCCTGGATTTCCCCATGATCAATTACTTCCCCCGCCTTTATTAATAAACTCTTCTATTTATTTCCCCCGCCCTTCTTATTCCTTCTAAAGTATGTCTTAAGAACCGGTGGCTCCGAGGGTGTTACAATACTCCCGGTCAATTTAAGCACCTTGTCCTCAAGGTGAGCATCGGGAAAGGTAGCTAGGAGTTTGGAGGCATTCTCCCAGTCGCTTCAGTTTCCTCTTGGCCTTCCCATAAAACCAACACTTCACGGTGTTTGCCCGGAAGTTGTCGCACCTGTAAAATATCCAAAGGTGAGGCATCCATTTCTAATTCTGCTGTCACAGGAGGGCTGGCTGCTGTGGGATAATCAGTCCCCTCGGCTTTTTTGAGTTGTGAGACGTGGAAAACCGGGTGCAACAAGCAATCATTGTAACACCCTCGGAGCCACCGGTTCTTAAGACATACTTTAGAAGGAATAAGAAGGGCGGGGGAAATAAATAGAAGAGTTTATTAATAAAGGCTGGTGGGTTTTATTAATAAGCTTGTTTAGTTGGTATTGGGCTTTTGGGCTTTACTTTTATAATTGTAATTCTTGGCTTTTATGTTAGGCTTAGGTGGCATCTCTTTGTAGTATAAATAAGGCCATCTTGTAATCATTTGGGATTATCCATTCATTGAATAAGAAAGTAATAAGAAGGGAGTTTCACAAGCTCGAAATTGTGTAGGAGTATCCAAGGCACTCGAAGCTTTGGGAATTGTTTCTTTGTATTTCTTATATGTTCTTGTTCTGTTTTTTGGTATTCATATTCTGTTTTGAGTAATAATAATCAAGGAGGGTAGGGTGTGTTACAAAGGTATCAGAGCGGAAGCGATTCTAGAGCATTGGAAGGTCTGAATTCTTGGTGGATATGGAGGATTTTGGGCAAGAAAACAGGTTGTCTAAGGCCGTGGATGAGAGGTTCGCAAAAATTGATGAACGGTTTGCAAGAAATGATGAAACTTTGGCAGAATTGAAGGAGGGACAAGCAAGGATGTTGGAAATGTTGTCAAATTCAGGAGGAAATTATAAAAAACAGCCCCAAAACCGAAATCAAGAAAGGGAGGAAAAGAGTCTTGAATGGAGTTGTCAAAAGGAAAGAAATAGGATTAAAGATGATCTTGATGAGTTTCTTGAAGGCTTTGGACCTGAAATTTCTCCTTTATACATACTACAAAAGGCTGTCCAAAATGGTATAATTCAATCTTTCAAACCCACATCAACCCAGGAAAGTTATGAGAAGCCCGGAAAAGGGATTTGTGACATTTGTGATGAATATGTTGATTCTAAACATAGTCACAAAGGATACTCACTGCTCATCTTACATCAAGATAGGAAAGATGAGTTAATGGCATTTGTATTTCATAAAGTAAGAAAGGAAGATGTCCGGGAAGTGAGTATAAAGTCTGAAGACCAAGGGAAGGAGTTAAGAGAATGTGTTAAATGTAAGGTTCAACTTTCTGATGAGGAAGAGCCATTGAAAAGTCAAGAAGATACTGAAAATATGAAAGAAAGGATCAAGAATACGCTTCAAGACTACGAGAAACCTGTTCTTTGTATTGAAGACACCACTTGTGAAGATTCTGGGATGAATGAAGAGATTGAAGGCAAAATAGATTTGAAGCTTAAAGAAGATATTAAGGATATATGTGAGGAACTAAAAATAGTACATAAAGAGAATGTGAAATATCAGGAAAAGTACCCATTTGGGGTGGAGAAGGAAAAGGTTGATGTAAGCATAATGGGGAAGAAATGGCTACAGAAAATTAAAGAAAGAGGCAACAAGATGAATTTTGAAAAGAAAGAAAATAAAGAACAGGAAAACAGAAAAAAGAAAAGACAGAATAGGGTAAAACAAGAAAAATTAAGAAGGGAAAAGAGAAAGAAGGGACAACAGAGGAGCAGAAAAGCAAAAGAGTATTTGGGCACATGGGGAGGTTCATGGAGTGCGGCGTTTAGAGGCGCGTGGAAAGTGTTGGAAGACGTACCGATGAAGAAATGTATGAAAAGAGAAGAGACTTTAGATGTTCATGACAGTGGATCTGGAGGAGGACCGGGCTGGAGTCACCAAAACCCAGAACAGACAGAGAAAGCAAGGAAGCGTGAAGGATGTATGCTTGGAGGCGAGATCACCAATCGAACTGGAGTCGATGGTGTAGGTGGCTGCAAATACTCAGAGGCGGTGACCTTGATGGTGGGATACATGGAGATGGAGGACCACCGTGACAAAGGTACTCATGTTGTATCTGTAACAACGAAATTGAGTAAAGAGAATAGGGGAATCTTGAAGAAGGCAGCCGGAGAATATGGATGGATCGCCGGTGGTAGGGAGACGGCAGCATGGGTCGGAGAAAGTAGGCGACTCACCGTGAATTACTGGTGGTTGGCCGGAGTGGGGGTGAGTTGTTGTGAAGGGGCGGAGATTTTCTTAAGGATGGGTATTGAAGAGAGAGAAAAAAACAGAGGAGATGAGAAGGAGCTGCCGACGGTGACAACTGAAAAAGTGGAAGGATTCGTGGTGAATTGGCGATCGGTGACCGGCATGAGAAAGGAATGGAGAGGGAAGGCTGAATTGGTTATGGGTTCTGCACTTGAAGGAGAGAAATGGGGTTTGAGGAATGCTGATTCTTTGAAGGGTCATGAGTTGGAAGGAAAGAGTGGTGATATGAAGGTTTTAAAAAATCACCCAGTGAAGGTGAAAGGAAAATTGGAGTTTCATGATGATGACGTCATCGCTGATATCACCATACTCATTTCAGATCAGAATTTCTATGGGCCATACAAAATCAGTCACAAAGTGGGACAGGCTGCCTACCGGTTGGAGCTACCCAGGGATTGCTTGTTGCACCCGGTTTTCCACGTCTCACAACTCAAAAAAGCCGAGGGGACTGATTATCCCACAGCAGCCAGCCCTCCTGTGACAGCAGAATTAGAAATGGATGCCTCACCTTTGGATATTTTACAGGTGCGACAACTTCCGGGCAAACACCGTGAAGTGTTGGTTTTATGGGAAGGCCAAGAGGAAACTGAAGCGACTGGGAGAATGCCTCCAAACTCCTAGCTACCTTTCCCGATGCTCACCTTGAGGACAAGGTGCTTAAATTGACCAAGAGTATTGTAACACCCTCGGAGCCACCGGTTCTTAAGACATACTTTAGAAGGAATAAGAAGGGCGGGGGAAATAAATAGAAGAGTTTATTAATAAAGGCTGGTGGGTTTTATTAATAAGCTTGTTTAGTTGGTATTGGGCTTTTGGGCTTTACTTTTATAATTGTAATTCTTGGCTTTTATGTTAGGCTTAGGTGGCATCTCTTTGTAGTATAAATAAGGCCATCTTGTAATCATTTGGGATTATCCATTCATTGAATAAGAAAGTAATAAGAAGGGAGTTTCACAAGCTCGAAATTGTGTAGGAGTATCCAAGGCACTCGAAGCTTTGGGAATTGTTTCTTTGTATTTCTTATATGTTCTTGTTCTGTTTTTTGGTATTCATATTCTGTTTTGAGTAATAATAATCAAGGAGGGTAGGGTGTGTTACACATCCTTCTATCCCTGTTGAATTTTTGATTGGAGGGTTAGATTTTTATTTATATTTTCCTCTCTAATGATATCGGGGTAATGTAATGCTGGCGTTGTGTATTCCTCTTCCTTGATACATGCTTATTTCAGCGGGCAATGATATATCTGTTGATGCCATATTCCAGAAATGTTAACTCTTCAAGGAAAGCAAGAAAAATTGGGAACTTTTGTCCTTCATTTAGGGATGAATAATTGGAGTGTTTTTAGGGGTTATTTTAAGAACAGAGGGAGTGTCCTTGCATCCGAAGCATATGTAGCCACATTATTGTCTTTTCAATTCAGGGGTTTTACTCCACATGGACTTAAAGAAAGAAATGACGTCAAAAGTCTGAATAAGGCACTGAGAATTGTAAATCTTGTGTCACCAAAATTAACTAATGATACCAACTCAAATCGCCATATTCAACTTATTCAGGACTTACAACAAACTCATTCTAAGAATCTTCGCAAAGAAAAATCATCTGATCATTTCTATATCCCAAATTCAGGAATCCAGAATTCATCTGAACAAAAGTTTCCATCTTTTTCTTTCAAATATGATGGACTTTCTGAGGTTTTTGAATTGCATAGAAAAGGGTTGAGAATTGATGTTGTAGTGCTCTCATATGCACTAAGTGTTTGTGGTTATCGACAGAATCTCCGGTATGGAACTCAGTTACAGTGCTTAGCTGTCAAGAATAGGTCCTGTGTGAATGTTTATGTTGGAAGTTCTTTGATTACCATGTACTCAAGGTATGGGGATTTATGCTCTGCTCGTATGGTGTTTGAAGAGATGCCTGTGAGAAATGTTGTATCTTGGACTGCTCTTATTTCTGGATTTGCAGAGAAATACCAAGTTGATGTCTGCCTGGAGCTTTATAACAAGATGAGACATTCAACTGTTAGACCTAATGATTTTACATTAACAAGTCTCTTGAGTGCGCTTGTTAGTAATGGTTCTCTTGGACAAGGAAAAGCCGTCCATTGTGTGGCTATTCTATGTGGTTTTGATTCGTATATCCATGTTGCTAATGCTCTTATTTCAATGTATTGCAAATGTGGTGATCTTGTAGATGCATTTTGTGTGTTTGAAGTGATGCAACATAAAGATCTCGTTTCATGGAATTCCATGATTTTCGGATATGCATTGCATGGACTAGCTTGGAAAGCAATTGATCTCTTTGAGGAGATGAACCTGCAGAAAATAAAGCCCGACAGTATCACATTCCTAGGTGTACTCTCATCATGTCGTCATGCCGGGCTTGTTGAACAAGGTCATATGTATTTTAATTCTATGGCAGAGTATGGTGTTGAGCCCGAGTTGGGTCATTACTCTTGCGTTGTTGATCTTCTTGGTCGAGCTGGCTTGGTTGAGGAGGGCAGAAATTTTATTTTACGCATGCCAATACAGCCGAATGCCATAATATGGGGCTCACTTCTTTCCTCTTGTAGACTTTATAATAATATTTGGATTGGAATAGAGGCTGCTGAAAACAGGCTTGCACTGGAACCTTCATGTGCTGCCACCCACTTGCAGCTTGCAAAGTTGTATGCGAAAGTCGGTATGTGGGATCAAGTAGCAAAATCATGGAAAATGATGAAGGACACATCATTTAGAACAAATCCTGGATGTAGTTGGATTGAGATAGGAAATGAAGTCATAAGTTTTCAAGCAGATGATGCGACCAACTCCAGAATGAATGAGGTTCTCTATATGTTGGAGGGTTTAAATGGGCAGATGAGATTTGATCAAGAGACTAAATCTTGTGAAAATTTTGATTCTTATTCTTGTCCTTAGGTTCCCGATAATTTGATTAAACAATGCTGAAGCACCGATTTCTAAATTTGTGTGCAAACATCTTCTAATTGGTTCCATGAGGTACATGCATCCTTCTGTCTATATGACCACAGCTTTTTGTATGAATGAGGGTAATGAGCATAATTTGTAGTGTAAATTTTCACGAAATATACCATGTAAGCTTTATGGTGATAAAATTTTGATCCTAAAAATGTTTTTTTTATTTTTATTTTTTTTACAATTTTCCATTACCACCTAATACCACTTTTCGAAAAAAAAATGTACTAGAATGTATTCTGTGAAGAAATGAGATGATTATAATAGAGCAAGCATGACCATTGAACTTAACAAGAGATTCTCAGACTAAATTTACACCAACTTTCCATTACTATTTCTACCATTTGTTACTGACAACCAAACCGGTCGAAAATGTTTGGTTGTTGAAAATGTGACAAAATTCAAATATTTATACCAACAATGTAACTTAGCAATTTGGTTGATTCCTTGTACCACTAGCTATCCCTAGCAACATTGAAAACTATTGGCACATTTCTACTTTCAAGAAACAAACAATTGCTAGTGGCATTGACTACCTAAAATGTTTAAGAAGTGTGGTATACTAGAGAACATGTCTAAGAAATTAATACTTTTGGTTGGGTGAAAGCTGCACAAACAGGATTGGTTTTATACTCTATCATAAAAGAAAAAATATGAATTATTCTAGAGTTGATAAATTCAAAGGCCCTTATCAAACGTGTAATCCCTAGGAGTTGGTTTGTTGAAAACTATAAATCAAGACTAAATTTGTAGTGTGTAGAGGGTGGAAAGTAAATGAATATAGATATATTATACATGGCAAATTAAGTATTTTGTAATACTGTTTCATTCAGCAGTTTTAACAAACACTTGATGTTTTTCTTTATTGATTGATTTGTGAGTTGGTTGTTGGAAATAATGACTTATTTGTGAGTTATTTGGTTTTAATTATTTCTTTATTGATGTAAAGGATGCTTGAGTAGTTTAGGGTGATTGTTGGAATGACTTGATGTTTTTCTTTATTGATTGATTTTGTATGTTTTAAGTGGATCACGGTAGACTGGCGTGGGGATTAGCTAGGGTTTGTACAACAATAATAATGTCAAAGCCTTAATCTCAAAAGATTGAGGTCGGCTACATGACTAATATATCGGTTTTAATGGTCATCCTCATGGATTTTTCTCCACTCACTCCAATTTTCTATCTTCTCAATTAGCTAGGGTGTGTAAGGGGATATATTGGGATTGCGAGCCGTGGGTGTTGTGGAAGCGCTAAGGGATTTGCTTGACGTTTCTCGGTTAGGAAGAGCATCTCTTGTCGGGCGGCAGTAATTGAGATCTTTGTTTCTTCTTGTGTATGGTAATGAAAATTTGTGTTTTTTCTGATGCGCAGTAATGGAGCTTTGTGTTTTGTCATATTGAGCTCTAATGGAGATGATTGAAGGAAGAGTTGATTATAGGGATTTTTTTTTATTAAATTTCTTTCAGTTTGACCTGTAATTGCAGCTCATTTTTATTTTCCTTTTTTCCAAAGGAACAACCTGTAACGTTACCAAAATGGCTAAGTCCTTTAAAAGTAGACATTAACAAAAGGTGAGAGTTTTAAAAAATAGCGCAAATGTGGATCACCGTAGGGAGGGTGTTTCCTTTTCAATTTTTCCTGATTTTAAATAGGAAGTTGAAATTTTTAACTATTGCAGGAATAAAAGCATTTGGCTTTTTGCATTATATTGGGTTCATTTATATTTTGCCTAAACAATGAGGCATGAGCTAGTGATGTTTATTTGGTTTCCTTTTTCCCATATCTGTGTTGACAAGAGCCTGTATCTCTCTTTGTTTTCTTTCAAATTAGATTAGCAGGCGGATGTGTTAATATTTAAAGCAATAAATAATGTTTTGAGGAAAGCCCTTTTTCTAATATCAATCACACTGTCCAACTTCCACTGGACTACATTTAGTATTTTTGTCTGTAAAGGTGACACCAATTGTTTATTTTTACCATTGTATTATCATTTTTTAATTTTTTGTTTGAAATGCTATCAGTAAGTAAATTATACAAGTATAATAATACTAATCTTGTTGAATGATAAGTCTCACATTTAACTCCTATGATGCCTGCAGTGTGCTTGATTCATTTTACCTACCTGTATCAAGCATCAATCATGTGGAAGTTTAAGCCCTTTGTGCAAAAGGAACAAACAGGACTTGAGGGCCGCTACATTGATATTGGTGACATTAAAGTTCTTGTCAAGAATGCCATTGCCGAGGGAGGATTCTCTTGTGTTTACTTGGCTAAAGATGCATTGAATGCATCAAAGCAGTATGCTTTGAAGCATATGATTTGCAATGACCAGGAATCATTGGATCTGGTAATGAAGGAAATCCAAGTGTTTAAATCTCTCAAAGGACATCCTAATATAGTTACCCTTGAGTCTCATACTATTTTGGACATGGGTAGGACAAAAGAAGCACTTCTACTGATGGAATATTGTGAGAAATCTCTGGTAAATGTTTTGGAAAGTAGAGGAGCTGGTTTCTTTGAAGATAAACAAGTCCTGACAATTTTTAGAGATGTTTGTAATGCGGTCTTTGCAATGCATTGCCATTCTCCACCAATTGCCCACCGGTAAGTAGCATTCCTGTGAAGTTATTGTTTGATCATTTTTTAGAAGAGTCCTGTATTGCAATCTTGTTTTTATTATTCTATAAAAATAGGCAATGAGAAGCGCAACAGATTCAACGGAAGAGTGTGCTGAGAAAACTTGGATATTATGTAACTATTTTAGCCGTTCCAAATCTTTTGGGATTAAAGCTTTGGCATTGTTATATTTCAGCTAGCTAGATTGATACTAGAAAAATGCGAGAAAAAAGAAAATATTTTGCATCTTTTTGTGGTAGGAGAATTTTTATTACTAAGAACAACACTCCATATACAAAACCATATGGAAAGAGAGACAAATCATTTAGGATGGTACCCACCCGAAGCACTTACGAAAAGAACTATAAAACCACAAGGGGATGGGAGAAGAACTATCTAAGATGAACCCCATTCCAAAACCCTTAAACACTAAATATAAGGGAACGATACCCTCCTAAACTATAGATGAGAACAAACATGGCTTTTAAAAAGCCTATAACTACAATTTGGAGGGCAAAACAAAGAAGAAATTACAATAATAAACATAGCTTGTCAAACCAAACTTTATCAACATAACTAAACCTCCAAATAGTAAAATCTACCCATATCTTTAATGATTTTTTGAGCTGGCGAAGAATGTAATCCATAGACAATACTATGCCTTCCCGAACAACTTTATTACGAGCACTTCATAGTAAAACGCTTAACAAAGGTTGTCAAACCAAAATCTATCAATATTACTAAACTTCCTAATAGTAAAATCCACCCATATCTTAAAAAGTTAATACATTGATTATTTCTCCTCCTTCCCTCATTTGCTTCTTAGACCCTAACATGCACAAAAGCTCACATGACAATCTCGTAGGGATGGAGAGAGTATGTTATCTTTGTACACTTTTAATTCTATTTGTAAAGCTGCTGACTCTTCTGTCATTATGCTCTGCAGCGACTTAAAAGCAGAGAATCTTTTGCTAGGCTCAAATGGGTCATGGAAATTGTGCGACTTTGGGAGCACTTCTACCAATCACAAACGTTTTGAGAAGCCTGAAGAAATGGGCATTGAAGAAGACATCATCAGGAAGCACACTACACCTGCTTATAGAGCACCTGAGGTTTAGTGAACTTGCATGTATTCATCCTTTGCATTGTAGTGTAACGTTAAATGATTTTGGTGTTTTATGTGGAATAGATGTGGGATTTGTTCCGAAGAGATCTTATAAGTGAAAAGGTGGACATTTGGGTAAGTTTTTTTTATCACATCTTTGTTTGTATTTTATAAGCATGAAGATGCAATCCGATGAGTTTATCTGAGTTCAAATTCTTTGTTGTGTTAGGCTCTTGGTTGTTTGCTCTACCGTATTTGCTATCTCAAACCTGCATTTGATGGTGAGTCAAAGCTACAGATTCTGAATGGAAATTATCGCATCCCAGATTTACCAAAATACAGTTCACATATTGTTGATTTAATTCGAGATATGCTTCACTCCTCTCCAGAGTGTAGACCAGACATTACACAGGCAAGAAATTTGTTTCCCTGACATTTATCCTTGAGAATCAAGTTTATTAAAGATCATTCGTATCTATGAATATATAGGTACTGAATTTTTAATTTATTTGCATTATTGTCACGGGCAGATGTAGCTTAGAACGAGGAGTTGCGTATGCAACCCCGTTTAGAAAAATAAAAATCAAGATTATTATATTACAATGCCTTGAACCCGCAACCTCAATGTCCATGATACAGCTTACTACAACCCGCATCACTACCACTGAACTACAACAATAGTTTTGATATATAATACCTTTACATTTACTTGTGATTATGACTAGTTTTAGAAAGAAAGAAACTATAATTTCCCTCACTTGACACTACATTGGTAATTTTGTGATAATTAATAAATGAGGAGTATATGCTATCTATTGTCTATAAAGGTGTATCTTGAATTTCTACATTTGATAATTGGGATCCATTGTTGTGTACTTGTGATAAGCTAATGTATTTAATGAATTTATTGCAAGCTAATTCAAAAATACAAAAGCTCGTCGAAATGACCATGTGCAAAGGTACTATAATGTTTGAATGTAAGTTATTATGTAGCATATTTGTGTGCATTTTTCGTCATTTTACATCTTTAATTAACTTGGGATGAGGGCTTGGTGATCACAAAAATTTAGTGTACTGGGTATCAACAATCAAGCTGCTCTATTGTTAATTCTGTTATAGCTTAGTGAAGTTTTGTCATTGTTCTACTTTATTTATGCTCATGTCTTTCAGGTGATGCTTTGCTATTTAATGTAAATTTAAAACTTATTCTAAATATATCCTATGGTATTTAATTAAGCTCCACAACCCCATGTTTAAACCGGGTCCACTGATTATTGTCATGAATGTCGAAGTTTGGTTTTTCTGATTGTGATGCTCATGATTTTAGGTCTGGTTTCGGGTCAATGAGCAACTGCCAGTTGGATCTCAGAAGTCATTACCTGATCGGCCACCCAATATGCGTCATACAGCTTCAGACTTGACTGAAGGTACTTACAGAAGTAGTCGGTAAATATGATGTTTACAAAGAATGGGATAAGCCAACTATTTGTGTAGACAGCATTTGTTAGGAGATTAGTTGTTATTTCAATTCATTTACTGAACGTTTTTAAGCTATTTATTCTACTAGGAATCTCCAAGATGTCTAGAGCTTCAAATCCCGTACCTCGTAGAAGCCCGCCACCTGTGCCATCATCAAGTGAAACATCTCATTTGACAAATTCAAATCCTTCCGGGGATGGGTTTAAAGGGGCTTCACCACTTGGTGCTTTTTGGTCAACTGAGCATGCTAAGGACACTCTTGCCCCAGAGGACAGAGGTGCACCAATATTTGATGATGAATCTCCAGTCTTGAAAAAGGATAAGAGTCGACTTGAGAAACATAATTCGCCTGGAACTGGTCCTTCTGGGAGGGTATGCAGTCAGGCTAACCCAATGAAATCAAATACTGCAACTTTTGGAAACGAGACCTTCAACACCTTTGTTGCTGAGTTCGATACAGCTGAATTCAACCCAACTGCTACCAGCAGTTGCATGAAATCTGAGAGCTCCTTGGAGGCTGAGATAGATAGACTACGGGAGCAATTGAAGCAAACTATTGCAGATAAAGCAGATATGACTTCAAAATATGAAAAGCTTGCTGCAATTTGTCGATCACAGCGCCAAGAATTACAGGAGCTAAAACAGGCTTTGTCGGCTAAAACTCCATCACCGAAAAAGGAGTCTGTAAGGAGCGAATCATCCTCTATTAATCATGCTACCACTTCTCAGGTACCACCCCTACCCTTGAGAATTTACATCTAGGAATTACCCCTTGACATGAAGAATTGTTCGGTTATGAGTGTTGTGGTCAGTTCATGGAAATTTTTTCGTAAACAAGCCAAATCGTAATGATAATGTTTCTCATTCTAACATGACAATCAAAAGGCAGGCATACATCTTCTGAAACAATTAGCAAAACAACTTTTTATGTGGAGTGTAGAGTCTATAGTTATAAATTAATTTATCGGCTTGTCTTTCTGTATATAATTATCCTGGAAGTCATCCTTTTGTAATAAATTTTTGTTTATGTCAGGGAACAAAACACGAAGGGACAGTGTGGGAGCTCCAACAAGGTGCGTTCGACAAAAATTCGACAAGTTCTGAACTGAAGCCTTGGCAAGCTTTTACGAATGTTACCAACACACAAACATCTATAGTTGACCCTCCCAAGTCTGTAAGGACTAGAAATGGTCACTCGAAGAAGCAAGATGTTTCAGCTGGATCAGCCAAAGATGCATGGGGCTTTGGTAATGACAACTTCACCGCAGCTCCTGCTGCTAGCTCTCATATCTCTAAACCTAGTGAAGGCAGTACTTCCCAACGGTTTGGGGATTCAAATAAGTTTTCAAGCAAGACTACGACTTCAACTACGACTTCCCAACCAGCTGGGTGGGCTGGTTTCTAAATGATTTCGGAAGGAAATATTGTTAATTGTTGTGATCCTTCTACTTTTGCTCATATAATATTAAATGAATGAAACATCTTGATTCATTATTATATGTAGAGAATTTCCGGAGTCGAGCAATGTTTCATTGTTTGGCCCGTGACCGACTCAAACTCAGTTATAATGAGTATATAATCACTTAATCAGTTACCGGTTGCCCTTATTTGTCTTTGTCACATTGAATGATGCAGGAGCATCTTTTACTTGGTCAACTGAAGTCAAATTAGGTAGAACCAGCTCATCATCATCGCCATACCTAATGTATCCCACTCATAGGATCTATGATCAGGTCTGGGGAGGGGAGAAAGACAGCAGCTCATACCCATAAGGAGAATACTGTCAAGAGTCTCTCGGGTTGAGAAAAATCATCAAAATAATCCTATGAGTAGAGGTTCCTACAACGAGAAGAACCGAATGAAGCTGAGACCGCATTCCTTCATCTAACAATACAAGCTTGATCCTTAAACATAATATTAAAAATTAAAAAAAAAACACCTATAAATAAAATTAAAATAATGAGGTAGAACCAGCTAATGGCAGATATACTTATAAGCATTTTTTCCTAGTCCAACTTTACAAGTTAGGGTTAATGGATTGGAGGGTTGGAATAGTGCACAATAATTTTACTTTACCAAATCTAATTAGACTTTTTGCACAACCAACATTACTTTTGGGAGATTTTGAATATTAAGAATTATCCTCAGTATTCCAAGGTACTCGTCAAAACAAAAACGTGTTCCATGAGTTTGCTCGAGTAACCATACAAAGCTCTCGCATAGAGCGGTCAACAAACATAGATTGAGAACAGATGAAACATAATTTAGTCGCGACCTAATGAAGGAATAATATGGGTGAAAATAAGAGCGGATTTAGCAGAACTCCAGACTGAAATTGTACCAAAATGATGTGGAAGTTCATAGATGGCTTCCTTTTTCATTTTCTTATATAGAATTCAAAACGAAACACGTTTGTAAGACTTTTGTGAAAAAACTACATAATTATCTCAAAAATTTACACCACCGGATCAAAATTTCAGGGTATAACTGCTAAACCAAACCGGACATATTCTCGAGCTTGGGACGCTTATCGTTGTGTCAGATCCATAAAACCAACTTCATATGATTGAGCCGTTCTTCAGGATACTGTAGAATAATAGTTGGATTTTCCCCGTTGTAGAATGGCAGTGAAGGGAAACCCCGTTGTAGAATGGTAGTGAAGGAAAGCCCTATTTCTCTAATGGTTTAGTCTCAGAAATTTTGAGAACACCGCCATCTATTAGAGGCTGCAGCTCTTTGCTTGCCAACTCCCTAACCTTCGGATCTGATGACTCCATGAATGCTGCAACAACCTTAGCGCTGAAGGCACACCAAAAAATAAAGATCAGAAAGTCATTAGAAAATATAGTTCTTAAAAGGTCAGGGCTAGAAATTAGAAGCAGAGGATACCTGTGACCTTCTGCCCATATCTTTGAATTCCCGTTTAGCGCTGTTTTCCACAGAGTTGAAGCGAAGTCTGGGCAGTCCAACACAAGTTTTCTGATGGTTCTGCTGGAGTGGAAGTTTTCAAGAACATGTTCTGATTCTTCTGATTTTGGCTCGGCTGCAAGTGTTGCCATTTTCTCGTATAGGCTCGTCAATTTCTCATCCAAAGTTGGACGAAGAATATTGTCAACACCCCCAGTAGCAACCTAAAGAAGACAATATATCAGTGTGCTGTAAACAAAGATACAGTGATTTACAAGGCCACTTCATTTACAAAAAACACACACAAAAAAAAAAAAAAAAAAAAAGTGGATCCCACCTTGGCGGGTCAATGTACAAAACTTATCCATGTAAAACTAAAAGTTGTTTCTGATTCCAGTGTATTATAATTTATACGAAATGGCAGAAATATGATCAAAAAATTAATGATAAAATTGGAGGCGTGTGCATGAATAAAAGGAAATGGCCGTTCATACTATTGCACACAAAAAACAATGACTTGATAGAGTCATAGAGATCAGTACCTCATACAGAACTTCTCGACCAAAATTCGATTTGAGTAATTCTTCTGCGTTCTCAATGCAGACATCAACAAGGCTCTGCAAGATTGATCAAGTTAGTTCATCCGTTGACACGCTTAATATATATTCTCGTATTATATTAGATATGTAAAGGAAAAAATGTTGAATTATATCAAGGACCCAATCCACGCAAAAGGAACCAGGAGCTGGAAAACACCACTGCTCTAGATCCCTCTCCAGTTGGATGTCAAAAGAAACAAGAAAGAGGGGAACAGTCCAAATTTTGTTCCTAGATTATCACCGACAATTTTCAGCAAAAACAGAATCACTCAATAACGGGTCCCATTTCTCATCGTCCCATTTCAAAAGCAAACTCTAAGCAATGCTTGTTTGAAACAGAATCACAGAAGTGAACAGTTTAGATAAGAAAATATCCCCCAGTAACAAGTTGACTAACAAACCTCAGCAAGCCCGCTTTTCACCAGCAACTCTTGCCTCCTGACAAAAGGATCCTTTTTACCTCCCTTGACCAGGTGAGTGTCTTCCTCAGCTTCCAGGTGTTCATCGACTTCCTTCTCATCACCTTCACCATCATCTTTAGATTCAGCTTGCTTATCCTCGCCGTGGTTTTCATCTTCCTCAGCTTCCTAAAAGATAATTATTAAATCAGGGGCTGCACACTCGCACAATGCTAATGCAATTCATGATTCAAAATTATTTCAAGAAAAATGGACTTGCCTTTGAGGAGAGCGAAGGAACAGAAGCATTCAAAGAAGCCAAGTCATCAAGACTTAAATATCGTTGACAATATGGATGCAGTAGCTGCAAAATTGGACGCCTCCCACTCTAAAGCACCGAAAAAGTAAACAAAATATCAGTCTGGAACTTGTAAATATATGCAGCTGGGTAATACAGAGGAGTAAGATAAAAGCAAAAAAGCATTCAATCACTTAAATAAACTCATCTTTTTGTGTATTTGAGGTAGCCGTAATTCCTTTTATATGTGAGCTTTTCGTGAACATTGGGGAAGACTCAAAGCCAAAAGAGTAGAAGTCGATTTTTAAAACAGAAATAGGAAATGGGTGAATTTCGTATTACCCCTCCTGCTCCTGGACAAGCAAAAAACATTGAAATCGAAAAGGGATAAAGGTGCACCTTATCATAAACAAGTTCCTTCAGGATCGGCTGTAGTTCGCGAATGATAATCTGTTTGGGGGAAAATTAGCATAAAAATTCAGAAGTGATGCATGCAAATGTAAATCATCTGGAGAGCTGTACATCTTCACATAAGCCTCAGGCCGTGAATCGAAACAATACACACCCCATTGACAAAGAGAAAAGGACCAGACCTTTGTAACAAGTTTTGTGTCATCAACAATTGATAGAGCAGAGACGAGAACCTGAAACGTATTCAAAGTAAACAGCTTTAAAAGGGAAGGAGCAAAAAAGCAAAAAGTAATTTAAATATTAGCAATACTAATAAATGTCAAAGAGACAAGTCTAGCATGACAAATGAAACGAATAGGAAGAAGCACCAATGGCACTCCTCTTATTTATAGCTAACACCGAAACTAAAATTACTTTTCTATAGCCATCTATAAGAACCAATGATTAAGCCTTTAACCTAGCTCTTCAATAATGATCACTCTAAACATGCATATATAACCTCTCTTAAAAAAATAAAACGCCACACAAAATATGTTGTACAAACCTAAATCCTACACAACGAAGATCCACCTTTTCACATCAACACAACAATCTCACCTCTTTCAAGTTTTAACACATGCGATCGCAGTAACGAAACGATGACGTGCTAGCAGGAGTGATGCATTATCATAACACCTAAATATCATTCGAATTATTAGATATCCCTAAATATGGCCCAAAACGCATATGTTTTACAACTTTATGACGCGGGAAATATCGGCTTGTTTGCTTTGAAAACTTTTACAATGCATCCGATCCATGCAATATGGCCTTGTTTTTACACTGTGCCCCCCTTGTTATAAAAACCTACTAATTCCAATGAACTCTTCTAAATTTGAGTTTTTAAGTATGCCAAAGCTCGAACATTCTACATATTCTCAATAGGATGACTATCATCTGTTGCATAGCCATCTAACTACAAAGATTTCTATTTGCATCAAATTTCATATACTTGTTATATTTGGATGACATAATATAATGTTATGAGTTTGGAAAGTCTAACTTGCCATGGTTAATGGGTAAGTGGTGTGTATTACCCTCGTTTTAAAAGTGCGGCCGAGGTGCACATAAGCGCGAGGCACACCAAGGCGAGCTCCAAAGCGCTCTTTTCTTGCCTCCTTAACCAGCAATACATGGGTTTTAGATTTGACCAAAAATAATTTTAGGACTTTGATAATTCACAACTTTGCCTAATATTTACTCTTCAAGTATAGTTACGACAACAAAAAACAAATCTTGCCCTACAAATTGAAAGCCAACAACTCCTTTTTCTTCTTTTCTTTTCTGTTGAATCGCCATCAATCCCACCGTCGACCTCCAGGTAGCATTTAACATGGGAGCAAGTTATTAGAGCTTCTGGTGCTAATGATCCGAGTTATTTTACTAGAGCTTCAAGGACGAAAGATTGTACGGGTCCATCCTCTAGAAAGGACAGAGATTGCTTATGAGAATGATAATCTCGATGTTGTTTTAGCTGATGATGAGGATGAACAAAAGGATACTATTGATGATAACTATAGATGAGATGGTGAAGATGCTAATGAGGAAGATGATTCTAATTTTAGATTTTTAGTATTTGTTACTTTTTTAAAGTATGTCAAAAATCATTTCAACCATCATGAACTATGTTTGTTATTTGTTACTTTTTTAGTATCTATGTTTTAATTTTTATTTCTTTTGTTAGCTCAAGACTACATTATCGACTTATCGAGTTATCATGTGACTATATGTGCTAAATTATGGTACTTAAAGTTATTATAAAATGACTTTCATGTTGTTTTAAGTATTAAACATGTTTTTAAATTGATTTTGGAGCTTTTTAGCAAAATTGTGCGCCTCGTATACAAAAAGTCCACACCTTGAGCCTCGTGCATCTCTTAAAACTAAGGGCATGACATCTTACTTGTCCCATATCAACCCACCCTGGCTTAGAGCCACTCAACCCGCCCCACCCCATTCCTACTTGCTTCATATTTAGATTATGCTAATGATTTTAAGTAAATTCACTAAAAATTATAACAAAAATTTAAGAACACTAATTTTTCTAAAACGTCTCAATTAGGGGTGTTCAATGGGCCGGATAAGGGTGGGGCCGGGCTTAAGTAAATATGGGTCGGGCCTGATAAGGGCCCTTTAGAAATAATATGGGCTTTAAATGGGTCGGGCTTTGAAAGCCCGGTCCGGCCCAATCCGGCCCATTTTTACTACTAAAAATATTTTTAATCCCCAATTTTCAATTTATAACAATTAAAATATCATTTATAATAAAAAAATCAATAAAATATTAATAATTTCATTGACATTGTCATTTATAATATTTAAATTATACATTAATTATGTTATTTACAAAGGCCCGTTTTCGGCCCTTATTGAGCCCTTTTATAGCCCGCTTCATTTTACATAAAATAAAGCCCATTTCCGGCCCGGCCCATTTTCGACCCGGCCCTTACAAAGCCCTTCTAAAAACGGGCCGGATAAGGGCTCAAAATGGGGGTCCGGCCCATTGAACACCCCTAGTCACAGTTGAAAGTTCTTTTTTTAATAATAAATAAAATTTTATCAAAAATATGATTTTAAGCATTAATTTATAGCTAAATGATATGATGAATTATTGATCATAAAGTTAGGTTTTATCTTATTACATTGCACGATCTAAATAAAATTAGATAAACAATTAATTTGTTAGGAATAACAATTGTAAAATGCGCATATAATGCGTACATATAATGGTTATGAGGCACATATAAGATGGTATTATACTCGCTCAACCATGGTGGGTAGGAATGAGTTTGAATACATACCCACATGTGTAAGCGTGAGTATGAAAATTTTCATCTGTCATGGTCTGAAAATAAGCAGTTTACAACAAAGCAGGATCTATCAAACCAATGCAGAGGCCACATATTTTTAATTGCGGAAAAATGGAAGTTGCGCCAATGGTCAACAAACACGTAAAAGAATTCAATTATTATCATACCAAGCTTCCACAGTGATCTTGAGCAATCTTGCTGACATGTCCCTTCATTCCCTTAACAAGCTTCTTTCTTTCCTATAAAAGATGTAAAGCACAGTACATGTGCATAAGAATGTCAATTCAAGTCTCTAATCTATCACATCTACATGCATCATGATTCTAATTCTTTAACGCTAAATTTGTTCGTTTCAGCAATACCTTAGCACTACCATGCTTGACACAGAGCATCCCAATTTTTGATCCATCCTTGGTGTGAATCATCCGAACAAGGAGTGCTCCAGATAATTGCTTTATGATGTCCTCTGCCGATAACTACACAAACTCGATGAGGAAGAAAGAAAAACTAAGCAACAAGCGGACAGACAATTGGTAATATCACTATTTAAAAAAAAAGAAAGAAAATAAATTTACAAAAGAAGTGTTTCAATGAGTTTTGTGAGATATACCTTATCAGCAATGCTTAAAAACTCGAGCAAAGCTTTATGAATGATGGAGTGATCAACTATTCCTTTCTCCAGGACTGGCTGAAGCACGGTAGCCATATGACGCAAAACAGACGACTTTTTAAGCCCTAGTTTAGACATTAAGTCAATTATCCTGAAAACAAAAAAAAAACATATGAATTTAAATCTGTATGACGTAGGATGTAGCAATAGAAAGAACAAAAACTTAAATAAATAAGAGTACCACATGCACTATATTTTACTTGAGTGTAGACCGCCATTGTAAGTTATAACCCATGAATGTGAAGTTTGAAACACAATATATCTAGAATTTTATCAAATTGTTATGCCATACAATCATTTCATTCATGTTATGTCAAAGTTTTCTCTCAGGCACATTTACTGATGTACAATCAAACTTCTGATACGCATTTTGCAATTTTCAGTGCATACTGAAATTTCATTTACCCCAAAGTCAAATTTAGGATTATTAATATGATATTGTCTAATCTTTAATTGCGAGTTCAGTAAAAAAAAGGTCTAAATATCAACCATCCAAATCCACCACCTATGTAACAGCTGAATAGGTAAATAAATTAAAAATCACATCAATGATGACACAGGATCAGAACAAAAAGAACTAATAGTTTCATCGTTAACTTTTTCTAAAAATACAATCGATTATAACAACCTCAGAACAAACGCAACCCAGCATAGTAATTGATGTACTACAAAAGAAGTGTTACAATAAATTGCAACTAACAGTCAAATGACTACATGGAAATGAACTCACTTGTTCTCTTTAATATTTGCCAAATCCTTGAACAATTGGAGCTCTGTAGAATAGAGTTCCATCAAAAGCTCTCGTTTGTGAGTTGCATTTCCCATTTGATATGCATGCTCAACAACTGAGAAAAAAATGTGTAAGCAAACTAATTAAATAAATTCATCAGTTGATGGCTTGATGCATGATAAAAAGAATTCAATCAAGTGGGTGGTGAAATAACAATAACAAAATACAACTTCCCTATGACATTTTCACAGCCTGGTACACTTTGTCTAGTTTCAACAGAGTAAAGATCAACATATCAACAGAAAAAAGGTAATAGATAGCAATGCTAAAGTAATAGCTTCTCGAAATCTTAAAGCAATTCTAAAATAAGCATCAATTAACAACTTCGCACTACACAGTTAAGTATATGGAGATGTTTTCACGAGTACGACTGTGCAGATATAGATGCGTGTGTGTAGCATGTTCATGGGTCAAGTTTCAACTTCACAAGGAATTGTTGATAAGTCAGGGGTCAAGAAAAATGTTGGTGTGGTTTGAACTTGTGTGGGGCAGGGGAATGAATCTTGGTCCTCGAGTGTGTTCAAGATACTCAAGGGGCAGCGAGATATCAAAAAGCGATCTTGCAGCTTCAACATCAAGTGGTTAAAAATAGGCCATGGGATTCATGCTAATTGACTTGATATATAGTTCATATGCAAGCAATATTGTTAGCAATAGGTTCTCCCTCCTATTCAATCTACTTGTCTCATTTGCTTTTTAGTTACTACTTACTATTCACTAATCACTCTTAATTTGTATTTTAATCTTAAACTATAAGTTAAAATATCGTCAAATGAGATTTTGTTTTACTCGTCTAAACTAGATGTAAGGGTAATATAAACTTTTTATAATTTTTAATTATGCAAATGTAAGGATTATTAATTTAAACTTTTTATAATTTTTAATTATCCACAATTAGAGATATTAACGGTTAAAATGTTGTCTCGACAAGTGTGAAAAAGTAAATAGGACAAGTAGGTTGAATAGGATGGAGTAATATTTAGGAACACCAACAATGTCAAAGTCTTAATCCAACAAAGACAGCTATGTGGACTTAAAAAGATGAGTTATATAATTCTATCTAAGATTATTACTAGCTAGTAGCTTGGGAGCAAGTAGTATAGTCCTAGTTTTCTATGTGAGGTAGATTGCTCCTAGCTTTGTTTGTGTAGGAAAAAAATAAAAAGTGAAGAAAAATAGATAAGCCAAAAAGTAGTGTTAAGCGACAAACACGATAATCAAAGAACACTTATGTGCTCACAAAACAAATAAAAGTTTTACGGTAAATTAGATCAACAAAGACTTGTGCATCATCCTTCTAAGACACCTAGCATATACATCATTGAAAGCCCTATTTCTTTATTTGGTGATTTTCACTATTTCTCGATTCAGGACACTATAACTTCTTGTGTCCCTTTGTTGATGTTTCTTGAGTTTAATTCCAAAAAATTGTTGCTTAGAGATTGCACAATCGAGGTTGTCGCAATCCTAACATACAGAAACTCATGTTTATCAAGGAACTAGAAAACTAAAACAGTGTTAGCACAGCATAAGAAAAAATCTAGCAAATATTATATATTACATAGTACATACCAATGGAACCCACACTATGTCTCAAAAGTGAAGCAACATGCCCATGAAGTAGTGAAATTAACTTTGGTAGCTGAGATTTAGAAGCTGCAAAAGAATATAAACAAAAGTAATTTAAAAGAGCTTATTTTAATCCAATGTTCGCTAGTTTCTTTGTGCGAAACCCCCTCCCCCCCCCCCCCCAAAAAAAAATATACCATTGTCAAACATTTTGGTCACTAGATGTACAGCATAGGGGCTTGCGGAAAGAGTAAGTAAGTGTGGTTTCAGTTCCTCATATATTGCGTCTCTCTCAGCATCTGAGCAATACTTAACGCATGTCTGAAAAAGAAAAATTAAGATCACAAAAAACAAAACCAATAATGTTAAAACTTATAAGAATGATCTTATTCCAGTAAATTGATGCACGTGATCTCACATCACCTGCAATACACGCGATGAGACATGGGAGCCGGCAATTTCTGGAATTTTACCCTTCATCTTCTCCAAAGCCTCAGATATAAACCTAGTAAAAGAAATGTGCATATTAATGAGTAAACATATTACAATCAAGACAAGAAAATCACAAAAAATACATAGGCTCATCATCGAAAACACACTTTGATCTATCTTCCTTGAAAATATTACGTCGTCTCATTTTCTCCCATAATAAAGCAAGCTCCTGCACAAAGATATATATAAATTTAAAGACGTAATCACTTGATGTTGAAGAAACTAGCTAAACAATAGGTTATCACTTTCATCAACGGCATTTACATATCAGCTTTCATGCCTTTTCCTACTACACTTCTAAATCCCAAGATCAAAAGTTGAATAGTTGATTAACAATTAAATACTTGAATAGTTGATCAACAATTAAATACTCCCTCCTATTTAGCCTAAATGCCCATTTAGTTTTTTCACACTTGTCATGGCAACATTTTAATTCTTAATCTCAAATTAATCTTAATTAAAAATTAAAAAAATTTGATATTAATAACCCTTGTAAATGCAAATCAAGAGTAATGAGTGAATAGTGCCAAATAACTAAATGGAACATTTATGCTGAATAGGAAGTAGTATATCAAAAGAATTGGGAGCAAATAAGTAATAAATCATTCACAATTATTTCCACAAGACTACTTCAACAAATTATGACACCATATGGAATCTCCTTTTGAAGAAAGCATTTTAGGCCATTCTGAGCACAATAAAAAAGTACCATAATTCATTAACTATCAAACATGTCATAACCTAGCTTTGTGGACATGGTGATTTTGAATTGGGTGTGGTGACATCGCATTCAACAAACAATATATTTTGATTGAGTTGAAGGAGTAATATTTTCATACCTATTCACAGCAAACTTATCTCACATAACCATCTTTCCTCAACAAACTATATTTTGATCTAGTTGAAGGAGTAATATTTTCATACCGATTTATCAGCAAACTTATAGCACATAAACATCTTTCCTTACTCCTACTATCCACATGGCCAAAGAAATACATACTTCCCTAACTTTTCAATTTATCTCAATTTCCAATTTGCATTTATTCTCATGAAAGCTTTTCTTGTGTCTATACAGAAATGAAAAGCGTGGAGCTTTGCTATCACTAATCACCATACAACCTATTTTACTAAGCAATCTACAACAAGGCACCAAGTTACAACCATTATATTGTCTTCATCATTATGATGCTTACATATTTGCATTGTCTTCATCATTTCCCACCCATTATATTGCTTACAAATCATCAAGTAAATGTCACAAATACAAAAAATGACATTAATTAATAAATTTTGAATGACTCACTTGTTCAAGAGTAAAATGACGCTTTCTCTTCTTCTTCCTCGCCTCTGCTCTCTCCTGCAAAATACCCAAATGCGAAAAATATAATCAGATGTCAAATTACAACCATTTACAATACTGAAACTACCAGAACAACCAGAAAAAAAAAAATCATCTCGTTTCTCAAATTAGATTCGAATCCCAAAACTCTTATTAACAGTATTTCTTAATTCATAATATTATTACCTTGGCAACCTTACGAAGCTCTTTCTTGGACAATTGACCATCCTTGGCTTGAATCTCTGGTTTCTTCTTGAATGGTTTCCCAGAAACAGGTTTGCCAGAAACGGGTTTTCCAGAAACGGGTTTTCCGGAAACGGGTTTACTGAGCTGTTTGGATTTCTTCTTGAAATTGGAAGCTTCTGTTGCATCATCTTTACTCCCTACAATTCGTTTCCTCTTCTTTACTGTCTGGGATTTATCATTTGGTGCCATTGATATTCAAGTTTTAGATTTTCGTCTTCTCTTGGGTATTAATTAGAATTAGGGTTTAGGGAAGGGTTTTTGGGGGTGGTTTCTGCTATCTGCTATAATAAGGCTTGTGAGTTCAAAAGCATCAACATTCGGGTCGGGTTAGCAATATGTTAATTTTGAATACAATCAACCCGTCTGATGGTCAAAATAAGAAGCTCATAAGCTATAATTTTTATCATTAGGTTATTTAAAATCTAAGTATGAAGCCTATTTTATAGTGAGACCATAGTGTAGAAGTGCAGTAACGGTTGCAATTACGATAATGGAATGCTGATTGGGTAACAGGAGTAATGCGGTTATCATAATTGAATGTGATAATTTACAGTTTCCATAACGGGAGTGTTACATCACCATAAATAGTCACAATAGAATATAGAGGAATGGTGATGTAACACCTCGACCTCATTAGATTGATGTGACTATTTATGGAAACCGTAAACTAGCCCAAGATCAATACAAGTTTTTTCAACACATTTTGACCTTACTCGTGCGCACTTAGGAAAACTTTATAGTAGGTCAACCATCATAAGATTGATCCCCACCAAACACGTTTGACTGTGGAGTTTTTAACAAATAGACTTACTTGAAAAGAAGATGCTCCGTATTAATATGGTTAATCTATCAATTCTTTTTAAAACTCAACCTAGGGTATCACATGGAGATAGTGCTTGGTTAGAATTTTGATCACTTTTACGGCCCGTTTAGTTAGTGGTACTAAATGGTGGTAATGAGAATGATTTATAGTGTAAAATTTCATCAAAACTTTCATCTCATTTCCATGGTAATGAAACTTTGATCACAAAAAAGTTTTTTTTTTCACAAATTTCCATTACCACCTAATACCATCTCTCCCATTGGTAATGCATTGGAATGAATTTTATGAACAAAATCAGATGATTGAAGGTTGTCAAGCATGACCATCAAGGTAGCCAAGAGATTTTTCAATCAAAATTACACTAATTTTTCATTCCCATTACTGCGATTTATTACCAGCTACCAAACGGGTCGTTAAGGTTTTGACCACTCTTCCTAAGTTTAGGGTTTTGATCACTTCTCCAAGGGTTAAAGTTTTGATCCGTCTTACTAGGGATTTGACCATTTTCTTGTTGACTTTAATGGTTGTTGACCAATATGTCAACTTGGATTTATTAGGCCCACAACATTAGCCCCACGCATAAAGAGTGATAAATGAGGGAATTTTTTGTAGTGAGGGTATCAGTTTTAATGTGAAAAATGAAATCGCATTTGTGATACGAGCCACTCAAATATTCAAAAGAAACCGTACAATTAGATCCAAATAAGATAACGTATGAAATATTGCCTCAATACACCCACGCTGGATGGAAGCAATGTTGTTATGAGTTTAGGGTTGAGTCTAATCTTGATGTCTCTTGAATAATGACTTAGCTCCAAGCTTTCAACTTAAGGACTAATTAGAATTGACTTTTTTTTTTCTCAAACAATGGCAAACACTTGGAATTATTTTATATGTAACCCTAAATTCTAAATTTAAGGACTTATATAAGTCAGACTATCAAACTAGGTGAAAGTTTGGAAATTAAAAATACCATCCAAAGTCACTCATTTTAAGGCTTTAATAATAATTCAACTTTTCAAACTAAGTGAAACCTCGGATTTCAAAAGACTTTGACAAATATCGCCTAAAATAATTCCCAAAATTAAGTGTTTTGAACTTAATGAGGGTCAGACTTTTAAACTAGATAAAAGTTAAAAACTGAATTTACTTGGACAAATATCGCCCATGATCACTTGTTTAGGTTCTTAATGATAATTCGACTTTCATACTAGATAAATGTTTGAAAATTAAAAAGCTTAGACAAATATAACCTAAAATCACTCATTTTAAAATTTAATAGTAATCAGACTAAAATACTATATGAAAGCTATGATTTCATACTTAGTAAAATTTCACCCTTAATTCCCCAACTTGAGGGCAATTCATACTTGGATGGATTGGTACTTAATACAATTAACATGAATTGGGCATAAACATAGGAGTTAGGACACACCAGATAGATTGAATTGTGACCACCATTTTCATAATAATCACAAAGTAGTATGCTCAAAATCTTGATGTGCAATTTTAAAAATTATAAGATTTTTCTAATAATTTTATATTTTTAGACACTTAATAGTTAGTTTTGGGAGCTTTTAGTTAGCCAAATATTTTTTTTTAAAAAAAAAGCTTAAAAAAAAGTTCGTACAAGAAAAGGTCAAATAATATTGTAATTACACAAATTCTTACTTTTTTGTGGACTCCATCCTATTTTAAATATCCATATCCAACTAAATGAGACAACAAAAAAGATTTGGAGGGACTATGATTAAAAAGGACACTTGGCAAATAATTAAAATTCCTCAACTTTCATTCTATATATGACACGTGTCAAACAAGTTTCTGAATCAATATATTTATTATATTATTATTATTAGTATAAACCCACGAAATGTGTAAAGTGGATTTTCTTTAAATATAAATTTTAAATAGGTGTGGAATTACATATTATCATTATAACATTATAGTATACTATAAATAGAATTTAATAATATATTCAAATTGTTTATAAATGCATAATGGCTCAATAAATTATTAAATAAAAGAATAATAAAAAATATTTTTACATATTATCATTATGAATTTATAATAATGTAAAAAGTTGTAATAATATATATTTACATTAATAAAACAACATAAAAACTAATTATTTTGACTGTATAATATATTGTACTCCCTCCGTTTCTTTTTGATGTTTATATTTGGGTTTTTCACCAAGATTAAGAAAAATGGAATCTTTGGTGGTGGTAGGTATTATTTTAATTATATAGTAGTGGGAAATAATGATTTTATTAGAAGTATGAGAGAAAAATAATTAAATAATAGTGTAATGTAATGATTGTATTGGAAGTATGAGAGAGAAAATAATTAAATAGTAGTGTGAAGTAAGGAAAGTGGGGTTTTAAGGGGTAAAAGTGGGATGAAAACTTTCCGAGAATAGACAGTATTCTAAAGTGGAAAAACTTATGAAAAACCCGTTAAAGTAAGGTGAAAAAACAAGAAAGAACAGAGGGAGTATTAAAGAAAAATATTAAAATTTTATACGAAATTTTAATATATTCTATGCATGTTGTCATTTATAATTACATGAATATTAATTTGATTGTATTTGACAAATGGCTATTAGACTGCCATTTGTCATTTAACAGCAAATGGATATTAGATTGTATTAGGAAAATTTACTTTTAAAAATCCGACCTTTGGGCTGTTCTCTTTTAAAAATCCGACCTTTCGATTATTTTTTAAAAATCCCACCTTTGCACCTCATCTTCATCTAAAACCCATTTTGACCGGTTACCTGATGATTTTAAAAATTTCCCACCCAACTCCTCTCATTTACTTCCCTCATCTCCTTCATTTATTTCCCTCCTTCCATAGCTGGTAAACATCATCTCACCATAATACCTCACCTCTCATTTTTCTTTAAAACCTGCGCCAAATTAGAGCAATATTCACTCCTCTCATTTACTATGGTAGTTGGCTTCTTCACCACCGGCAGCATAGCATCAAGATCATGGTGACTCTTAACACCCGATCTAGCAGAATCACAATGAGAAGATGAACTTTGATTTTGATGAGGAGAGTACATGGCTTCCATGCTTGAAAATGAAGAAGATGAACCTCTTTATAGAATTAGGGTTTATTAATTTAGAATTTCTCTTTTTTTATAAAATGCAATTTAAACGGTTTTTCAGGTTAAAGAATGAGATGTGTACTTTAAATGAAGATGAGGTGCAAAGGTAGGATTTTTAAAAAATAATCAAAAGGTCGGATTTTTAGAAGATAACAACCCAAAGGTCGGATTTTTAAAAGTAAATTTTCATTATTATTATTATTATTATTATTATTATTATTATTATTATTATTATGATGATGATGATAAAATTTGTCTTTCACTAGGAAAAATTGAATAAGTCCTTTGAAATCACAACCACCTCATAAAAGTCTAATCTCATACACTACCCATTTAGTTTAGGTCCATAAATCATAATTATTATTTATTTATCATCTAGTAATTACCAAATAATTTCCTATTGGTTTGATGTTGAGGTGGTACCAAATCCAAAACCTATCCAATCTTAGCATCTTTCACACTCATAAGTGATTAGTAGGAGTACTCCTTAAAATTTCCTTAATCCAACTTAAACCAATATGATTAAGAGAAGGTTAGTTTAGTTAGTTCCTTGGTTAACTCTTCACTTTCAAGTACACTTCCACTAACTACACCCAACTTCCCACCAAGTGGGCATATAATACTCCACGTGTTGCAATCCTAACCTCACATCAAAATCATGGGTATATCCCAAAACCATCGATTTCACCATCAAACACATGAAAAACTTCATTCAGATCATTAAGTCGATTTTGAATCAGCTATTTTGAATCAGTTTAAAAATCGAATATTGTATTCATTTTGGCTTTTAATTTTTACATAACATATCGTATATACATTTTTAAAACCGAGTCGAATCGAAATCAGATTTAGTTATAAGGCTGGTAAGTATCGGATCATCGGGTTTGTATTATTTTATTTTTATTTATGGATTATACATGAGATTAGAAGTGTTTAAAACAAAAATAAAAATCATATCACAACCAAAAATAAAAATAAAATAAATTTATAAAAATTAAAACATGGTAAAATGAAGAAAAAAAATGACAAGTAGAGTGTAATAGGGAGTTACTCTATAAGTCATCTACACCGTTTGCAATAACTACCTATTCCTCACTCAATTTATACCTCTCTTCATTTTAGTTTATCTCATTGTTTTTAGTTACAATTTTACCTTTTTTCTTTCAATTTCATTCAAAAAAATTATGAGGGTGTTTGCCAAATAACTGGTAGCTGATAGGCTGATTTGACCAACTAACTTTAATAATTGATTTGACCATCTGATTTTAAACTCACTGCTATAACATTAGCTTGTTCAAAAACAAATTATTCGTATTCGTATCAATAACTAATTTCAACTAGCTAATTCACTAAACACTAGCATTAGCTGTTTTGACCACCCAATCCCCTATTTATATCAAAATAAGCTAAATTTACGCAATAAATTAATTTACCAAACACCTCAATTATCTCTCCCAATCTGAACCACCATTTATCACATACTTCCTACGTTCCATAATCCTTGCTATATTTTCCATTTTTGACAATTTCATATTACTTACTACATTTCTATTATTAGTAATAAAACAATCATATAAATATCTACTTTACCCCTATTTTTATTCTACTCTATACCTCACAAACTTTTCTTCCTCTTCAATTAAGAAAAAGTGAAGGTTATAATTATACTTTATATATTGTGCTCACATTTTCTTAATTCTCGTGCCTATGCAAATGTAACAACAAAAACAAAACGGGCAAGTATTTGTTTTATTTTGGTGCATTCTTATAGGATCAAACTAGATAATGACATACTCTACTTTACTAATTTGTGATCATCATCTTTATCTCAAAATTTCATCAAGGGTTTAAAACGAAAAAAAGTAGCTTCCATTGAAGAATTCTCTGGACTCGCCCACACACTGCAAACTCCTCCCATTTACTCTCTAAAATTCACTATTTTTCTGTTTTTCTTCTTTCGTTTTATTACTTCTAATTGGCTCCCATTTTCTCAATCTTCTGTACTTAAAAAAAATTCTCCATCTTTTTTTAATTTTTTATTCTAAATAATAACTTAATTATATCAAACACAAACAAAAAAAAAGTTATTATCTCTTTGAAACCCTAGATATTCATCTCAACAACACCTAAAACCCTAGCCAAGATTCAAACTTGCAATTAATCAATTAAATTAGGGTTTTCGATTTTAATTTGATTTCAGTTTCATCAAATTTGTGATTTGCAATGTCGACACCTTCGTATGGTCGTAGTAGAAGTGGAGACAGATTCTACTGTCCTCCACAAGTTCGTCGTCAAAATCAGCTGCGTAAACAAGAACTTCTTGTGCAGAAGCAAAAATTAGAGGAAAGAGATGAGATTAGGAAACAAAAGGAACCTAATCAGCAGCTAAATCATCATCAATTGCGACGGAATAAGTCGCCGGCGAATGATACGGTGGTGCAGCAGGAGCAAAGGACGTCGACGAAGAGTACATCGTCGTCGGAAAATCGGGTGGAATCTGATGATTGTGCTTCTTCCACGGCAACCACAACTACCACAAATACGACTGCTACTACAACTACTACGTTCACTCCTGCTGCTTCTGTTTCATCGCATTTGACGAATTTGGATCGGTTTTTGGAGTTTACTACTCCTTCAGTTCCGGTTCAGTACTTTGCTAAGGTATAAATTGTTTCTTGTTAAGTTTTTCTTTTGTTAATTTGAGGTAATATGAGTTATTTTAAGCGGTAATTGGATCTCATGATTGTAATTGGGGAAATGTGATTCTTTTCAATTGTGTGTAGCTTGTGATGTTTGAGTAGCTTTGATCATAGAGTTGGATAGTTGATTAAATGAAAGTTTGATATCTGTTTTAGTCGAGTTTGAAGGGGTGGCGAAGTCAAGAAGAAGAGTTTCAGCGGTATTTCGTGCTTGGTGATCTTTGGGAGTCCTTTAAAGAGTGGAGTGCTTACGGGGCAGGAGTACCCCTATTGTTAAATGGGATTGACTCTGTTGTGCAATACTATGTTCCGTATTTGTCCGGGATTCAGTTGTACACAGACCCGTCAAAGCCTTCTCCAAGAACCAGGTTAGTTTGTTTCTAGTCTTTGTTTGTTATATTGTATTGGTACATTTATAATTATGTTATCTTTTATTGAATCATTTTGTATCACGTGATTGTGCGTGCATCATGAGGCATGGAAAATTGGAAGTGAGCCAAGTTGTCTATGTATTGTTTGGTACATTTAAAGTAAGTATGTTTACTGTTATTGAATTTTTTTTAAAAAACGTGATTGTGTTTGCATCATGAGGCACGACAAATTTGAAGTGAGCCAAGTTGTCTATTTATTGGGATAGCGGCGTCTTAAGATTTGGATGATGTCATTATCTTCTTGATGCTTGATAGTACTAGTGCTTTGGTCAATAGAATTATGGATTGAACAGATGAGAATTACGTGTCTGTTGTGTTGACTTATCCGGGAAGGTATGTGGATAAATATGATGTCGTGGATGTTGTGAGCTTAGCTCCTTCAATTTTCATGAAGGATGAGTAAGAGGAATAGGAAAAGAAAAGATGTGCAACAAGTGCTGAAGTCTAAATATTTATTTTGCTGTCCAAAACTTATGTTTGGGGTTGAAGACAATTTCTACTTAATCTATCTATTTTCTATGTCATATACATTTAAAGAAGGTTAGGAATTATTATAAGGACCTCTGGAGCTACTACAATTCATTTTCTATGATACAATTTATTCAGTAATCTGGTATATTGTTGGAAAATCTATCTTAGAGATGCGGTGCCATTTGTTGTATGATTGTAGCTGTTGTTATGAGTTGTGTGCATACAAGATGGTCAACGATTCGGCTAAAGATTTCATGCTTTGGATTGGATGTGGTGGAATAACATGTATCTTTGTTAGTAATGAATCTACTACCTTTATTTTTTGAGTTTCATTAGTTGGGCTTTTATTTATTTCTACCCGTCTTGAACTCGGGGTGGACTGTGTAGAACCATATTGTGAAGTACTAATGAAGCTGATTGACATTATCTTCTTTTATTGATTGGCAAAGCTATGATCTTTGCATGGTTTATAGACTTATAGTGGTTGCCTTGCACTTCAATTTTGAATCGACCAATTGTGTATTATAGGATAAAAGATATTTTTTGGTTTGCGAATTAAGTTGGATGTTATAATGACTTTAGTAATTTGTATCTTTTAGAAAATGGAGAATGGAGATTTTTTTATGAATTAGGAACATGGATGTAGGTACTATAGTTACATAATAATCAAGAGTTTAGGTTACATAGAATAGAAATGGTTCAACTTGTATGTGCGTTAGCTTCTTTAACTGCAAGACTTAAAGCACTTACTTCAATGTGGAATATGATGTCCTTGCCTCCTTGGTTATATGTCTTTAGTTTGGTCGTCTTGATATTTTTAACTAATATGGTTGTTTGAGGAGTAAGATCTATAGCCTCTCATTAATTCGGAAATCGACGAGGCAATGTTTCATATGGATTAGTGAGGCCCTAAGGGAAGTGCAAAGGAATGAAGAATTGGAAGCGCAAAATGTTTATGAAATGTTTTGTTAATTATAAAGAGTGTTTCATAGGTATTCTCTCTTAAAACCTTTAAAAATTAGATAGTATCTTGTCTTTTGCCTCTCAAAACCTAGTACATTAAAAATAGAATTTAGTCATGTAATAGACCTCTTAGAACCTAATACATATTAAAAACAATTTTAATGGTAATAAATTAGAATAACAATTTAATATGGTCATTCCTCGACGATTTTAAAGCACATGTAACATGGCGGAGTTTTGGTGGAAGGGTAAGTCAAAATCAATCATAAAGCGACCATTATTTAAAGGGATCAAACTCATTTTTATTTTAATGGTTATTGCAAATGCACTATTGTGCTTAGTTTTGAATAACTCGTTAATGTGCGCATTAAGCTAGCGTCTTCAGTGAGTGATGATTTGGGGGCTTTAACAATGTTGATCGAGGCGATTCCTTAAGTTGAGCACCTTAGAGTGCTTCATCACACGCAAGCCAATTTCCTTAGAGCACTTTATGATCTTAGACTCAAAAGAAGCTTATTTGATGCGTGCATCCGTACCAAATACGTTTTCTCTCAGCATAATATACCGACTTTTTGTTACATTAAGAAATACTATAAGTTTAATAGTTTATCACCCGTGGCTTGTTTGGGAATGAATGAAGGTTAGTCTTGTTGATGGTATAAGAAAGTGCACAAGAAGGTAGTTACAATTTCAATTTTTACTGGTATCTTTACATTTTCTACGTGAGACATTAATTGCTGCAAGGAAGATAAAAAATTTCCCGGATTTTGACCAGTGTTACATAATTCGCTGGATAATTCGCTTTTTAAAATCGTGATTCGCTCAAAATGACAAAAAATTAGCCTAAAACTGACCATAATTTGCTTTTGCCGATTTGCGATTCGTGAGGAAATCAACATGTGACACTGATTTTGACTAATATCACTATCTTTTTGGGTAACTTAACTGCCAGTTAAATGAACAAACTTGTTAATTTTGTTGTTAGTTTGGCATTGTTCTTCAATAAATCTATATTGTATTTTTTTTCTATAACCTTGAACTTCAGTCTTCATTACTATCGAACACTGCAGTATGTATGAACTGTTCAGTGTCAAGACATGCATATGCTCTTTATGTTAAATAACGTGACGAGCTACCTGTGACTATAATAGTATAATTATTTTGGTTGATAATGTAATGTATGATCATCGTTTTGAAGGTCTGATCAATAGCTGCTTAAAATTTTTGTTATTATGTTTAATTAACTGAAATTTTGAATTGGTGATAAAGTTGAAAGCAACTCTTAGATTGAGAAGCGTTATGTTTAAAATCTTAGATGCTCCTGCTATATGTTTGGTATCAAGGCCGGACATTTTGATGTTATATTGTCTCTACCAGATTGATTTTTACGTATGAGAAAATTGCTTTTATAGTCATTTGTTTATACCGTGCTGCATAATCTTTGTTTCATGTAGATGGGCGCACATATTATTTAGTTGATGGATCTGTATTCTGAATTGGAATGGGTATTTGTGATGTAATTCTAATAACAGAAGAGATAGTCATAATAATCAATCAAGGTTGTAGGCCCTTTTGGAAAATGTTGTGAAATATGTGTATTCAACAAGTTGTATAATTCACATGTCAATTCTTAAATCACTGATAGTATTCGTTGAAGCAGATTTTTTCGTTTATATATCTATCAAGTGCCGTATTTGTTTGTATTTCTTCAAGCAAATTTTTTGTTAATGTATAGGATTATGAGTCGTGAATGCTATATCTTCTGAGTGGATCTTGCGAGTCATACTACTATATATCAATGAAGGGGTTTGTGAGTTGTGGCTTTGAACAATATTATTCACTGCTCAGTTGAGTTGTAGGAAGGATGCATCTATCATAACCATGTCATCGGAATCCGATCATCGGACTTTTTAATGATCGTTGATTCAACTTAATTACCTTTGACCTTACCCGAGTTACCCAAACTACCCTTCCTCACCTTCTGTCTTTTTCATCTCTTCTTCATATCTATCTTTCCCCATTAATTAGCTCAACCATGGACCTTGATATGTCATCAATGGCAGATGCAATGGGTTTTGTTGGGGTTTCAGAAAAATACACATCTCTTTTTATAGGGGCCAATGCCATTATCAATTTTATCATTTCTTTTTTTAATCCCTTTATCTATATTTCCCCATGGACCTTGGTATGTCATCAATGGTTGATGCACCTTACCAATACTCATATTTCTCCTATGTTATGTTGCCACAACACTTATTAGCCTTTTTTGGCGATTTGTACCTAGAACTCTTCCTAAACGCATCTATTCTTCATTAATTAGTATTGTTCTGTGTCTGTCTTTTGGGGTTTCTTTTAATCTCCATTTTCTTATTTCTATCCTAATTGGGTATGTTTCTATGCTAAATTATTGCCTTAAATGTGGGCTCACCACTTTCTTTGCTGCTTTTGGGTATTTGATTGGCCGGTAAGTTTTAATTTACATTATGGGTATCTTTTAGTTTTTTTAGTTGATTTTAATTTATATGGGTATTCCTAATTTGTGAGTTTTATCGTCTTACATTGTAGGTTCATGGTCGATTAATTAGCAAATTTAGATCTTTGTCTTAATCTATATTGAATGAAATTTGTGTATGTCTTGCCATTTGGTTTGTGTTTGATTTTTGGTTTGTTGATTATGATAAAGATATAAACCTTTTTTTTTTGTTTAGATTTTCACTCATTCCTTGGATTTAACCTTGTATTCTTATGTAGCATTTGAGAATTTGTTTGCTTTATTGAAGTTCCTTCAATTGTAGAAAACAAATATTTTTCCGACAGTGGAGATTTGAATATATTTATTTTCGAACTTTTTTTTAAGATTTTCTTTCTTGGGTGAGGGAAGTTTTTTTCTTAGTAGTATCTGATGAATGGAATGTGAAAGCAGAATTTTTAAGGATTATACAAATGAGTAAATGGTTTGATTACTATTTGATTTTAGGCGAGGGAAGGTGGGCAATGGGATGGTGGATTAGCAGAGATGAGGAAAAGAGAAGGTGAGGGAGAATAGTTTGCGTAAGGTCAAAGGTAATTTAGTTGAGTTGATGACCATAGTGGCTATAACTTGTAAAAAAAAAAGGATCTTTGCGGCTATATTCTAAAAAGAGCTAAATTATTGGCAATAATTTATAAATTATTCTCACTTTTTTTTTTCTCTACTTCGGTTTGCGTTACGCTTGTCTAAATTTGACAAGCATAAAAAAGAATGAAGAGAATTCTGGATAGGAACACAAAGTCTTAATCAAGTGCAATGTAGTGCCAATGATTAACACTTTCAATAATAAACTAATCTTGTGTTTAAATCTTCAACTGACAAATTAAGTAGGGATTTATATTTTATTTCTGGTTTAGCATTATAAAGATTCAAGCCGCATTTGATTCTTACTAACAAAGTTCGATTTCGTCAACTGTCGTGGTAACAGTCGCAAAGCGGCTTTCGTGGTCAATGAGGATAGGAAGTTAGTAACGGTTATCTCGCCTATTTTTGGGTCACGGAAGATCAAAAACTTGCAATATCATGAACTATGGTTTGATTCTTGGCTATGGTCGTCACTTGGTGCATATATAGTACTATAGTTGCTTTCATGAAACTCGAAGATCTGATTTTTCAAGCCTTTGTAAGAATTGTCTGAGCTAGTTACTTTAGGAGTCATGACACATTAATGTTCGAAAAGTTGAGGTTGAGCTCAACATGAGTTGCTGATGATTTCTCAGAAGTCTAAGAACTGTAATCCATTTTTTGCTACAAGCCCTTAACTATTGTTGAGTTAGTTACATTGTAAGTAAAGGTGGTTGATGGGGCAGGTCAGTCCAATGGGTTGATGACTGGTTTGAATTTAAAGAGTCTTTTGCGGGGCAGATCATCAACCGGGCGGTTCATTAATGGGCTTTATTTAAGAGGGTCTCTAATGGGTTTTGAAGGCTCGATAAATGGGTCTTTTGCTCTACGCTTTTCTTTTTCCCAATACAATTCATGACTTCACCTGACCCATATCAAAGGTCTTCCTCTCTAAACTTTCTTCTCTAAACTTGAACAAGTAGGTTTTTTGATTACTTCTTCTTTGCTTATTTCTTGTTTCTTTGGTTTAACTCTTTCCTTTTTTTGCCTCTGCCCGTTAAAATTCCTCAATTTTTTTCAGAAAATTTCAAAATTTGATGTTTATAGAAAACCCATCTTTAAATTCCCATTCAAAATTTTTTTAGACCAACACCCATCAGTTTTTTTTTTTTTTTTTTTTTTTTTTTTTTTTTTTTTTTTTGTTTTTGAGGAAGTTTGATTTTTTAGACAAACACCCATCAGTTTTGTTGTTTTTTTTTTCCATTTCTAAATAGCTTTGATTTTGTCATTAAAATGTGAAATTCCATGTTTGGGCCTTTAATTGTTGAATATTGCTGTATTGTGTAATTTTGCTAATATATATGCTGACAGCCCAAAAATTCTGCCCCACAGCCTGCCATGCTAAGATACACGCTGACTCACATTTACTCTCCCTGCTCATTCACCAAGACTGATTGTAACATATAAAGGGTAGAACTTGTGGATGATTTAACTTTCAGGGTTGACTTGACAATTTGCTCCTTGGTGCTTACACCTTCATTATGCCATGTCATGATTCATGCGTACTTTGAGATTCTGGCCGTAGATTCTCTGTCCAGAGTAGCAAACCTTATCTGCTCCTTTAGAAATTAGTAACATCCCCACGGGAATTTTTTTCTTTGCTGCTGTTTGTATTTTGGATGTCCTAATCAATTTCTAGTTTTACTCCATCCTGTTTATTCCTTTTTTTGGGAGTTTTCAGAGGTTAGAAGTAGGGAGTAGTGATTTTTTTAACCCATGTTTTCATTGTAAATGATCATTGGAGGAGAGCTATAGGCTATTTGTGTTAATTTCCATTCTTCAAAGAATTGGTTCTTCTTTCTCTTTCAAAACTCGCAGTTCATTTTTTTCTTCATTTAAGTGATCATTGGAGGAAAGAGCTGTAGGCATTTTGTGCAACACTTCCGTTCTTCAATGACTTGGTCCTTTGTTTCTCTTCAGATTTTGGATTAGTTCATTATTATCTTGATTTATATAGAATATAACTTGGTTCGTGTTTATTGGTTATAAATGTTTCTACCATTGGTGTTGATGACACAGTATCGTTTGCTTACTCCATGTTGCGAGTTTTTTTTTTTTTGCAGAATGCCTGGTGAGGAGAGTGATGAGTCTTCCAGAGAAACCTGTAGTGATGGCAGCAGTGACTGTGAGACAGGTTTTTCAGAGTCTACACTACAGGGTATGAAAGGACTTTCTCTAAGATATAAGCCTTTCAATGGTTCATCTAGTGATGAAGGGGATTTTTCTAATTCTCCTGGTGTTCTTACCTTCGAGTATTTTGAGCATGCCCCTCCATTCAGCCGGGAACCATTGGCTGACAAGGTTATTTCATCATCTCAATTTTTTTTATTCTTTTCCATTTTTATATCCTTGTATTCTTATTAAATTTAATGTAATACTCCACAGATATCACTTCTTGCATCACAATACCCGGGACTAAAAACTTATAGGAGCTGCGATTTGACACCATCAAGTTGGATTTCTGTTGCATGGTAGGTTCTTTCAGTTGTATAAACATGAATTTTTTAACAGTTGGTATGCTTTTTTCATATAACTAACCGGGTATGTATGTCTTTAACCTATTCTTGGAAAAAGGTATCCGATATATAGAATTCCTACTGGTCCAACCCTGCAGAACTTGGATTCCTGCTTTTTGACATTTCACTCCCTCTCAACACCTCTTCGTGGTATGTCTCACTTGATTTCGGTTTGGAATTCTGATAAATATATTCCTTCTGGAACTCTTGCCTGAAAGGGTTTACTACCCCATTTTTACAGGTGGATATCCAAGGGAGATTCCGAATGGCTTCCATATGGTTCCTAAAATGCCATTGCCAATATTCGGGATGGCCTCTTATAAGTTCAAAATCTCTGTTTGGGATCAAAATGGAGAAGAAAGTCAAAAGGCCAATTCCCTGTTGCAAGCTGCTGACGAGTGGCTTAGGGTCTTGAATGTAAATCATCCTGATTACAGGTTCTTTGTCTCTCATAACTTCAACTGTCGATGAAAAGGCTGAACTAATGATATACGAATCGAGGGACGATAAGAGTCATAGCTGACTCCCCATAGCTCTAGCTGGCTATACGTATTTAAAAATGTGTTGGCTGAGCATTGCAGAATCCCCCCTCGCCGTTCTATTCCTCAATCTGCATCTTTGATTTTGCAATTACGTGTATTTTGAGAGGAAAATTTTTGAAACATCAGCTTTTGGTGACTTGCAAGCAGGAAGGATGGAAGTTTTATACTGTATAATTTTTTAAATAACTCGCTGTACCAAAAACTTTCTGATCTGATACAGTTCGAGGATGGGATTCTTGAAAATTTGTAGGCTTTTGAAAGTTCCCTAGGGCCAATGTATAACTATGTTGCCATCTTAACGTTAAAACATGTACTATCTTAGATATTATATGAGCAAGGTGTTCTTGTACAAATTTTATGCTTTGCTTGGAATTGGATTCTACAAGTTTTTGAGACGATCTGGGGTCTTTCTCGACTCGGTGACTCTCTTGCACCCTCATTTATGGATATGGGTTATTGCCTTCATACCTCTCCATACCCTAATATCATTGTTCTTATGAGTGGGATACACGGGTCCGATGATGATGAAAAAGTTTCTTAGACGATCGCATGTGTGTCATTGATGTTTCAAGTATGTTGCAGGGAAAGAAAAAATGTTAAAATGTATGCCCTCACATAAGCTTCTGTCTGAACTCTGTCCCTAATATCTTAGCCCATCCATAATCCTAGAATTTTCAGCTTAATTCTTAGGGAAATTTTACATAGTAAGCACCAATTATAGGGAAAGATGAGTGGCAGCGGGTTTTAAATTTTTTTCTACAAAATAGCACTCTACTCCTTGAAAACTTACTACCGTAACAATATAATGCAAAAAGTGTTATGTGGCCGTCAAATGGTGAAATGACACAAATATCCTTGTTTAATTTCAATAAAACGCTGCTCTTAAATTCATGTTATTTTGTGGAAAAAAAATACAAGAATTGCGACAATTCGCATTTCTCTATAGTTGGTGCTTATCATGTAGAATTTCTCTTATTGAAATTAAACAAGGGTATTTGTGTTCTTTCACCAACGGTTACATAACGTTTTTTTACATCATATTATTGCGGTAGTGAGTTTTTAAAAAGTTGAGGGCTATTTTGTAGAAAAATAATTTAAGAACCGCTACCATTCGCCTTTTCTTATAGTTGATGCTTACCATGTAAAATTTCCCTAATTCTTATTATTAGGGTGTTGGAATTCTGTGAATTCAGTGTTCAGTCTCTATCACAGAAACAATGCCGTTATACACTTGCTACATGTTTTAGATTATGAGATTTGCTACGTGTTTTAGATTTATGAGATGTATTTGATAAATGACTTTTTTATTGGTTTTTTAGTTTTGATTTATTGAATTTGACTTTTTGTTTGGTCAAATAGTTAAAAGATCAGAAGTGTTCGGAGAATGATTCTTAAATTTTTATGTGTTTCAAGTTAAAACTAGAATACTAAAATACTATTATGAGTAGCTTTTTAATTCATTTTTCAAAAAAATAATAGTAAATAATTTATTTTCAGCTGGTATTGGACGAGACGGCCTTATGATGAATTAGCTAGTTCAACATTTCTAATGGATTAACCAATTTCCGAACATCTTTATGGAATCCATTCAATTTAAAGGGATATTTCATTTACAATTTTTTCCAATAAGAACTTGGATTTGGAGTATTCTACTTTCATGAATCCACAAGATTAACAAGCAAATGGTCTTTCACAATTGAGGACAAATGGGGTCATGCCTGAATTTCATTTTACTTTATCTCAACTAAAAAAAAATTTGATTGGATTTATATGAACTTCAAATATTGAATTCCCACCCTCAAATGTAGAAAGATATCCATAGAGAAAAATCAACCATAATAGTTTAAGAAATTATGAGTACTGAAATTATAAATTATACTCCCTCCTATTCGGCTTAAATGTCTTACTTGCCGAGACAATATTTTAACTCTTAATATCTCAAATTATTCTTAATTAAAAATTAGAAGAAAATAATACTTGTATTGAGACGAATCAAACAAGATCCCACATGACTATGTTTTAACTTATAGATTAAGAGTAAAATAAGAGCGATGAGTGAATAGTGCCAAAAAAGGGACATTTAGGTTGAATAGAAGGTAGTACTAAAAGTAAGTGTTCGGATGCAATTATAAAGATTTCACCTATGATTTTGTGTGATTAAATTCAACTTCATGCATACTTATGAATGGGGTAGTGTGATTAAAATCACCTATGATTTTTTTTTTTTTTTTTTTTTTTTTTTTTTTTTTTTCCTACTCCCTCCTCCCTCCTCCCTCCTCCCTCCTCCCTCCGTCTCCTTCCTCCTTCCTTTTTCTTTTTCTTCTTCATCTTTACACAAAAAACACCTTAAGTTGGGGCTATCATCAACCTTTTGGTTGATGGTAAGCCCCTAATTTTTCTGTTTTAAGCTTTTTAAATATGTTTAGAATAATTTTGTGTCCTCTCCCTATAGGAGGGTTGTTCTACCCATTTATTGGGTTTGTTCTACCCATATATTGGGTTTTAGTCTCTCTCCTCGTGAGAATTTGGAGTTATGTGTTTTGGTCTCTTGTTGATTTATTGGTAGAGCTTAATGCGATAATACAACAGATGCAAAAATTGCAATTACTATCAACTACATCAATTTCAATTTTATTTCAAGACTACAACAGATCGAAAGACCCCCTCGTAGAAGGCTGTATCAAATAGCGATGTGGAAGAGGATGTTCAGAATTGTCAGATCTGATACACAACGATCGTAGTTTTGTTAATTTAGAATTAATTTTGGTTAAAGTTGTTATGTATTTGCTAATTTTTAACTCTGATGTAGATGTCGTATGACTCTTTATTAATGAATCAGGTATTATTCAAAAAAAAAATGAATGGGGTAGTGGTGGTGGAGGTATAGGTGTTTATTCGGGTTATCGAGTTAGTTTTCGGTTAGATGTTGAGTCGACTAAAAATCGGTATTGTGTCCATGTGGGATTACATAATTGTTTGTTCATTTTTTAAGCCAGGACGAATCAGTTTCGGTTTACAAGGTTGATAACTAGATTGTTGGATTTTTTTAAACACTTCTAGACGGAAGTGAAACGGATGCAAATAGTGCAATGCGTATATCAACAAGACGCATCCTTTTTTCAAAGAAGTTCATTTGCAGAAAACTCCACAATTAAGTGTGTTAGATGTAGTTCATTGTAGAGTAGCGTAAAGATGGATTACTGTCTGAAATATTTTCAAAATAAACACGAGTGGAGACAACGTACACCTTAAGAAACTTACAGTGATTTATGAAACTAATCTACAACCCCCGTCGATTACATTACCTTATGGCAAGTCGTTACAATACATACCAGACAAAGTGCGTTGAAAAAGACTTTGATTGATCTATATTCATCAATGTTCTCCAAATTAGTTTAATAATTTAATAAAGCCTTAAAAATCTCATTTTATTCATATAACCCCTCAAAAAAGCAGAATTTATCAAGTTCGTTCCATCATTAATTATACCTTCCCATTTACATAACACAAATTCTTACTTAAGACCGCCTTTTGTAAAGACAGCTCTCAAGAGCCCAGTCCAATTCTAAATATATATTATTACAACTCTTAATATAGATTTAGGCTGGACTTTTGAGAATCGTCTTTACAAAAGACGGTATCCTATTTGCATAACACAAAAACTAGAAGCAACAAGTTACAAGGGCTAAAAATACATATTATTCCACCTTAAAAATATGGCAGTTCCACAAAAGTCTTGTAAATACATTAAGAAATACAACATTAACTTACAATATTACCCTGAGTCCTAACATATTTTCTCTCCCTCTTTTTTTTCTCGCTCTCGATGTTTCATAACACGGGTTATCGTTATGGATCCTGTTGGAGTTCTCCCTTTCCTCCTACAGTTCACAACTATCTTAGCACAGTTCAAAGCATTCCCAACCTTGGTTTTGCACTTTATAAAACGTCGTCAAGCATTGTGGAGAGCAGCAATCCTCGAACGAATTCACACTTCCTCGCCTTCTCCTCTTGCTCCTTTTCAGAAAGCACAGACGGCTGCGGAGAACTGTAATAAATACACATCATTAATCACCCATCTAACCTTTCAAACAAATGATTTAACGGAGCTTTTACGAGTAGAGTTTTGTAGTGATTTATTCAGCAATGCCGGATGGGAGGACCGAAAATTAACAAGCGAAGGATTTGATTTATTAATATATGGGATTTGCTTCCATATTCTCATGCAAACACATATGCTCCTAGGTCTTTTATAGGGCTTGTTTGGTATGAAAACATAGACTCGTGAAAACAGTCTTATTTAACGTAACCCGTTACGATTTGTTTGGTTTGGGAATTCAATATAGTATCTTATCTAAGGGTAAGCAAAACCCTCCATATGTTGCCACTCAAAATTGAGATGAAACAAAAAGGGCAGAGAGAAAGACAATACAAATAATTTTCTATTTTCTTTTAGAATTGGCACGGCTAAATAACAAATTGGTCTCGGTTTCTAATATGGTTTTAGAATTGTTGCATTGATAATAATAAAACTTGATTTTTATTTAATCCCTTATTTAAATGTTTTCATTCCATTCCATAAACATAATACAAACCAAAAGAACCCTTTGTGTGATATTGAAGGAACTCGACCACTTTGTGAGTGGTAACATGACTACGCACACCCCACGTAATCTTGAAGGCAAGGAGCCGAAAAAGTAGCTACTACCACTAAATTGCAATGACTATATCATGTTGTCTCAAAACCAAGACCTCTTCAACACAAACAGCACTTTAAACCACTTGCTCTAGCCTAGGTTAGGTGGGTTAAAAACATGGTACAAAAGTCCGATAACGGTTGCAATTGCAGCCAGTAACGGACACAGTAATACCATAACAGGGTGATGCGGTTATCGTTTCCCCAAATTTCTGCCTAAATCATGAAATAACACTTGAAACGGTCTAAAAAATGGTATTTTTACACCTTTACAATACGGGTTTTTATCAACTTGGTAAATTTGCTAAACTTTAGAATTACGAAATGGGGTATTGAGTTCTTTTTTTTATTCATGTTGGAAACAAAAAGATCAGCATTTATTTTATTTTTTACATTGCTTTTCTTTCACTTCCTACACCTAAGTTTTATTGGGGAATTGGGTGGCGGGCGTTCATTTTAATAGAATGAACCTTCAAATCATAAGCATCCCCCCAAAACAATTAATGGGAAATTAAATTCTAAATGTTCACTATGCAAAAAGTTACCATCAAACAAGACAGTTTTACGTTACCTTTTACTCGCCTCCTCTACCACTTGTGGAAGTGAGACAACTTCCTTAGACAAACGAGGTTCTTCCTTCCCCAGTTCTTCTGCAGTGGATGAGTTACACATAAATGAAGACAGCAGTGGATCAGGGTCGGGATTAGATGAGGAAACTGCAAAAGAAGACCCTCCGGAAAACAATTGCCTGTTTCCTTCTCGCAATTCCTTCCTCAGTATATTGAACATAGAATTCGGAATGCTTCTGCGTACTCTCCTTCTGCGCTGGACGTATTTTTCAGTCAAGGAAACACATTCAATAATACGCGCTCATATAGGGGACAACAATATCAATTAACCAATTAGATCAACTAAAGCTAACATTATCCCAAGGAAACACACTAATCCGAAATTTCAATGAAGGAACGAGTCTCTATTATGTTATCTACTGGGTGATGAAACGAATCCAAATTCAACTTATGGAGAGAACCAATGTAAAACTTCAAAACAACTAAGACAACACCACACAAATGAAAATATCGTCGCCTGAAACCTAAGATTTCGCACGTCTTAAATATAAAGATAATGTGAAGGCATGTACATATCGAAAGCGTAGTTGCATATTTCAATTAGGGTCTAAAAGAGATTTAGGCTACAAACAAGTCAATGGTTTATGATGTCTTGATTTTGGTACACTGGACGAAATAGCACGATAACAATGTTGAGTTGAGAGACAAGTCACACATCACATAGAATGTTCATACTTCATGCAGCACAAAGTGAAATAAGAATTCAAAATCTTCAGTCTAGTCTATACAATTCAAAGTTGCATGAACTATAAGAGAAAGGATATCTTCAAAATATTTCCATGTTGCATCGTGATGTGACCCACCATGTCCGTTCCCACCCTCTTTGTACACACAGGGCAAACCTGCAAAAAAAGTACACCATACAAGCACATCAATTCAGTAATCTATTAAGCACCCAACGTGACAGTAAGGGAATGAATATGTGGCAATCATAACTACAGGTTCAAACAAAAGTGTTAACTGTCCAATAATATGTTGCGGTAATATAAGTGCTGTGGCATACACCCATACAAAACAAAAAGGAGACAGAAGGAAGGTTGCAAAACACAGAAAAGACAACAGTCCAAAGCACAATTAATCAATCAATAGATGAAAAAAGGCCTAAAAAAAGAATATTGCACTAAATGAAATTAAAATTAATAACAAATGTTAGTATCCAACATAACACACCAATCGCAGTATGTTACGAAATTCTTATTGAAAATCCAGTAGGTCTCAATCTTAAGATACATCACTTGCCATTGCACAATTGCAAGAAAAACTTTTCCGCTAGAATCTCACAAGTTGAATAAACATTAGACTTGTTGAGTGCTAGATAGTTTATAAGGCTTTGTTTTATACATGTGAGAATGGAAAGAAAAGGGAAGGAGGGGAAAGGAAGGAGAGAAGGAGGGAAGGGAGCAAAGATCATCAGATTTCATTCCAATTCTTTCAATTATTGGAAGTTACTGCCTCAATTATCTTCCCTTCATTACATTCTTCCTCCCCTTCTACCCAAATGAAAGAAATGTTATCCCTTCATTTCCTTCTCCTTCTTTCCTCTCTAAATCCTCCTATCCGAACATAGTATAAAGGATCACTACAAACAACTAAGTAAGCATAAGACACTAGGGTATCTCTTTGCAAACAGGTCCAACCAAATGGAAGGATCAAAGCACAAAATAAGCAAGAAAAAGGTTCATACACATCTGATATTTCAAAAAAAAAAAAAAGGTTCATACACATCTGGACATTTGTTGAATTCAATCAAAACTCATAGATCGGTGGTATAGGAGTAAAAAAAGCTGAAGAGGTTCATTAACCCAAATTCATAATAGGATTTCAATGCAATTCAATGCCCCGGCACAATGATTTCCACCACCATCCGTCTCACTCAAAGTAAGTAGCTCTGCTCATATTATATCACAGGACCTTAGAGTCAAACTGATAGTATCTTGCACAACAATCCTAATGAAGGGTCTAAAGAGAAGTGGTCATTCCATCTTATATACTAATTGGCACCAAATTGTTTTTTTGGATTCAAGGGTAGGCTAAAAATCCCTACAAGCAAGAGGGAAAGGAACTAATCATTCGTGTAGGGGATGAGAATCAAAACCCAGTCATAAGGATGAAAGGTAAAGCCCTCAACAGCTCGGCCGTCCCATCATCCCATGATTCTCTAATCAGCACCAAAAGAGAAATGGTTATACAAAGTAAGAACTTCCGATCAAGAGACACATTAGATTGAATAAACAACCATCAAAAGCCTCAAAAAACATGACAGATTAGCAAAACAACATATGTACTACACATGAACAAGTTTCAAGCAAATAGATAGAATACCAACAGATAATTTTGCACAGCTATAACATTAACATCGACAAATATAAAACTATGGTGTAGTGGTAAAAAAATTACCCCATTTTTCAATTCCAGTTGATGTTCATCATCCATATGGCAAAAGAGCCCCACAATATCGAACTCATCCGCGCAAAATGGACATGAAAATTCTTGCTTGTACTCGTCCTCCACTTCTAGATCATCTCCTCCTAAATAAGCCTCTATTACAACCAAAAATTTCAAAATTTTTAATATATAAATCCACCATAACATAATAATTCAACTAATTCCATATAACCCTTTGCAAAATCACCCCAAATGATAAGAAGATGCAACTTTCACAAGCTAATTGCAACAAATTTCACCAAAAGCACCCAGCTCATGGACAAAACCTTTTGTATATCAACCAAAAGAACCCAATAAATCACAAAGATAAGATGTTTATGAGATAAATTTTGGGAAAAAAACAATCGGTTTTCTAAATTGAATTCCCCTTTCAACTCCCCCAAAAAGACAATCAATTTACAAATTAAAAACGACCCAGATGAAAGAATAAAAAATAAAAAAAACCCAGAAAAGAAAACTAACCAGATCGTAGCTGGTACCATCTGAAAGAAGAGGAAAGACGAGAACTCCATGGATCACCTCCGTCCATTTCTTTATACCTTCTTGAAGATGATGATTATGAACCTCAAAAACACCAGAAAATCAGCTGAACTTTAGATGAAAAAGGCAGTAATTAATGAAAGAAACAAGTCACAAGCTTTTCTGGAAAAATTTGGATGAATTTCAATAAAGCTATAAGGAGAAACCCCAAAAAGAAGGTAGAAAAAAAAGGAGGAGTCCAAGTATTGTTTTGGTTGGGAGAAATGTCGAGGAAATAGAGAGAAAGAGAGAGAAAAATCAGAGATAAAACACTATCTACCGACCTTCATATTTATACATCCACATTTTTCAGGTTTTTACCCTCCATTATTTGTGTTTTTTTCCACTTTACCTTTACTTAAATAAAATACTATTTAATTTACAAAAATTATGTTAGGATATAAATTAAGGATATGTTAGGAGCAAATTCGTACTAAAGGTTGATTATTAGACAATAAATTAAAGTTGGCTCAATGGTTGCATCAGGAGTGCCGAGTGTTTATAATAATCTGATCCGAAAACACGATCCGGTTTCTAAAATCGGGTAATTTACCCTGTTTTCGCAAATCGGGTAATACGGGTCACGAATTTTTGGAAACCGGGTATCTGGTATCCGATTTTATTTGATTATTATTTATTTACTTTTTTCGGAAATGTAATGATCATGATATTTCTTTTTTTTCTTTTTTTTTTTTTGAAGATGATCATGATATTTCTTAAGTTAACCTTGGATTGAATATTTTTGGAGAGTTAGTATTTGAATAATTGTTGTTACTTAAACCCATGAACAATAGTATTATTCTTTCGTTTTCTTAATTGATCTTTTATGACTGATTAAGTTAAAGATTTTTAGAGAGTTTGTATTTGATTTTATATAAAAAAATATTTTAAGTAAAAATAGAGATAAACAAACGTATGGTTGAACGACAAAACGACAAAAAATAAAAAATTAAAGAAACATTTAACAAAACGAGTATCCGATTTCCGACCCGATTTAAACCAGGCATCCGGATTCCAGATAACCGGTTTAAACCGGGTCGGAAACGGATCGCAATTTCAAGTACCCGAAAGCGGATACCCAAATTTTCGAATCTGGGTCGACCCGCTACCCAATTTTGAACACCCCTAATTTGCATATGGTGTAAGTTCGGGGTTCGATCCCTACTAGGCGCAAGTATTAATTGAGGGGTTTCTTGACTGTGCGCATCTCTCTTTACTCTTTACTCCTTCTCCATCCTTCCGGACTTTGCCTTATGCGGATTACTGATAGTGTGATTTACCTTTTAACTATTCACTATAAATGGTTGATATGTGAGATTATTTAGGTCAATTTTCCTTTAAAATTTTCATGAAGATGTATGAAGATCAAACTATGACTTACAATGGATTCGGGTGATCCCAATGCTATCTAAGCTTATAAGACAACTATTCCTTGAAGAATTAGACAATTTATTCACCATTTTTCCATGAGATACTTGGGTGAACCTACTTCTTAGGTGAGATCTCTACACACTTGAAGTTCAATTTGAAATTTTTTTTTTTTTGAAAATGAAAATTTGATGACCCTAGAATGTTGCATTAATCATTTTCTAACTTGTAAAAAGTAAGTCAAGGCTACTCTAGAACAAAAATAGTCTTTTAAACGATCTTTTCCAATTCAACAAACAGACACTAGCGATAAGTAACCTAGTTACATGTTCATTTTCAAATCAGGTCTCATTGAAGATTTATCGAATATAATTGCCTTATATTTTTATCGAGAGCTACACATCTAAAAAGAATATGAAGCAAGATACTAATTTTACATGTAAGTACATCAACAATGAAAAATTCAAAGAGGTAAAAATCAGAAGTGGAACAAAAAGAAGAGGGTTGTTTATGTGATGTTTAACAAATTAAAGCCATCAAGTAATTAAGAGTCACATATGAGACAAATTGTATATCAACTAATCCAACTATAAATTGTATATTATCACCTTATTAGTAATTAATAAACCCAATCTTAAAATAATGGAAAATTTAATTTTTAAGATCTTATCTTTTGCTCATTGTCATTTAAAAATTCCACCTTTCGATTGTTTTTTAAAAATTCGACCTTTATACTTGGTTTTCTTTTAAAAACCTTTTTACTGCTGAATTTTACAAGAAACTTTAAAAGAAAGCGCAATATAAAGGTCGGATTTTAAAAAAATAATTAAAATGTGAGATTTTTAAAAGACAACGAGTAAAAGGTAGGAATTTTTAAGATTAAATTTTCCTAAAATAATTGGTCATACTATTTTTTTGGTGCTTCTTTTCTGATACAATCAAAACTCTAATACTATTATTTCAATATAGATATATATACATGTTATTTACTTTTAGTAAATTAAATTTAATGGCATAATATTTTGGAGGGAGTATTTTGTGGGTTTTACTTTTGTAGAAAAAACTTTAAATTTAATTTTAGAAGTAAAATTTTGGGTGATTTATTTAAGTTTAAAGATGTGATTTTACTATTATAAGTAAAAATTTAAATTTATTTTTGGAAAGATAAATTTGAGGGGCTTTCGTTTAGATGAAGGGTTTGAGGGGATTTGATTTTATATATCAAATAAATAACAACAAACTTTTAGAATTTAATTTTCGAGGACGAAGTTTGAGATTCTATTTTGGATGGAGAACATGTTTTGAAGGATTTTATTTTTCATATCAAATATTTCACATTTCAAATAAAAACAAAATTTTAAAATATTATTTTAGAGCTAATATTTAGGGTGTGAAGGGTTGGTATTAGTTTTTCAATGGGGTATTTTTGAAATTTTAATTTTACATATAAAAAAATTTTACATGTGAATATAAAAGATCTAATTTGCTTCAAAATACATTTTATTAAATATTGTATTGGTTCAAACAAAATTTTATTGTAAAGATTTCATTTGAATTCATCAATAAAAAATTAATTCCATGATATGAATTTAGTCCAAACTAAACACTAAATATCATAAATTTTATTCCAACTTAATCTCATACCTAAAGTTAATATGAACCCCAAATAACACGAACACAGAATTTTCTAACTCAAATAGAACCGACCTGAAGTCAACCCAATCCAAAATAACCTGAATCAAAGTTAACCTCAAACCAAAAGTGACTTGACCAGTAGTCGAATCAAACTTGATTGAACGTTCAACATATGTTAGAGTATATAGCCTTTAATTTTTTATTGAGTTGATTCCTTAACATGATATTATAAGTCAGCGTGATAAGGTCACATGCTCGAATCTCAACCACCCCTTCACCTAAAGGGTATTAGATGAAGGGGTGGTTGAGATTCAGTGCCAAACATGAGGAGGACCTGTGTTGTATCTACATAATTCTTATCCTAAGGCCTCTGAAGTGTCAGCATATTCAACATATATGAGGACCTCAATCATAAGCTAAAACTTTTAATTGAGTTGATTCCTTGACAGTGCATATAATTTAATTTTAAATCCAATTTACATGACCTAATATAAACTCAAACCAAAATCAACTCAACCTGAAACCAAATTTGAATTAATGTAGAACTACATGTCAAGGAACCAACTCAACCAAAAGCTTATGCTAATAGTTGAAGCCCTAGGATACGTTATATACTCTAACACGCCCCCTCACACGAGAGCCCTTTGGGCTAGAAGTGTGGATGCGACACAGGCCCTTCTCATACCTGGCGCTAAATATTCCACTTTAAATGAGGGGTGGTTGAGATTCGAACCCGTGACCTCTTGTCAAGTTGGCTTCTGATACCATGTCAAATAACCAACTCAATCAAAGCTTAAGCTGATGGTTGAAGCCCATGATATGTTATATACTCTAACATACATAGTAGTCATAAATAACTTACAAAAAAATAGTAGTTATAAATTTAAATAAAATATTTCTACGAGCATTTTTTATGCATAATCAATACGAACAGTGTCTAATCAAGATATTTGGTCATCGTTTTCTCAACAAATAACACTGCACCTCTTCAAATATTTTTGTAAAATTAAAGATCTTAAGTAATTTTTTAGTATATTCAAATTTGAAAAACTCCTCTCGACATATGCAACGATAACAAGAACACATATTTGAAATTACAAGGTTATATTACTCTTTCACTATTTAAAAGAGTAATCAATTATGAATCATAATTTCCAAAAAAATAAATAAAATTATGAATCATAAAAATTACTTTTAGGTAGTTTTTGAGAACATAGAATTCATCTGAAAATAGAGAAATTAGATTTTAGTATTCAAATTCAAGAATTGTAAATAACACCTATATACTTAGAATTTGCAAATTTTGATACATACCAGTTACCACATTTTACTTTTTTATTGCAATTATATGGAATTGACCCAATTTCACATTTTCAAATTCAAGATTTGCCAAACACAGTATTTAGAAAATTCAGCATTTGAAAATGAATTATAAATTGCTAAACATACCAATATTGATATAAGCATATATTAAGAACTAGTATATGTTACCGTGCAATGCACGGATGTATTAGTTTAATAATATATATGATTTTTTGATTGAATATTCATAACAAAATTTTACTAACTTAAATTATTATTAGTAAAATTAAACTATTTTTATTGATAAAAAGTAATTTTTACTAATGAAAATTTTCTTACAAAGTAAAATGATTTTTCTAAGTAAACATATCAATTTATGATTTACTAAACAAAGGCTAAATTAGTGTCAAAGCATTATATCTAACTACTATGAAATGAACATTTTGTATAGCCATGCAAAACCAACACTTCATGTTACTCAAAAAAAAAAAAAACCAACACTTCATTCATGACATGCTACAAATACAATATATATTCTTAATCATAATTGTTGGCCATTAATTGTTTTTGTAATTTTCCTAAATAGATATAGTGATATATATGAGTGCACAATGAAATAATTTTTACCCCATACATATCTATACTACATACTAAAACCATTCTCATTTAGGACACATGTCACTTCCTAAGCAATTCAATTCCCTCCAAAATGCTATTGTAGGGTAAAATTGGCAATAATAGGCAAAAATTGATGATTGATAATTTCTATACGGTCACAAAGAGGTATTTATGGCAATACTCAATGCAGATTTTATGGCCGTCACTATACTATGGCAAAATTGGCAATAATATATTGATTTTTTAATATTTATGGCAATAGATAATATATTGTTTGAAAATTGAAAATTTGTATACGGTCAAATTTCTATATGGCAATAGATAATACACTTGTCAAAAAATTTTATGAAAATTTATGGCAATATTTATGGAAATTGGTCAAACAATAAGTCATTATAATATTCATTATTTGACCGTATAGAAATTTATGGCAATTCATAAGTAATTATAATATTGTTTGACAAAAAAACGTCATTATAAAATGGCAATATTTGCCGTCAAATATTTATGGCAATATTTATGGAAATTGGTAAAAAAACGTCATTATAAAATGGTAAACATTTTGCATAAGTCCATTATCTTTTCTATTATATATATCAACTATAAAATACATCATAGTTACTTTTTGATAAAACATTCTTGAACACTCTTGCACAATGAAAACAACACAATATAATCACATTGACGATGTGAATGGAATGAAAGATGATTGGGTCTTAAATGTAATGATTGTTCGTATTTGGTTTAGCACCTACAACATGGATATGGTATTTGTAGATGAAAAGGTAATAATGTTACCTACTTTATTGAATTCTTTGATCTACATTGCATACTCATTGATATAATATTATAATTTTTAACGTTTTATAAAATCTTAATAGGGAGGAAAAATACATTCAATTCTCAAACAAAATTTACAAGCCAAATTTAGAGCACAACTCCGTGAAGGAAAGCAAATACCAATTTTTGTGACATTAATTTAGTTTGTATTCAAAATAATTACTCTTATGGCTAATCACAAAAAACTATTATCTATGAGAATAAATTATAACACTGATAATTTTAAATAGCTAAATAACATGATAACTTTTTACAATTTAGTTAGAAGATTTTGATATGACAATTGCTTCCTATTTTATCTTAGAAACCATAAGAGTAAATTATAAATTTTAGCTCTTATGTATCACATATACAAAGTAATAACTGTATAGCATTTGTATGACCCAATTAGTTGAGTTGTTTCTGTCTAAGTAATTAGTTTGACTAATGTAATTGCAAATCAGTACCCTAATGTTGTAATTTTATAAGACATGGGCTACTCTATAAGACATGGGAAAAAGCCATAAATAAAGAATTTTAAACGATTACTGTACTTACCCAATTCATCATACAATTTAAGTTCAATCCCTAATAAATTTGCAAAAAAAAAAAAAATTCCAGAAACAACAGGGAATCATGAAAGGGAGATAGAGTACATATTTCTCACATAATCACTCTCACCATCACAATCATATTCACATTTGCTTCTAAAGCTAACTTGAGCATTTTTTAAAAATCAAGAAACAATTTACATTTTACATTTTCTTCATTTGCATGTTAATTTAACTATGAAAAAATAATTAATACAAAGTACATCTTGCTGTTTTGGTATTTAGATTTTATATTTTCTTAAATCAATATATACGTTTATTAATCAAAACAATATTTTCAAAAATTAATTTAAGATAAAAAATCAAACCTGGAACAGAGGAATTCCTTTCTTGATTTAGTTGCTTCTTTATAGATCCATTGGATTCTACCATTTATATGTATACATTATTTTCGAGATCCATTGAATTCAACTATTTGAGAAAAAATGGGAAGAAAATGGTGGAGAAGATGAATTCGTAGTTTTAAAAATAAAATACGGGATAAAAATGGTGAAAATAAATTGATAGTTTTAGGAGGGATTATGAAAAATTGGAGTTGGAAATGATGAGTGAAAATATGGTGAAGATGAATAATGGTGATGAAATGGGAATAGTGGAGAAGATGCGAAAGTGAAATGGGAAAATGGGTTATGGGTAATTGGGTATACTAAACGTTAGTGTTGTATTTAATGAAGGTATAAGTTTTTAAATTTTTTGTTTTGTCTCATGTAATTTGTCTTATCTTTTTGGTCAAATTTTTTTTGGATAATTTGTTGGCAAGTTTTATTTCAATAATTTTGTACTCCAATTATTTGTTATTTTTGTACGTTTCTTTTAATTTGTGTCATTTGTTTTAGATAATGGCAAGTCAATTTTAATTAAACAAGTTTTTGTATTATAACTCTCTTTTAATTTTATCTACATAATTTATTCATCCTTTTTATTTTCTTAAAATCTTTCATGTTCTCTTTAATTTAATTTTAATAGAAACAGAGGAAGTAAATATGAAGGTTACAAGTGTTTATTTTGAACTAATAAAAATTCAACTTAAAAGCCACTATACCCACCCCACCACTTATGCATTATTTTTTTTATTTTACAATTTATTTTTTTAAAAGATAAAATCGAATCTAACTATGTTAAAAAGAATGAATGGAATGTCAATGTTACACCAAATTTCAAATAATTATAGACGAGATAATATATATACAATCAAATTTTACACGCTAACAATAGAATTCAAAGTTGTTTCTATATTTTATATCGTAATGTGATGATTTATAAATATAAGTTACTTTTTATTATTTTTTTATATGTTATAATATAAGAAATAAATTCAATTAATATACAAATTCAATAATATTTTTATATTTTTAATTACCGTGCTTGGCACGGGTTTCAAACTAGTTGATATATATAATCAATATTTTATATATTAGGAAATTCAATATTAAATTCAATCAAAAAGTTAACTGAATATGTATTTGATAGTTTTTATTGTGGAAAGTTTTATTGGGCGGGAAAACCTCTCTTGCAACATTGACACATGTCATATTCTTTTCTTTTCTCGTATTAGTAAATCATAAAACATATTAAAAGGACTGAGATTAATTACACGTGGCATCTCCTCTATCAACACTGCCACATGTCGGATCATGATAGGCTTTGGATATTCATCTTTTCTCAAATTGACATTTACTCAAATAGGCATTTAATTCAAAAGAGTAAGTAATTTAATTTTAAAAAGTAAGTAATTGGGTAATAATCTTTTACCATAAGTAAGTAAATAGTAACTGTGGAAAATTAGAAGTAATTTAATTTAATTTTAAAAAGTAAGTAATAGTGTAATAATCTTTGACCATAAGTAAGTAAATAGTAACTATGGAAAATTAGAAGTTATTTAATTTTAAAAAGTAAGTAATAGGATAATAATCTTTGACCATAAGTAAGTAAATCGGCATTTAATTCAAATTGGCATTTAATTTAAGGAGGTAAGTAATAGGGTAATAATCTTTGACCATAAGTAAGTAAATAGTAACTGTAGAAAATTAGAAGTAATTTAATTTTAAAAAGTAAGTAATAGGGTAATAATCTGACCATAAGTAAGTAAATAGGCATTTAATTCAAATTGGCATTTAATTTAAGGAGGTAAGTAATAGGATATTTGACCATACGTTGAAAAAAAATAATAGGCTAATTATTGCATTTTAATTGGTTTACATAAATGATCAAACTTTTTAAGAGGCAACTTTATTAATCATACAAATCAACTATCCAAAATGAGAGAATGAGATTTGGTGAATACAAATCAGCTCATATTAAGATATTGACCATACGTTGAAATCATAAAACATCAAAAGTAATTTGATTTTAAAAAGTAAGTAAATAGAGTAATAATCTTTGACCATAAGTAAGTAAATAGTAACCGTGGAAAATTAGAAGTAATTTAATTTAATTTTTTTTTGAATATAGAAGTAATTTAATTTTAAAAATGGGAGTAATAGGTTAATAATCTTTGACCATAAGTAAGTAAATAGACATTTATTAATTCAAATTGGCATTTACTCAAATACGCATTTGAGTGTTCAGACATATGATATTAGCAATTGAAGAAATCCAAGCCTAAATATAAGATTTCAACGTATGGTCAATATCCTTTACATAAATGGTCGCACTTTTTTAGAGGCAATTTTATAAATCATACAAATCAACCATCCAAAATGGGAGAATAAGAGATTTGGTGAATATAAAAAATGCAATAATTGTGTGTTGACCGGAGAAACAACTATGGAAAATTAATATTACAGCATAATAATTGTTACAACATAATAATAATTGAGAGTAATTTTGTTCATATTTAAACATAATAATAATTGAGAGTAATTTTGTTCATATTTAAATCAGAAAACATTTAACCTTCATAACCCTATATATATATATATATGCATCTTTTTAGATGAATAATTGCATTCTAATCAACCTGTCATACTGTTCAAATTAAGGCCAAAGTGCAATAAAAATGAGTTTGAATTATTTTGATGAAATAACAAGAGACGGGGGTAACTGGAAAATTAAGGCCAAAGTGCACCACATCTGGGATTTTAAAGATAATGGCCTAATGGGGTAGCAAGTGCAATTCATCATACGTATTTATATATTGATGCTAAAAAAACCGTGCGTTGCACGGGTTTCTACACTAATAAATAAATAAATAAATAGTATGATGATAGTATGATTAATGATAATAAATCAAATCACAATGATCATAGAAATGTAGAATTGTATTAGGAATAAAATAAAAAAAGGTAATTAGTAATATATTAAATAAAATAAAAAATAACAGAAATTGCCAATTGGTAAAATTAATTGCCTTAATTGATTATTAATAATTCCTTCAAGTACATCAATTGTTTGGAAATTGGAAGGTTCCCATAATACAGTTTTTAGTACAAGGCAACTTTCAATTCTTTGGAAAGTTGCCTATTATACTATTTCCCACAACTCATTAACAAATACTCCCTCCGTTCTTTTTTTATTGTCCACATTACTATAACGGGTAGTTTCATATGTTTGTCCTATTTCCAAAAATGGAAAGTTTTGATATTCTCTTTTCACCCCTCTCTCTTCTAATATCCCATTTATAATAATTAATTTATATTTTCTCTCTCATAATACCAATACAATCATTAATTCACACCACTATTATAATAAAATACTCTCTTCTAATATCCCATTTTATAATAATTAATTTATATTTTCTCTCTCATAATACCAATACAATCATTAATTCACACCACTATTACAATAAAATAATACCCACAATCAACAAAGATTCCCACTATCTTAATATGTGTGAAATCTTCAAATAGGACGCACATATAAGAACGGAGGGAGTAACAATCATGTAATTGCTACTACTTGACAAAGGTTTCCCACAATGAATTTTCAGTTTTTAAGTATAGTAATCACTTGATTATGACCGTGTGATGCACGACTTTATCAAGCACGGAAAATTTGATTAATATTATTTTTCCTTATCTTATTAGTTACTATTTTTCAAAATATGCAAGTCAAGCTTTACATTTTCCCATTATTTTCTTACCTAATTAGCTAATCTTTTAGTATATTAGTGAAAATATAAATGATAACTTTTTTTATTGCCATTTTTATTCCTATTCAGCATATATTGTCCAATTTTTATAGAATATATGATAGTATAAAATAACTGGAATATGAAACGTATATATTATAACATATAATAAAGAATGATGCTAATTACCTAATTTAGCTAAATGAAAAAATTTACTGAAAATACCCATTTGTTAATTTGGAGGGAAAATAATTAACGTGAGAGTGACACGTGTCCTTATTGAATAACGGTTTTAGAATATAGTATAGATTTTAATATATTTGTATAGATAAAAAATAAAAAATTTACGACTTTATGTTTTAACCCAAAATTTTTTATACACAAAACATAAAAATTACTAATACATTAAATGATGTGATTTAAAAAGTAAAAAATTAAAATTAGTAAAGTCAAAAATATTAATAGTATATCACCTTTAAGTTTTGGAGGGAAATTTTTTATTAAGAGAGTGACCGTAAACAATTTTGATAAGTGATGATATCAGCAGTATTTTGTTTTAGTAATAGTTATAAAAGATTTGGTAATCAAGACCATAAGATTTTAGAAGCTTTTCTAACTTTTGAAAGTGGGCACTAGCTAGTCACAGGCCCAACTCGTACCTCCATAGGGTCGGGTCCGAGCCGGGCGTTATTAGAGGTGTTCATTCAGATCATCAAGTTGAATTTAGATCAGGTATTTCAAGTCAGTTAAAAAGCGTATTTTGTGTCAACATTATTCTTTACACAATTGTATATCATTTTTGAAGTCCGGTCAAATCAGCATCGAGTCATCAAATCTGTTGTAAACACCTCTATAGCCAATTTACATCTATATTCTAACCTCTTTTTAACATGAGTATTTCCATGAGTAACAAAAAGGGTTCGTGGCTCTTTGGATAGAGCATCTGCATGTAGAGCAGAATGTTTTGGGGTTCGACCCCTACGGGGAGCAGGTATCAATTGAGGGTTTCTTGACTGCGCGCATTTCTCTTTACTTCCTCTTAGGGGGAACGAGTATGAGTTGTCCACATCTTTCAGGAAAAAAAAAACCCTCCATCCAAACTCTGTCTTATGCGGGATACTGAAAGCGTCCTTTAACTTCCATGAGTGTGGTGAGATGTGTTATTTTAGTTGCGTGTGTTAATGAGCTGGATCCATACTCATCAAATAGACCCACTTAGTAATAAAATATTCAAATCCAATTTCATTTTAAAATTTATTTTTAAAATAAATATTTTACCCAGAAGCAGCGTTGAACTTGCATCAATTTATTCCTCTTCCTTTTATCTTTATTTCTCTCTCTTTCTCCTCCTCTTCACTTTCTCTCTCTACTTTTCTCCCTTCTTCTCTCGGATTTTCAGGCAGATCTTACCTTATGTTTGATTAATAACTTGAATTTCCAATTGGGTTTCACGAATTTTCATCCAGAGTTTTCAAAAAATCTGTTATTTTACCTCAAATAATTTCCTAGTAGTCAAACTTAGTAAAAGCCCAATAAGAATCTTATACTGGGTTTCATCATTTCATTTTTTTTCTATTTCAAAGATTCCATTTCTCCTAAAGTTAGGATTTCGAAAGTGGGTTTTTCCTTAAATTAATCCATGCAGACCTTAATTACGTAATAAATTCCTTAATTTTTTGGGGGTTTTGGGGAAATTATTTTTGGTGGGTCAAACCCCTTAATTTTTAGGCACTATTTTGTATAATCAATAAGGTTATAACAATCTAGATGAGATGAATTTAGGTGGTGGATTAGTAGGATCCATGAATTTAACTAGCTCTACAGTTAACCGGAAATCAGCAGATGATAATTTTCCGGTTGGTCTCCGGGTTCTTGTGGTTGATGATGATCCAACTTGCCTTACCATCTTAGAAAAGATGCTTCGTACTTGTCGGTATGAAGGTAATAATTTTAAGTTTTTTATGTACTTCCTTTGATACATCAATTATTGGACTGAATTTTGGTTGATCCAACTGTTGAATTATTAATTGTTCTGTACTTTTCTTCTTTGATTAATTAATGGTGTATTGGGTTTTGGTATATTTGTGGGTTTTTGTTGTATGGTTTACTTTTTGCTGCTTTGTATTGATAGTTTTGAATTGTGATATATGGGTTTTGTTGGAGATGTAAATTATTTAGATGGGATAAATTTGTGATATGTGGTAATAGTTTGGGTTTTGGGTTTTGGTATATTTGTGGGTATTTGTTGTATGGTTTAGTTTTTGCTGCTTTGTATTGATAGTTTTCAATTGTGATATATGGGTTTTTTTGGAGATGTAAATTATTTTAGATGGGATAAATTTGTGATATGTGGTAATAGTTTGGGTTTTGGTTTATATTTGTGGGTATTTGTTGTATGGTTTAGTTTTTGTTGCTTTGTATTGATAGTTTTGAATTGTGATATATGGGTTTTTTTGGAGATGTAAATTATTTAGATGGGATAAATTTGTGATATGTGGTAATAGTTTGGGTTTTGGTATATATTTGTGGGTATTTGTTGTATGGTTTAGTTTTTGTTGCTTTGTATTGATAGTTTTGAATTGTGATATATGGGTTTTTTTTGAGATGTATATTATTTAGATGGGATAAATTTGTGATATATGGTAATAATTTGGGTTTTGGTACACTTGTGGGTGTTTATTGTAAGGTTTAATTTTTGTTGCTTTGTTTAATTGTGACATATGGGTTGTGTTGAAGATGTAAATTATTTTGGTGGGATACAATTGTGATAATGGTAATAATTTGGGTTTTGAATTGCTTTAGACATTGATTTACAATATTGATATTAGGGTTTTAAACCATTATAACTTATTTGCCTTCCATTATCATGATTCATGAACCAAAATTCAATCCCATGTAGACCACGATTGGAAATGAACTATTGGTTCATGTTGCTGACCAAAATCTTTTGGGATTAAGGCTTGACATTGTTGATGTTGTGGATTAGCTAGTTTAGTTTGAGTTGAAATTTGATTTTGCGTTTGATTTTGTATGTTTAGTTACCAAGACAAATAGAGCTGAGATTGCCCTAAACTTGCTCCGAGAGAATAAAAATGGGTTTGATGTTGTTATAAGTGATGTACATATGCCCGATATGGATGGGTTCAAACTCCTGGAGCATGTTGGGTTGGAAATGGACCTTCCGGTTATCAGTAAGTATTAACTAATGAGCTATAACATTCGGGTTAATACTCGATCCTTAAATTCTCATTTGCTTAAGAAGTCTTAGATGAAATTTATGTAATGGAACAGTGATGTCTGCGGATGATAGCAAGCATGTTGTGATGAAAGGTGTTACACACGGAGCTTGTGATTATTTGATCAAACCTGTGCGAATTGAGGCACTTAAGAACATATGGCAGCATGTGGTGAGGAAGAGGAAGAATGAGTACAAAGACATCGAGCAATCAGGAAGTTGGGATGAAGGGGATCGATCGCAAAAACAAGAAGATGCTGTTTCATCTCCTGCCAATGATGGGAACTGGAAGAATTCGAAAAGGAAAAGTAGCGAGGATGATGAGAATGAGGAAAAGGATGAGTCAACTTCTCTTAAGAAACCTCGGGTAGTTTGGTCAGTTGAGCTTCACCAACAGTTTGTGGGCGCTGTTAACCAGCTCGGCATTGACAGTATGATCCCTTCCTCTTCCGGTTTATTTTGTTTAATGTGTCTGTTTTGCGTTGTTGAAGGCATTATTAAACAATGTTTTCTATGTCACATAGCACTTTTATTATTTGAGTTAGTTTCGGAATAGTGTATAGATTGATAATTATGTAGTAGTTTATGATAGGAACGAAGATTTACCTGGTTATTGACTATTGTTGCACCAATAAAGCGGTCGAATGTGCATATTTACCTGGTTATTGACTAGTTTTTCAATAACATTCTTAATCTAAAATCCAATCTCTACTTTATATAGGATATTGATTTTCAAACTTTCAAAACTCACATTTGCATGGTAGCTCCTAGATTCCAACCCTCATATTATATGATTTGTTGATTAGTATATTACAGAAAAAATAGCATTCCATTACCCTAATGCCACTAATGGCCTCCACCTAGGTGGGGCTTGGGTTGTTGGATGTACGCAATGTTGCAACCTTACCCTTGTTGGTGATATTGGTTTATGCCTGCCCTATAAAGGGGCATGAGGGGCCTGTGCCACGGGCCCATCAAAATAAGTAAAAAAATGACGCTTTAATATTAGTAAGTTAGGGGCCTATAATAATATATAATATTTAGTAATTAGGGGTCAATAATTAATGTTTCGCCCTAGGCGTCTCAAATCTCAGGGCCGACCCTGTCTGCTTGATATTATTCTTATGAACTGTTAGAACAAAATGTCTACTTATTTTCAGAAGATGTTTGCTTCTCTTATATATCTTAGCTTATTATTTCTGCTGGATTTATATTTCCAGAAGCCGTTCCAAAGAAAATACTGGAGCTGATGAATGTTCCCGGTCTTACAAGAGAAAATGTGGCCAGCCATCTTCAGGTAAATCAGAGTTTCAACCCCTCTTCTTCTGCTCCCTTTTTACTTCCATCTTTTTTGACTAAAACCTCGTACTTGCTCGATGCAGAAATATCGCTTGTATCTAAGAAGGTTGAGTGGAGTATCACAACACCAAGGTGGAATAAACAGCTCATTTATGCCCCAGGATACCGGTTTTAGCTCAATGTCATCGCTCGGAGGTATTGATCTCCAAACTCTAGCCGCTACCGGTCAACTTTCCGCTCAGACTTTAGCAGCATACACTAGAATCCCTCCAAGTATTAAACCCGGCATGTCGATGCCATTTGTCGACCAGAGAAATCTATTTAGTTTTGAAAACACCAAGTTAAGATACGGAGATCCACAACAAGCACAGATAAGCAATACTAGTAAGCAAATGAACCTGCTTCATGGAATCCCGACATCTATGGAACCTAAGCAAATTGGAGGATTGAATCAATCTGTACAACCCCTTGGGAGTATGAACATGCAAGCTAATGCTACAAGTAGTCATCAAAGTAGTTCTTTAATGATGCAGCAGATGGTCCCACAACAGTCACGGGGTCAAATTTTAAAAGAAAATGTCAATGGTCAGGCTTTACGGATTCAATCTTCGATAGGGCAGTCGTTGCAGTCAAATGGGACCGGAAGTTCAGTTATATCGAGAAATAGTGTGCCTTATGATCCAGTTGCTCAAGCTGGCCCGGTGGTAGATTACTCTGTGAACCAAATCTGTGATTTACCAAGCAATAGCTACCCTCTTGGTAGTACCCCGGGGATAACATCTAACTCGGAAATTAAAGTAACGAGAGGATTTGTTGGGAGTTACGATATTTTCAGCGATCTTCAGCAGAAGCCTCAAGAATCTTATTTGCAGAATCCTAACATGTCGTTTGGTGGGCCCTCCCAACACGTATCATCTATGCAAAGCAGTGTGAATGTTGCACCGTCGGTTTTGGTGAACCAGTCCTATATTTCTTCTCAGAAGAATGAACAGAACGGGAACACCATTCCCGGAAATCCGATTTTTTCAGCCGGATTAGATAACCAAAACGTGGGTACGCAGAATATCAATCAGAACATCAACAGCGTAGCCATTAATCATTCTTCAAAGGTGAAGGCAGAGAGTGTTTCTGATGTGGAGAGCCCGGGAGCCCACCTCTTTTCCGAGCACTATAGTCAGGACGATTTGATGAGTCTGCTTAAGCAGGTGAGGAGGAATAGTTCTCGTTAAAGTTTGTCTACACGAACACGATCGATGAAATAATAATTGCACTTATCAGTTAGCTTGGACTCCCTTGGCATGCCTTTTTTGTTCAATACAAGATTAGTTTAGATACACTAAGCGAAAACGGTAGAATACATTTGTCATAGTTGATACAGTATATGACATTAACTGAAGCCTAAACCATCAGTTTAAGCTTTTGGTTGAGTTAGTTGGCTCAATACCCACACGGAACCAACTCAACTAAAAGCTTAAGTTGACGGTTGAGGCTCCAACGTGCATTTTTGTTATGAAAACTCGTAATATTGAAAACTCCTAGCTATGAAGTATGAACATAAAACTCATCTATGAAATGTTTGCCTTGTAGCAGCAAGAAGGCATCGGATCGGACTACGACTATGATGGGTATACCTTGGATAATATTCCTAGGATAGGAATATAATACGACTTTTAAGTTCCGGTCTTGACATTGTGAATGTACATAATTGCTGCTGCAAATTGGTGAGGAACTCCATATACACTAAAACATTTAAACCCGCGTCTGGACCGCCATTTTCAGCTAAAAACCGTCTTTCATGGTTGGTATAGATTTAGTTACTCTATCGTTCGTTATAATTCGAAAAAGTTTTGATTGTTTCTAAGGCTGTGTTCGTCGTGATTACTGCATAGCTTTGTGCATATGAAAGGGGTGGGAGAAGTCTGCAGATTGGTAGGAGTTATATTCTTGTCTTGTGTTCTAACTGGAATATCCACACTTAAATGTGTAGCTTTTAGACTTTGATGTACAAATCTCATTTGATTGCTCAGGATAATGCTCTTGAGAATTCTTTTTTCTTTGGTTGCTTCTTTGTGTATTGGTTCTTTTAAGGATAAGTGCCTTTTCTTTTTCTTTTTTTTTTTTTTAAAATTAATGACCCCATACTTCTTTTTGTACCCAATTGAATGATGTTTGTCATTATCTTTGGTAAAATCTACCCTCGTTTAAGACGGTGTCATTGTGAGACAGTTACAAATTATGTTAGATTTATTAGAAATCTACTTTCGTACTTTAAATAATCGTTTATAAGTGTTTAATGTTTAATGCATTACTTTTAGGTCTAAATTAATACTTTGGATATAAGAAAACTCACGTTTTGGTCTGCTTTTAAAACCCCACCGAGTAAACGTGTAATACTTATTCTATTTTTTCTTTTTTTAAGATATTATAATGGATTAACCTAATTAGAGATGTTGTCTCAAACAGACCATCCCTCACACGAATTTATGAAGAAATATATGCTTCATTGTTGTAGCTGTTAAATACTTAAATGTAACATAAGTAATATCCAAAAAAACAGAAAAAGGTTTAAATTACAAGTTATTATGCGGGATTACATGGTAGAATGAGAAAAAAACTACAATATAAAAATCTAAAAATGTAATTGAACAATACCTAATTTTTAGAAGGCGTAACTAATTATAAACACTTGTTGATAGTTGAGTGATGAGATGATGTAACATCAGTAGTACATGTGTCTCTTAAGATGCAACTGAGATACGTTACCAATAGGAATATTCTTGAAATATCCTATTCCTATAACTCAGATTAGATAGAGACTGAATCTTATACTAGTCCGTCCTCTATAATTTGGAGCAAAGAGAAAATAATTGTTTTTAAGTAAAAGACAGATAATGATAATAAATGAAGAAAAAAAGAATTGTGTGCGTGGTTGAAATCAAAAGATAGTTAAAATATATGGATTAGATTAAAAGAAAGTTAGTTATAGTCTAAAAATAGAAATAATACAAATTAAATGGGACGTATTAAAATGAAAAATACTGTAAATTAAATTAAACGGAGGGAGTAGAAGGGCTTATTATTTGGGGCCCTGCCCTTGCTTGAGAAATGGGAACTGTAGTGCTATCCACTTTTATTTCACAAAAGAACGCAATCTAAATGGTTATACTTCACTTATGAATATGATGCCTCTCCTACTCTTAATCAAGCTTTTACTTTTGTTTTTTTTATTTGGTTTGTTAAAACTTAATTTAAAATAAAAAAAATTTATCACTTATTTTATTTGGTTTGTGACCGGAAAGAGTGTTTGATCGACCTGAGTCTTATAACTTTTAGTAATGTGTTACATCACATTTGAAATGTAGAAGAATTTGATTATAATGTTAGAAATAACAAACTATGATTATTAGACCTCGAGAATGAATTATAATGAGTGGTTAAGGACACTTCACGTCATGAAATAGTACACTCACCAAATGTGTGCATAAAAGTATAAAACAAGTGCATGGAATGTTTCACATGGGTTTGTCATTGATCATCAAGGCAATAAAGTACACAAAACAACTAGAACAAGCTATGAGAGCATATAGGGGAACATAGGAGACTACTGGATCACAATTCACATGGGAATGAAAAACAAAAGCTGAAACTATAGGCTTGCTCCTTGCTCGACCAAGCATAGGTTGAGCGAGCCTTTTGTCCCTCTTTTGCGCCTGCTGCTTTCTTGCTTCTGTTATTGTCTTTGCTTTCCAAGTCCCCTTTTGCCTACACATATGTGTATATGTTGTGTGTAGAATTGGTAGATTTAAGACACAAAGCTTGAGCTTTGATTATCAATCCTTATCACTCTCTTTAACCTCTACCCATGTATAGCTCGCACTATTCTCCATTAATGTATGTCTTTCAACATTGTAATGAACTTTTAAGCTCCTCTATCCTTTAAATACATAATAATACACTGGCTTCGTGTAACACTCGAATTTCCTCCGTTCTCTTGCGATTTTGGTTCCGTTCAGAGGGTCGGAAATTCAAGGGTTATTTCCGACCCTTTGAACGGAACCAAAACCGCAAGAGAACGAAGGAAATTCGGGTGTTACACTTAGGATGACGGATGTAGCCTCATTAATATTGAACCACCTTAAATCTTAGTGTTAATATTTGCTTTACTTTTATTGCTTAAATCACCTTATTACTCATGTTTCATTAGTGCACTTTCAGACCACGATCATTAACCATTTTTGCCACCTTTACGCCTACACTTCAACATTTGTTTCTTGTAATTGTAATTCATATTTACATATATTTCCCATAAAAAAACATTTTGTGGCCTAAAGCGCAAACATTGGGGCTAAGGTACACTTGGGCTAGTGTCAACTAAACCAACTTGTAACAATAATATAACTATTTTTGTATAAGAGATCATCTTTAAGGGAAATGTCCAATGAATGTAAACACCCAATAAGTCATCAATCCAGACCTAAAAAGGTTAAAAAGACCTTTCCGGTATCCCGCACAAGGTATCCTGGTATCAAGACCTAGTATACACTAATTGCTCTTATAATCTTCAGCTAATCTCCCGAGAGACCATCTTTCTGAGAGACGTCTCTCAAGCCGTCCATTAAAGCTTACTTTGTACTCTTACTTCACTTTTTTAATGAGTCAACCTAATAAGAAATGGTCTTTCAAAGAGACCGTCTTTCACAAAAATTTGTATATAATCTTATCTTATTCTAGTAAGCTACTCCATAATCTAGGCATTAGAGGGCCTATATACGTTTCCAATTTGAAATTTGCATCTCATGCTCCATAGTAGACAAAATGAGTAAAATTTACGATTTTATTTTTAACACAATGTAGTATAAGAAAAAAAGAAAGGTTATTGAACATCGTTCAAAATCTTTGAATTCCAATTTGAAATTTGCATCTCATGCTCCAAAGTAGACAAAATGTGTAAAATTTACGATTTCATTTTTGAACACAATGTAGTATAAGAAAAAAAGAAAGGTTATTGAACATTGTTCAAAATCTTTTTTGAAAAAAGTGATATCTACTTTAATAAACAAGACACGATTCTTAATTCTCCTCATGATATTGATTAAGTGAACCATCATTACAAAAATAATTAGTTGGGGGCAAATACTTTTTGTCGCAAAAAAGTAACCATTTTAATGACAAAAACATTTTGTCGCTAAAATTTTTATCTACCATTGATGTTAAGTTCGAAGGTCGTTATTGGCACCACGTACCCTTAAAGCCCTTAAATAGAGAATGAAAATGAAGATTGAAGAAGAAAAATGGAAAAGCGAAGAACAAAGAGTAAACAATAAGAAAATTAAAGAGAAAGAAAAAGAAGAACAAGAAAAATAGAAAGAATGAATTATTTTGGTTCATGCTCAAGTGTTTATGAAAAATGAAGTATAAATTTAGAAAAGAGAAAAAAAAAATAGAGAGGAATAAAGAAGAATGAGAAGAGTGAAGAACGAAGAAGAATGAAAATCTAGTGGAAATATAAAAAAGAGAATAAGAAGAAAATAAAGAAGAGAAAATAGATAACGTGTGTTTTTGAGAAAATAGGAAAAATTAGGTTATACTTAAGATAGAAAGTAGAAGGCGAGAGAGTTTGAGAATTCGCGTATAAAGGAAATATCCAATAGATGATTAAAAGATGGCATCAGAGACTTTTAATTTATTACCATCAGCCAACATTTTCTTAAAAAAATTGGTGACAAAAACTGTTATTTGTCGTCATTTTTATTGCCAACCTTGCAACATATATTCATCTTTAATGAGACCCAAAACAATAAGAGAGAAGGAAAAATAAAGTATAGATCAATAAAATGAAATCTAAGATTATTTTGAAAAAAAGTTAGTAACAAAGACTTTTTATCGCCATTTTATTTCAAAATTTTTTAGAAAAACAGTGACAAAAACAGATATTTATCGTCATTTTTGTCACCAACTTTACTTACGACATAGTTTTATATTGTCAAAATTAAACAAAAATTCCTGTGAAAGACGGTCTCTTTGAGAGACCATCCCTAATTTGGTGAACCCATTATCATATTTAGTCTAATAAAGTTTTAATGAGTTGGGCTTGAAATACGTCTCTCAAAAAGACGGTCTTTCAAGAGACCGACTGCAAATTAAATTATTTAGTGCATCTTTAATGAGACCCAAAAACAAGTACAAAATTAGAAAGTGTAAAAAGGAAGCAAGAAGGATCACACTCTTTCAATAAAATCTAAAAAAAGCAAGTATCCCTCAAACTATAAATACACCACCTTATCTACTTTGAGCTTTAAACTCCAACCCCCTTCCCCAACTCTTAACCACTCTTGAGTCTAACTTTTTACCTTTTTTTTTTTCTATTTATTACTTTTTAAACACAAAAAACTTTCTCACTTCTCATTTATTTGTCATCCTTTTCACTTACCAACAATGTTGATCATCAATGGTAGCTTCATTTTTCTCCTCACATTTCTCTTCTTGTTAGGTATGTTTTATCTTTGTTAATGCAATAGATTTTTGCATATAAACATAAACATAATTAGTATTGTTAAATTATAATATAAAATATTTTGGCTTTTAACCATCAATTTAAGGTTTTTAGTTGAGTTGATTCATTTACATAGACTATCTGTTTGAAAGTCGATATTAAAATGATTAAAATGATAAGAATAAATTGCGAACTACAACCTTAAAGTTTATCATTTTTGCGAATTACAACCTTAATGTTTAGTTTTTGTGAATTACAGCCACCAAAGTACCAAAGTTTATAAGTTCTAGCCAAAACACAGAATTCCGACCATTTTGGTGGTCGGAATTTTAGGTTAAGTGGTCGGAAATTTGTGTTTTTGGCTTAAATTTGTAAACTTTGATACTTTGGTAGCTATAATTCACAAAAAAAAAAAAACATTAAAGCTGTAATTCGCAAAAGTGATAGATTTTAAGGAAACTTTTTCGCAAATTATTCAAATGTTAATAAAAATTTCGTGTAATTTTGGTGAAAAAAGCTTTATAAGTATAATTCCTATTTCAATTATGTTATTTTTTCATAACCATTTATACTTGTGGTATTAAGAAATAATGAAAATTGTGATCAAAATAGGATTTTATGATCAAAAATTCATCACATATGACATGATATATTTCATGAAAATTTTCACTGAAAACATATTTTGCATCCACATTTCTAGCCCAACGAGTTTTCTTGTGATAAAGTGTGTTAAATTATGTGATGACATATTCACTATTATTATCGTCCCATTTGACTTTTCAATACTATTCATCGATTACTTTTGATTTGTATATTTTTACTTTATCTATAATACTAGTTAAAAAATAGTCAATTGAGATTTTATTCTATTCGCTTCAATGTAATTTTTATTAAAATCAACATTTTATAATTTTTAATAAACAAAATTAGAAATATTTATAATTAAATATGTGCATTGGCAAACGTAAAAAACATGACAATAATAGTGAATATAAGGAGTACCATAACATATTAACAATAATTTTTTTAATTTGGCTGATTTTATTTTCGAAAATTATATTTAAAATAAATAAAAATATGATGCATTATTTCATTATTTGCACATACCATCTCATTGTAAGTTGTAACTACCCTCAATTTTATACAGGCTTTTCAACAAACACAGCATCAGCAACCGTGTTTAATCTCCTCAACAACTGCCCATACACAGTCTGGCCCGCTTCGCTAACAGGAAACGGCCCGCCCCTCGCGCAATCAAACCACACACTACCACATGGCGCATCCCACACACTCAACCCTCCAGCAGGCTGGTCGGGCCGATTCTGGGCCCGAACAGCCTGCAACTTCAGCCCCAAAGGCACAGGCGCCTGTTTAACAGGCGACTGTGGGGAACTAACTTGCACGGGTGGGGGAATCCCACCCGTGTCCCTCGTAGAATTCACCTTAAACGGAGCCAACGGAATGGACTTCTACGACGTAAGCCTAGTTGACGGGTACAATGTAGGTATAGGAGTAAAGCCGATAAATGGTGGAATCGGGAATTGTGAGTATGCTGGGTGTGTTGAGGACCTGAACGGGTCGTGTCCACCAGAACTACGAGTGGTGGACCCGAACCGTTCAGGTGCGGTAATTGCGTGTAAAAGCGCGTGTACCGCGTTTAATAAACCGGAATATTGTTGTACGGAGAATTATGGGAGCCCACAAACGTGTACGCCTACAAAGTATTCGAAATTGTTCAAGAATGCGTGTCCAACTGCTTACAGTTATGCTTATGATGATGCTACCAGTACATGTACTTGTACCGGGTCGGATTATTTGATCACTTTCTGCCCCTCTACTCTATGATTCGTAAAAATTCTGAGATCGTTTATGGCAAATATGGCTCTCTCAACGGTCCAGCTCAATGATTTTAAATTTAAAAATAAGGCTGATGACTGATCAGTTACTTATTTTGAAAAATGGGCTGATACATATTTACCGGTTTATGCTATAGATGTTCTGTAGTAAGAATTTGTGAAAAACAAAATAAAATAAAAATATGTTAGTAGTATTTTTTATAGTGTAATTTATTTTATTTATGGCGTAGGTAGTGGCATCACACAACATGTTATTAGTTAATGAAATTCTTGTTCTTTTTTTTTAGTTTATGTTTTAGAACTTTGTTGTTGGTTCATGGCAATTGTGAGTAATTATGTTATTGATTCGAATATTGGAATAAAAAAATTCTTAAATGAAATAGTGTTATAATGGTGATATCATCTGTGTTGGTTTGATTTATGTACATTAGTTTGTTAGGGTGTGTAAACAAATTTGATTCGAAAAATCTGATATATATTTTTTTTAAATGAATATTTTATTTGATTGTTGGAAACCAGATAATTTGGACGGATATTGGATTAGGATTAAGATATTGACAAATTATAAAGGTGTTCATTCGGATTATTGGGGCGGTTTTGAGCGGATATCATTTAGTATGGTCAAATTTCAAATTGGTTAATTATTGGTTGTGTGCCGTAACGTGTCATACTCAGGTTAGATCGGTTAGTTACATGTCGATTTAAGAACAATTATTCGTGTTATTAGGCTCCCACCAGTTTGTTAATTATTTCAAATTCGAGTCGATTGTTAATCGGGCTTCCACATTATCTCGGAAATAATGATGGCGCAATAAAGAACTATAAAAATCTATTCATGCAAATGCCCAGAAAGTGTTGAGAAATGAAGCGAGGGTTCAAGAAGAAAAGAAAATAGTCGACTATATAAACTCATATAAAGAGCAAGGTTCAATGAAATAATACTCCCTCCGGTCCAGTTTAGATGTCCTATTTGACTTTTGGCACTATTCACTCATCACTCTTAATTTGTATTTTACTCTTAATCTATAAGTTAAAACATATTTATGTGGGATCTTGTTTGATTCGTCTCAATACAAGGATTATTAATATCAATTTTTTATAATTTTTGATTAAGAATAATTAGAGATATTAAGGGTTAAAATGTTGTCTCGGCATGTGTGAAAAGTCAAATGGGACATCTAAACTGGAACGGAGGGAGTAATAATTTTCAACACACTTGTAATTTGATGGTTTTGATGGTTTGCAATTGAAGTTGGGTTCATTGGTTTTGATTTCACTGGTCACATGCCCAAATTTTATTTATAACGAAAAAATTAACCCTAATCTAACGGATAAGGGTAACGATGATGAGTGGTGCGTACAAATTCCATTGATTTTTTTTTGATGTGCTGCACTATCGTCCTGAACATATTTTGCGGCAATGTGATATGCGAAAGTTCATGCCTGACTCAGTAAAAGACCATAAGACGCTGCACGTGCACAGGGTCATTGTAGAGAAAATCTTTGGTCGGGCTTGAGCGATTAGATGAAATTAGTAGACCAATGGATTACTACAATGAGTATCACATTTGTATCGTAGTATTATCAGACGATTCGTTAGACAACCATATCAACCAGAGCGAACAATCCCTCTAAACTACATTTAGTCTAACATGCCATTACATATTATGATGAAATTATTGTTTATTTCTTCAGCTCATATTGATTTAAGGTCGATGTCCTTAACAAACGCATTTTTTTGGGGAAATGTCCTTGACAACAATTATGCTAGACACTTAGCTTTTGAATTACTTTTAGCCAATTAGTTTTTAAAAATTTTATTAAAAAAACTTAAAAAATTCAAAAGTTCATGGTTGAGTGAGCCTATATGAAGTAATTTAAGCCATAATAAATGAAGGCTATAAAATTTAAGTTGGTGGTGTACTGGTGTTAGAGAGCGTATCATCCATATGAAGATTATAAGACAGCGGAATAATTAGGGTTTTCAATGTGTTTTTCTGTATATACATAAAACACTATTACAGCCAATATATACAAGAGACTCTAGCAGCTAAATACAGAAATAAGAATATCCTAAATATACTGATACATAAATAAGGCAATAAGAATAAAACAATATATACTTTCCCACACTCCCCCTCAAGTTAGGTAGTGGGATCTCCAATGCCTAACTTGCATAGCGTTTGATTGAAGACTTCTGATGCGACTGCCTTAGTAAGAATATCTGCCAGTTGGTCTTTGGATCTCACAAAAGGAAGGCTTATAATATTGTTCTCTAACTTCTCCTTGATGAAGTGTCGATCAATCTCAACATGCTTAGTCCGATCATGCTGCACAGGATTCTCTGAAATGCTGATGGCTGCTTTGTTATCACAGTATAGAAGAGATGCCTCAGTTTGGTGACATTGAAGTTCACTGAGAAGTTTTCGAATCCATAGAATTTCTGTGACTCCTTTGGCTATTCCCCTAAACTCAGCTTCAGCGCTAGACAAGGCAACAACTTTCTGCTTTTTACTCTTCCAAGTCACCAGATTACCTCCCACAAGTGTGAAGTACCCTGATGTTGATTTTCTATCATCTCGATCTCCAGCCCAGTCTGCGTCAGTATACCCAACAAGATCAATTTGCTCATTCTTCTTGTAAAGAATTCCTTTGTTGCTCGTTCCCTTCAAGTATCTCAATATCCTCATTACTGCTGCCATGTGTTCCTCTTGGGGTCGATGCATAAATTTACTCACAACCCCAACTGCATAAGCAATGTCTGGTCTTGTATGAGACAAGTATATCAGTTTTCCTACCAACCTCCTATATCGATCCTGATCTGTCATCTCTGCTCCTTCAATGATCTGAAGACCATGATTAGTAACCATAGGTGTCTCTGCTGGTTTACAATCCATCATCCCCACTTCAGCTAGGAGATCCAGAATGTACTTCCTCTGGTTGATAAATATCCCTTTCTTGGACCTCAAGACTTCAATCCCAAGAAAATACTTCAGATTCCCCAAGTCCTTCATCTCAAATTCTCGAAACAGTAGCCTCTTTAGCTCATCAATCTCCTTTGCATCATCCCCAGTGATAACCATATCATCGACATAAATAATAAGGCATGTAGTCCGGTTTCCTCTCCTTTTGAGGAAAAGAGTGTGATCTGAGTTGCTTTGTCTATACCCAAAACGTTTCATAGCTGCAGTAAATCTTCCAAACCAAGCCCTGGGTGACTGTTTTAGACCATAAAGAGCTTTCCTGAGCCTACATCCTTCTCCTTGACTATACCCCTCTGAGAATCCTGGTGGAGGCTTCATATAAACTTCCTCTTCGATTTCCCCGTGAAGGAAGGCATTCTTTACATCAAACTGATACAACGGCCAGTCTTTATTTGCAGCTACCGAGAACAGAACCCGAATAGTGTCTATTTTCGCCACTGGAGAGAAAGTCTCTGAATAATCGATCCCATAAGTCTGAGTGTACCCTTTAGCCACCAAGCGAGCTTTGTACCTCTCAACAGTACCATTTGCATGATATTTAACCGTAAACACCCATTTACACCCCACTGTTTTCTTTCCATCTGGAAGGGTGCATTTCTCCCATGTTCTGTTCTTCTGAAGAGCATTGATTTCTTCTTCCATGGCTTTCTTCCATTTTGGATCACAAAGAGCCTCTTCGGTAGATTTCGGAATAGAACTAGAGTAAAGAGCAGCATTAAAGGCAATTGCAGTTCTGGACAACTGTGCACTACTTTCTCTGTTAATCGGATACCGAGACCTCTGTGACTCAAATTCTGGGTCATACCTTTTTGGAGGAACACCCCTGGTACTCCTGGGTGGTAATTCATATTTCCTGGAAACATCATCAAGACTAGCACCACTATCATCATTAGCCATCTCAAATAAAGGAGCAGAAACATCAGTTACCTCTTGGTTATCAGTGGGATGCTCGGGAACTGGAGTGATCTGAGGAGTAGAATCTACCATGTTTTCATCAGTAATCTCTGCAGTGTTACTGGCTTGCTCGTTTGGTACTCTACTACTAACCAATGGATATATTAGCCAGCTGAGATCCTCACTGACACTCTCCCCCTGAGATCGAGGCTGGGTATAGTAATAGGATTGCTCAAAGAAATCACAGTCCATGGTGGTGTATATCTTATGCTGAAGCGGGTCATAGCATCGGTAACCCTTTTGGGTGCTCCCATATCCCAAGAAGACACATTTGACAGCCCGGGGTTCAAGTTTGGTTCGGTGTTTTTGTGAGAGGTGGACATAGACAATACAGCCAAAAATACGAGGTGGAAGGGTATGAAAAGAAGGTATGGACATAAAGGTTTGAAGGGTAGCAAGGGGTGTTTGGTAATGTAGTGATTTTGTGGGAAGACGGTTAGTGAGATAGGTAGCAGTGGCTATGGCTTCAGGCCAAAATTTGGCTGGCATATGGGCTTCAAACATGAGGGCTCGAGAAATTTCAAGGAGGGTACGATTTTTTCTTTCTGCAACCCCGTTTTGTTGGGGAGTATCGGGGCATGTGGTTTGATGTATGAGGCCATGGTCAAGAAAAAATTGTTTCATAGCATAAGATATGTATTCACCACCATTTTCAGATCTCAGGGTTTTAAGTTTAGCATGAAATTGTGTGTCAATCATTTTGTAGAAACGCACAAACATATCAAAAACATCAGACTTGTGTTTCAGAAAATATACCCAGCACATACGAGTACAATCATCAATAAATAAGACAAAATAAGAATAACCATGAGAATTAATATCCGGAGCTGGGCCCCACACATCAGAGTGTACTAAATCAAAAGGTTTAGATGCACGAGTATTGCTAGGAAAATACGAATGTTTATGGCTCTTGGCCAATACACAAGTCTCACAATCCAAAATCTCATTACAGCTAGAAAAAGAAGGAAAAAGACGTTTTAGATAACCTAGGGAAGGGTGACCTAAACGCCTATGCCAAGTCCATAGTTGGTGTGCAGGAGTACCATGAGCAAGCATCGAACGACCAGTTTGGATTACTTCATCAACATAGTATAGTCCATCTCGTTCAGTACCACGCCCAATTATCGTCCCCGTCTGAGCATCCTGCACAATACAATCACCAGCTGTAAGAATAACAGTACAATTTAATTCTTTGGTTAACTGACTGACTGATAAAAGTTTATGAGATAAGCTAGGAATGAGCAAGCAATTTTTAATATGAAGCGAAGGAGTAATATTAGCCGGTCCAGCTCGATCCACCAAAACATGTTCACCATTAGCGGTTTGAATATGGGTACGGGTAGTAGGGTGTGTGGATATTAGATCGCGAGGGTCAAAAGTCATAGTGTCTGTGGCCCCGCAATCAAATATCCAAGGGGTTTTATTTTTGTGGCTAAGCAGGCTCATGGACATGAGTTTATGTACTGGGCCAGAAGTTCTCAAATTAAGGGAATTAAAATGAGAAAATCCACCCGGTTTTGTGGAATGGAATTGGGCTGATTTTGTGGAGTTTATTTGGGCCGGTTGTGTTTGGACAGATTCAAGAATGGGTAAGGCTGATTTTGTGAGGGAAGTTTCTGGAATGAGTGGGGTAGGTAGGGTTTTAGGTTGGTCTCCATTATAAAAGGGAATTTTAGGAAAGTTATTTCCCTCTCCTTCACATGGTGCGGCTGTTTCTCTCTCTTCCCTTCCTCCTTCTTTTTCGTATTCTGCCATTTTTTCGCCTCCATTGTCACAGTTCATCATACCTGAAAAAGCATGTGTTGAGGGTGGATCAGTGACTGCTAGGTGGGCCTTGCCGCCGGTCCGTCCTGACGGTGCCTTGGTGGCGGCCCGCCGTTGTTGAAACTCGTCCCACCAGTCCGGATAGCCCACGATTTTGAAACAGCTTTCTTTGGTGTGCCTTGATCCGCCACAGTGAGTACATCGGAGTTTTCTCCGGTCATCTTCATCTCGGTGCCTTTGAGGTTGTTTATTATGAACGGCTAATCCTGACCCAATCTCTGAGGGACCCGATCCCAGTGATGAGAAGCCACTCATGATCCTCCGGCGTGAGATCTCACGTCTTATCGTAGCATACGCCACATCCACCGACGGTAAGGGTTCGAGGTTTAGGAGATCTCTCCTTTCCTTGTCCAAATTTTCGTTTATACCGGTAAGAAACTGGTATAATCGTTGCCTTTGTATGTATTTGTTGAATTCAGTGATATCTTTTGGACAAACCATGGGATTTGGCATTCTTCTGTCTATTTCTTTCCACAGGGTCAGTAAGTTGTTGTAGTAAGTCTCAATGGTATCTCCCCCTTGCTTCATTGTGGATGCCTTTGAACTCAGATCGTAGATCTGGAGTTCATCTCTTCCACAACCCAATAGTCCTTCAATTCCTTGCCATAAACTATGGGCTGTGGTATAATCTAAGAACTGATTAACAATTTCACCATCAATATTTTCAATAATCCAAGCAATAACCATAGCATCACGTTGTTCCCATTGAGCAAAGTCCGGATCTGACGGTGGTGGAGGCGGGGCGATGATATGATTGAGCCTCCCTCTACCACCAATGGCGACATGCATTAATTTACACCACTTGGTGTAATTATTGTAGGTCAGTTTTTCAGTCACTCTGACTGTGGTTGGGTTATCGGTTTGGTTGTTGATTTTGTTAAACTTCTGAAACATCTGGAACATCTGTTCCATATGCTCCATTGAAATAAGGGATTTCTGGTTTGTTTCGTCTGTAAATTCGGCCATTAAAAGGTAAGGTTTAAAGGTAAGGTTTAAAGGTATATGATGAGTTCTTCAAAGGGTTTCTCCCAGATCAGAACCCTAAAGCTCTGATACCATGAAGATTATAAGACAGCGGAATAATTAGGGTTTTCAATGTGTTTTTCTGTATATACATAAAACACTATTACAGCCAATATATACAAGAGACTCTAGCAGCTAAATACAGAAATAAGAATATCCTAAATATACTGATACATAAATAAGGCAATAAGAATAAAACAATATATACTTTCCCACACCATACTTCAATTTAAACCCTATAATTCAACTAATGCAAAATCAAAATAAAACTTTTATACAAGTTACTATTGCCTAAGATAATGTTATCATAAAACGCTTTTTTATATGAGTTAAATAGTCTACTAAATATAATTATTAGTAGATAGACTACTTATTTAATATCATCTTATCAAAACACAATCTCTCACACGATTACTCTGACTTTAAAATAAGATCTAAAATGAGGTAAACACAAACACAAATTATTACTTGAGACCGTCTTTTGTAAAGACTATATATATATATATATATATATATATATATATATATATATATATATATATATATATATATATATATATATATATATATATATATATATATATATATATATATATATATATATATATATATATATATATATATATAAGGTAAAGGTAAAGGACCTTCCCGGTATCCCGCACAAGGCAGGGTCCGAGTGGGGGTTTTCTTTTTTCTTGAAAGATGCGGACAAATCATACCCGTACCCCCAACTGATACCTGCGCCTAGTAGGGGTCGAACCCCAAACCTTCTGCTCCACATGCAGATGCTCTATCCATTGAGCCACAAGCGCTTTTGGTGTATATATATATATATATATATATATATATATATATATATATATATATATATATATATATATATATATATATATATATATATATATATATATATATATATATATATATATATATATATATATTGTTACAACTCTAAATATAGATTTGGGCTGAGGTATTCAAAACAGACCCGAAAACCTGTTATACACCCGACTATATAACCGAACCCGATTTGAACCGACTTAAAAATGGATCTACAATTATGTAAAAACCAATGTGAACACAAAACCCGATTGTGAACCGACCCGAAACACTTGGTCCGAATTCAACTCGACGACTCAAATGAACACCTCTAGCTTCTAGGCTGGACTTTTAAAAGTCGTCTTTACAAAAGACGGTCTCTCAATAGAACACCTGAAACACACGACCAAAACAAAAATGTTTGGCGGGAGCGGGAGGTTAATTTTACTCAAAACAAATTCAATTTTCAAAGGAGAAATAAGCTAAAGATCAAATGCCCAAAATACCCTCTAAATTGAAGAAAGAAAACTAGGGTTTTAGAATCTAAAATCAAATTAGCCAAACAATACAATACACAATTCACCAACTCTCCACTCTCCTCCATTCGGCTGCAGATAAACCTTCTTTATCGTTTCTTTCCGAGTCTTTTATATTTGCATGTCCGCTAAATCTCCATTTCATCATTCAAATCTTTGCCCTAATAATCCTTTATTTCACATTTAATCTTTCCCCACCTCTTTATTTTTTCCGATTCTATCTCCGTTTTTCCCGCTTTGTTTTTCTGTTTTTGATCATAATCATAACATTCACTTCTTGGATCACTTTATTATCTCATTTGTCCATTTACATTTTACTCTGTTCTGATTTCTGAAACAGGGAACTAGTTACTTGATTAGGGTTTATCGATTTTAGGGTTTTTTCCCATTGTTTGATCTATCTAGATTCTACCCTTTATTCCTTTTACGTTTGATTTTTCTGGGTTTATTTTAAATTTCTGATAAAACTCAGTAATCATGGTGGATTTAAATGATAAAGTACGTGATCATTTCCCCTGTTCTTAATCTTTAGATTAGTTGATGATTTTGTGATTTAGAAATGATCTAATTTTATGATTTTCCAATATTTTGATCGAATAATGCAGAAATCATCCGACCCAGATGGAGAAATCAAAGAAAATGAGATTAAACGATGTGCTGATTGTGGAACTTCTAAAACCCCTCTTTGGAGAGGCGGCCCATCGGGCCCAAAGGTCTGTTCTTATCATTTTGATCTTCTCTCTCTTAATCACAGCCCTTGGATTTAGTATGTTTTTCTGATCATCTGATGATTTTTTACAGTCATTGTGTAATGCATGTGGGATCAGAAATAGGAAGAAAAGAAGGGCAATTTTGGGATTAAAAACAGGAGGAAAAAAATCAAAGAAAATCAATCATGATTCATCATCATCATCAAGAAGATTGAGTAGTGGGAGCACACTTAATCAACGGCTGAGAATGCTTGGAAGAGAAGTGGTGATGCAAAGTTCAACGGTGGATAAGCAATACAGGTGGAATCTAGGAGAAGAAGAAGAAGCTGCTGTGCTTTTAATGGGTCTTTCTTATGGCTATGTCTATGGATAAAATTAGAATAGAAATTAGATTTGTAAGGTGATTAAGAAGTATTATTAGTAGTAATTTTAGATTAGAGAATTGGATAAAAAGTGTTAGCTTGAAGAATCATGTAAAAGGTAATAATAAAAAAAGTTTCTTCCTTTAATAATGCTTTTCTAATGAGAGAAATAACTTTGTTGTACATAGTGAAAAAGAGAGTTGTTAATTATTTTAAACTAGTATAAATTCGGTGCAAAATAACTGTGCAATTGCATACTTATCGGTTATCATTATGAAATTATAAACTTTAAATAGAATTTAATAATATATTCAAATTGTTGCCATTCGTAATCAAAATGAACATTAATTAGGTTGCATTTGGCAAATGATTATTAGAATGTTATTTGTCATTTAGCAGTAAAATTATACTTCGTATTGTATGATGTTTTGATTGGTTTAATGTCTTGACTGATGAAAGTTGTATTAAATGGAGTGTTTAGTTCTTGCTTGTTTTATTATACTTATTACATCTCATTTTTTAAGTATAAACATCTAAAAATAATAAAAAGTTAATATTATAATAAAAGTACGTGATTAAACGATTAAAATAAGATTTCACATGATTATATTTTACTTACTCATCAACCGTAATATATAAATTAAACTTTAATGATGCGTAATGCCTATAATTGATATGTAATGAGTATTTCAGAAAGAAGGAACTATGTGGGAATGAGAATTTAAGAATTTAAAATTATTAAAATATGGAATACTCTTGTATATGTGATGATGAGATTTAAAATAATTATAAATTAATCATTTTGCCCTTTTGAAGTAAAAAATGTGTAGATTATTTTAATGAATATGGGTAAATCAGTCTTTTTAAATCTAAATAAAATTGCAAATAGCTGTCGTAAAGTTTGAGTGTTTTGCGAATTGCAGCCGCAAAATTTATTTTTTACGAATTACTGACGTCAAATATTAATTTTTGATAGCATTCAGGCTACATGACCAGATTCGTACATTTTGACCTAATTTTGTCGGTTTTAACTTTGACTTTCCACTCTCACCCATAAATTAACTACAGTAGTTAACACAATATTAAAATATAAATGAGGCAAAATCAACCTGATGAGTTTAAATGAAAAAATCAAGCAAATCAAATACGACTTAAAATATAAAATTGGCAAAATTGAATCCTCGACAGATGCTTTGTTGCTTACGAATATTTAAAATAAACAAACATTTCACAATAAAAATGCAAAAAATAGAATGGTCTCAAAATTTCCACATCTCCATATACGAGTCTAAGGTCCAAGCTTGTTTGCTAAATTAACAGCGAACAAGCCCTAACTTTAGACTTGTACACAGAGACACTTATTTTGAGGTTTACTTTTAGATCAATTTTTAAAATTTTTTTATCAAAAAACTAATTTTTTTTTCGTTGCTTACATGCCCTTCGATTTGTTGTGTGCCTTGTGTTCTGGCTTTATTGTGGCTTCCTTTAACATTTGAAGGAGATTAATTTATATCTCTCTAGTAAAGGAATTATCAAATTAATTATTTAAAATTAGGATAATGTAAAAAAATTCCCAACCAAAAGAAAGAAAATTAATTATTTATCGTGATAAAAATCAAACTTTTGTTAAAAAATAAAAGAAAAAACTTGTACTAGACAAATTAATGACTCAAAGTGATCATATTACCCTTGAACAAATGTAATTGGAATAAATTTTCACAAACTATTATAAGAGGCGGTCTCTTTGAGAAACCATCCCTAATTTGATCTCATCGGCCCATCATCATCTTTTAGTTTAATTTAGTTTTAACAAAAGATCTCCTGAGATACCGTCAATGGCAAAGACGGCTCTCCCAACAGCCCAACCCAATGATTTTAAATTTAAAAATAATGCCGAAGACTAATAATTTACTTATTTTACAAAATGAGCCGACCCATTTTACCCATCTATACAGACGGTCTATAGCAAGAGTTTGTGTAGCCTTTAATGGGCTAACTTAAGAGACGTCTCTCAAAGTGACAGTTTAGGTGTAACAACCCATCATCATCATCAAAAGTTCATTTCCACTTCTTCATTCCCCCTTTCTTTAGCCTAGCCACCTTGCCAAGCTACGCCACATCACTCGTGAGCCAAGTATGTCACTCAATCTTATTTTCATACATCTTTCACAGTAATGTGGAATTTAACATACGCATGAACACTAAAATTATCTTTGCATTACAAAAAATATATGCTCCATCTTCGATTGAATTCATAATTATTCTCGGAGTAAGAAAACATACTCAGAAGTAAACAAAATCTTTGGGTTATCTATGGATATTCAGGTGTCTGTACAAGAAACAATGACGATGTTTTTATGCCTAAAGTTAAACTCCAAAGCACACCATCTAGATTCTAGACGACTACAATTTACCAATATGATCTTATTGATCCCATTTTATACACAAACCCAGTTCCTTATTATTACTTACAAATGCATGAAGTCATGAACAAACCCAGCCCGAACAGAGCTGAACCTTGAAGCCCACCTGATATTTAACTAGAGTAGAAAATTTCTACTGTTGACTTTGGTGTACTGCAACTTCATGCATTCATCCGATCGATCCTGTGTTTCCATGCATAATTAGTCTTAATTAGGATGTACAACAAGCTATGGATAGAATGCCAATTAAATGAAACGTATACCCTTATGGCCCGTTTGGTTAGTGATACTAAATTGTGGCTATGAGAATGATTTATAGTGTAAATTTCATCAAAACTCAAAAGTTTCATAGTACCACCTCTTCCATTGGTAATGTATTGGAATGACATTTATGACGAAAATGAGATGATTAGAGTTGGACAAGCATGGTCATCAAATTAGTCAAAAGATTTTTCAACTAAAATTATACTAGTTTTTCATTCCCATTACCACCGTTTACTACTGTCTACCAAACGGGCCGTTAAGGTCAAGGATAATTATCAGTGAATTTTAGAATCTGATAACAGGATAATATGGAAACTTGGATCCAGGGGGAGAGAAAGGTAACAAAAAGTACTTAAAAGGGGCCACATAAATCTAATCATTAACAAAAAATACCTTCAGGCACCAAACTTAAATCGACCCTCATGGTTCCACTTCTGGAAACCAACCTTAGAACTTTCAGCAGATGGTGGTGCAACTTCTTCCACTTCCTCCCACCAATATTTCTTGAGAATTTTTACTGCTATCTGATAAATCTCATCGTTTAAGTGAAATTGTAGATTCTCGATTTTCTCCAAACCTTCGGCTTCAACAATCAACTGGGCATAGAAATTAACATCTCCAGATGCACCCGAATTCTTCTCTGCTTCACCAACTTTGAGAATGTAGTCCAACCCTAGCAGACAGATAGTGATAATTTTCGGATCTTGGCACACAAGCAGATCACATAATGGTTTTATGCAGTTTTGACTCACAAGGTACCTAGTACAGAAATGGTCACTAATAAGATTAGTCTTGCAAAGTTACAGGCTTACAGCACAAGTTAAAAGAAAATGCTCTAAGACCAGTGAAACATAATTCGCTAGTTAATTCGCCTTTTGGATCCGCGATTCGCTCAAAATGGTTCAATAATACCCTAAAACCCACCATACTTCGCTTTTTTCGATTCGTGATTTGCAAGGTTGAGCAGCGAATCATGTGACAGTGTCTAAGACATTAAATACAAACCTTATTTGTTCAGGAGATCCACCAGCTATAGCATTATAAATCACCCAAGCAGCTTCTTTCTTTATGTTAAATTCTGCAGTTTGAAGCAAATTGACAATAGGACCAACAAAACCAGCGTCGATAACAGCCTACACCAGTCAATAATACCATTAAGCACTGTTTCCTATTACATAATGGAAAAAAGGTCTACCAAGGAGCAAATCAGCAGATTCAGTTAGAGAGGAATACATTTAAACAAGGTAAATTTACTTTTGAAAATCTCAACTTTGTGATTTAATTCTAAAAAACTCAACTTTTGATTTACATTCAAAAGTTCAAACGTTGGGGTTATTTAATTTTAAAGCATTTAATGACCGGCTACTGTTTTAGAAGGTTACTTTTGGACCTCAGTGGTGGTGGCAGCGGTGGATGTTAAGGGTTGGGGTTGGGGTTAGGGGACCACAAGGGTTTAGGTTCAACTCTTGTTTTATTTTGTTTTTTTGTTTTTTTTTTTAATATATTTTTTTTAAATTATTTTTTATTGGAAAGACACGGGACCAATAGAAAACTGCCAGGTATTGTGTTTAACCCTCTCTATTGGTTATCAAGGAGACAAAGAGTCCAGTGCTTTAAAATTAGAAAACCACAAGGTTCGGATTTTTAAATATTAATCATTAGTTTGAATTTTTATAATAAATCACCCAAAGTTGGGACATTTAGAAGTAATTTTCCATTTAAAAAAATGAGAAGCTTCATTCTATAAACTGTAAAATTAATTTTCAAGTTCACTTTAAAAGCAACAATCACAAATACATTCAATCCATTACAAACAAAATTGTAACTAGCACAAAATCTTTTGAATCATCACTTCCCCACATCCCCAAAACCCTTTAATATGTGAGAAAAAAGGTCCAAACGAGCAAACTCAGTGGGATAGAGTAGATTTTAAACAATTACTTGAGTTTATTCATGCTCTTAACCTTAAAGACTATTTGTTGGGAAATCACAAATGGAGTTAATTAATCATCTCACCATCGCTTATGACTTACCCACACTCTTGGCAACAAGAAAAACTTTTAAGAGAGAATTACTTGGATAAGTGCCTTGTTTCCGGCTGTAATGTTTGATATCAACCAACATGCTTCTCTTTTAATGCCTTTTTTGTGATTGCGAGTCAACAAGTTCAAAAGACATGATAAAGCACCACAACTAACAATAAACTGCAAAGGCAACCCAACACAATTTAGGAAAAATATGAAAAGAATGAAGCAACAAAATAAAATTCAAACATTCCAAACTTCGCATAATCCAAAATATTAAAGCTCACAATAAAACAAAATAGACCTCCTCTATGGCTCTATCTCTACGAAATTGCTTATCTTTCTATTTAAGTTTGTCTCACTTACTTTCACCATTTTCATTTTTGGCAATGGTCCACACTCCTATCTTTTGAGTTCATCCACAAACTTATATTCTCTCTATCTGAAATACTCAAATCTCTCATCCATTAGTGTTTTGTCTTGTTTTGCAAATTTTAATTAAGATATTCTAACAAATTGCATCATACAAACAAACATCCAACAGAAAAAAGTAACAAAAATGAATAACTCATTGCTGAAAGGCAAAATGTAAAATCTCCAATTTCTTTTTGAACATACGTAAGCAATCAACATGTAATGACTCATATTCAACGAACTTAACTAATAGGAAGAAGTGGATGGGACATAGACAAATAAAAATGATCTGGACACTGGTTGCGGAAGTGGGAATCATCATAAATCATAAATCATACTCCTTACTTGTGTATTAGCCCTCTCAACTATTGGTGATTCTTTGAATGCGTATACCACATTAATTCCTGTATACTGCACCCCCTTCAAACCCCAAAAGTATGTAAACTAACCGTTGGCAAGTGCTCAAACGAGCCAACAAATCAGTAAATCGTTGTCTGCTGCACATAGAGCTGCTCGAACGAGCACTGTAGCTGCTCGAACGAGCAGTAGGTCGAACTAGCCTTCTGGTTGATTTTCTTCGTGGCTTTGTTCAAGCAACCTTCATGCAATGCCTTACCTCGTTCAAGGCATGGTCTTGCAACTTTAGTAAGGTCTTATGATGCTTAGTTCGCCATTCCTTGCAACTCAAATCGTCGTTTATTCAAATGGTTCAGATATTTGCAAATTTGTAGCTTACGAAGCTACTGTTGTAACAACTCAAACCCAAGACTAGCTTCAAATTGGAATAGGAAAGTGAGCAAAAAAGATGGGAGTACACAATTAAGAAATGTCCACTATTAAAGTGCACATCCACAATTAGTCTCACAAGGACACTCTTTCTCTTACTTATGATCAATTCTCATTTTTTTTCCCTTCAAAGTTGTCGATTTTGAATTTGTTTAAGGGGTGGAAAAGGTCAAATTTAAAGTTTGCTTTGAAATAAATTTTTAGGGTTGGGGGTGCAATACTGCTGTAGACCCTAAATGTCTGGGTCCGAGTTTAATTTTTAAGACCCTTAAAATTAAGGTTCAGGTTTTGGTCCAACCCTAAAGTTAGGGTCCGAGTAAGGGTAGGGTCCAGACCTGATCCAAACTCTAAAATGCCCATCCCTAAACACGATCCTATGACCTGGCTACTTGAATTAAAATGTTAATTTGGGAATGAAATATTGAAAGGACAAAAGTAAAATTATATTATAACATTGATGAACAAAGAAAGACTAAAGCCCTAGAAATTGTAAAAGAAACATAAAATCAAGCATTTCGAGAAGCTTGAGATCTCCTAAAATGAGTATAAACTTATCCACCAAATACTCAATAATTTTTATCACATTAATGGCTTCCTAATTCTCCTTATCTATAATAAACTACTAACTTATTGCCCAAGTCTTCCCTATGTGACATTTACCTAAATTACCCCTCCGTAAACCCCCTTCGTAAGCCCAATATCAGGTCATTGCACACAACTAATAAAATGCACAAGTCTTTTCAAAGTAACCCAAAAAATTGAACCACCACCAATGAAATAGCAAGAGACACAAAAAGAAAAATTATAAGTCGTCCATAATGAGACTAGCAAAGCTCTTGTTTGTTAATAGCAAAGCCCAATGTGACCAAAGTAAACAGGGCCCCCTTCTTTTCTTCATTGCTACAAACAAAACTTTACTTTAAAAGTACACATTTCCAATAAGGAGACTAGCAAAGCTCTTGTTTGTTAATAGCAAATTGCAGCAGTAGTCGTCCATAATGAACAGACACGCACACGAGTTCATGACCAGATAAGGAAAATCCAGTTACATATATTTGTTCATGTCAAATATATTCTAAGAGCTGCTGATCATTTAGTAATTGTCACAACCAACATGGTTGATATTCTTTCCCTACCAAAAGCAAAGATATAGTGAAAATCACATAAAGTGAGGTATAATTCAGCACCAAAATAGTTCCTCTAGGCAATCTAACATCAATGCACCTGTTAACCAACAAGAAAAGCTTGAAATCTAACCTGTGTTTGGGTTTCATCTCCGGTAACAATATTGCCAATAGTACGAAGAGCGGGAAACATAACAGACGAAGCTGGGTGCCTGGATGACAGCCCACAACAATGTAACTAAACCACCAGACAAAGTACTCTAAGAATAGGTAACAGAGTTAGGTCACATACATAAGGAGTTCAACCAATCGTTGACACACCCCTGCCTCAATCACAGCTTGAATCTTGTCATTTGGTCCATCAGCCAAGTAAGAAAGTGCCCAGCATGCATCTGTTAACATTTCCTCATCATTTGAATGAATGAGATGTTCAAGGGCAGAAAGAGCTAGCCTCACCTATTCATGGATTTTTAATATGTAAGGTCCGAAATTGTGCAATTCAAACCAAGGTAGAAATACAAAATAGGGCACCAACCTGGTCAAAGGGAGGTTGTGGAGTCCCTCTACAAAAGTTAGACAAAGTCCATGTAGCAATTCTAAGCATGGAAAGCTTAGAGTCCTCATTAAACTGAGCAAGCAATGGAATCATCGCACCACTACTAAGAACTAGATCTCGACATTTAGGAGATTCACCAGCAATATTACCCAACGCCCATACTGCCTGTATTTCAAAATGAACATCAGAGAAAGGGCATACTCAATGATCTTCAATTACCTAAAACTCATCGAAGGTTTATGGTATCCAACTCCAGTCACACCTGCTCCCGAACATAATCCCAAGGAGAAGCAAGAAGCTTCGCAAAATTTGGAACAGCCCCATGATCAACTACAGCCTTTGTGTTCTCTGGGGTTCCTGATGCAATGTTTGTGAGAGCCCAAGCAGCCTCAAACTACACATTGCAAGCCATTTTTTAGTAAAAGAATCAACTACATGCACAAAGACAAAGAAATAAAGTCACAAGCAATGCATAAGGAATAGAATATACTTGTAGCATTGGAAAATCTTCCCTCTGAAGAAATTCCACAAAGCGGGGAACAAGTCCAGCTTGTATAACTTCTTCAATGAGTGGGCTTTTTGCTACAGAAGTCAATACACAATCAACGCTTAGTCATTATGGCTAACTGCTCAATTGTACATGCCAAAAGTATGGCAAAGGTGAAAATATTATCAACAATACCTGTTAAAAACAATTCTATAATCTGTTTAGTAGCCACTAATTGCATTTGATTGTTAGCAGAAAAAACCTCGGCTACCATATCAGGCAGTGACTCCAGCTACAAAGAACAAAGTTGTTGATTCAAGATATAAAAATGAATACAAGAAAACTTCTACTTAGAGCCATATTCAGTATTGAACTAACAGTTACACTTCAAGTTGTCCCATGCATTGGGCCATCTTCTCATGTTGCAGTTGGATTAGAAAGCATTAAAAGTCATTATCATCATACAAAGTATATCTTGCTCATAGAGATCCGAAGCTATGATCAAGGTTAGACATATGCATTGGGCCGAGGGCCCATTGGGGACCTTGATCCAGGCCTTAATTATGATGGTTATAAAAGGGTAAGGTTGAATAATGGTTCTATTATAATAATAAAATATAGGCTAGATAAGGATTTCATTAAAACTTTAATTGAATAAAGACAATTTGACTTGAGCCTTTTAATTTTTAAGATTATAGTGCTAGGTAAGGGTTCTAAAAAATCATCCTCCCTAAACTCTAGAAAATATGCCTCAAATGTACTTTTAATTTTTGATTCATCATTTTTTTGGTTTTAAGGTAAAAATCCCTAAGTTTGTCTCTCTTTCTTATAATCTGATTATACTGTTTGAAGTAATTGACGAATATAATGTGAGCAATTGATAAATATAATGTGAATTGATGAATATTATGTGAGTTATCTAGTATTGTTTGAAGTAGATTGATGTATATCTTCCCATGTATGACTCAAATTTTTAATCGACCTACCATTAGCTTCAAATCTTCCACCAAATGCATTGGGATTCAGAAAACCGTGTGCATTTATTTTAGGCTAAAAAAACTATTGTGTATTTCATATTTAGTCTTGTATTTCTTTGCGGGTTTTGTAATTTGAGGAGTAAATTATGATTGTTTTGAACTTCTATTTGTTTTCATCAATTTTAATATACTTATGTTGATAATTGGCATTATAATAATTGCTACTCTTGTTACTACATCAATATTTAGTTATTGTAATCACGATCTTAACTGCATTTTTACACTATGATAGTCGTATTTAAAAGTGTTTAAAAGCGGAACTCATTAAGGCCCGAGGAACAATTGAAGCTAAGTTAAAAATCACCTTCATACTTATAGAAAATCATCCATCCAAAAAACCAACAAACATCATTGTATACATTTACATGTATAAATCATATGATTCTGTTGAGTCAAGCTCTAAATCTCACTTTGATGGAGGTGAGTTCGATCACCTCGTGGCTTACTCCTTGGCTTGCACGTTTGAGAACGAGGTAGTGAGTGCAAGAAAGTACGAGAGCATATGCTTTGGATCAATCCATGAAGTGATGATTGATGATGACTTGAGGTGCCTCAATGAAGGGAAGGCTCAAGGTTTGACCGTGTTTGAAGGCTGCTCGACCAGAGGATTGAATGGGGCTCGATCGAGCGAACTTCCAGAAGTTGCCCAGTGAGGTCAATCCCTCTGCTCGACCAGACGAGCAGGACCGCTCGACCCGAGTGAGATCAGCTGAATTCTTTGCAGGATTCTGTTTTACGCGTGCGTTTTTAGTGGGCTTTTAGCCACTTGCCCACTTGTCTTAAGGCCTTATTATATTTTATAGGACTATAAATAGGAGTCTTATGAGTGTGTTAGGGCATTAGTGAGAGCCAAATACAAAGAGTTTACAAGGGGTTAAGCCAAGAGACTAGAGAGTACTCTCACTTGTATTAGGGCATGGTTCAAGTCAAGAGACTAGAGAGTATTCTCACTTGTATTAGGGCATTTTGTGAAAGATTGAAGCAAGCTTCAATTTTTGCTTTGGAGGATTCTTCTAAAGCTTTGTAAGAGTCAATAGTGTAATATTTTTTATATTAATGATAAGACACTTTGTTTGAGGGGGAGGTATCATTAGATACCTCATATATTCTTATGTTCTTGTTCATTGTTGGTGCTCTGTTTTTGTAGTTTCCTCTGCACTTGTTTTTTTGATTGTTTCTCCACCATTGTTAAGGCCCATTCACAACAAATTCCTTAAAAATTCCAACGAACAGTCAGTTCACCCATTTATGATCTAAACAAATTGTTGGAAATAATAAACAATATTTAGAGAATAATTAGTAGAATATAAACAATATTTAGAGAATAATTAGTTGAATATTTTTGATTATATTCTAAAATAATATTTTAAGTATTTGGAAAATTAAAATAAGCATTTATGATCTTTTGCTCTCTTTGACTGATGAATAAGAATAAAAATCGAATGAATTGATTCTTAAACCTAAACCAAATTATTATACTTTGTTATTAATTTTATCACAAATTATAAATTTACTCCAATAAATTTACATGTATACGTTATATATATGATTCCTTCTTCGTTCTCTGTCGCATTTCTATAAGAGAAAGATAATTTATTAAAGAAAAAAGAGGAAGTATAAATCAATGAACAAGAAAGTTGAATTATTCAAGAAAATAAAGTTGAATCTTTATAACATCAATAATAGTCAAAATTCTATCAAAAATAGAAAATCGAAAATCCAAAAAAAAGGGAGAATAAAGCTAAACCTTCTTTCTAGCAGTAGGTGTATGAAGAGTAGGAAACTGGTGATCTTGATCTTGATCTTGAAGATCTTCACGACGCTTCTTAAGCAATCTTTCTTCTCTCTTACTTTTACGGATCGCCACCATATTATCCGCTCTGCGTCGGCGACCATCATCTGCATCAACAGCGACTTTGTATCGATTCCGACGACTTTCCGTCCTTGCATTTGGTCTCAAAGACATCTTTCCGTTTATAATTTGACTAACGTGAAAAGAAAAGGTTACCCTAATTACAATTTAGCAAATCAAATATTGAGAGAAAGAGGAATTTTACAGGTATTATTTGGCGGGAAAATGGATGAGACGTAGAGAGAGAAAAGGAGGAGTTAAATCGGTTACGAACTTACGATGGTAATGGTGTCGTGTGGGGTCAATTACTCCTATTCTTGATTCACAAATTTTTGCTTCAGACCGTCATTTGTAAAGACGGGCACGGCGCTCAAGAGACCAATTCGATTCTTGTCATGGACAAGTTCCAGCTCCCTTTGACTAAGTCATGAAATTAGCTCAGTCTTTGACTACATATCGGTCAAGTCCAGTCAAGGTACGACTTTCCAACTTCCAGCAAGGTAACCGCCAAGCAGTTATCTTATAACTGCCATCTCTAGTCAAAGTAACCGCCATGGTTACCATGATCATGTCCTCAACTTCCATGTTCCCCACTCCCCCTACAGAGGTAACCACCATCTGATGGGTATAAAAGGGGTATATTGGACGAAATCGGGACCCTAAGCTTTATTATCATACCGAAACTCTGTCAAAATACATACTCATCACCTTCGCCCACCATCGCTACTTACAACTATCTTACTCAGGTGATAAACAACCACTCTAAACACCCCTACCTATTCATTCCTAGTCATTATTCATTACAGTTTTCCCCTATTACACCATCTGACTTGAGCGTCGGAGAGGGTTTCCGGGAAAACCCCCCGGGCTAGGCTGACTTGTTATTGTGTAGGGCAAACGTGCTGCTTTCAGGAGGTGTCGTTTCACAACTTGACCGACGTTTGACTACCATACGACTTCCATTTCAGGTATCTCACGTGCCTTTCATACTTCCTCGTTTCATATTCGAAACAGTTTGGCGCCGTCTGTGGGGAAACCAAACATAAAAGCTATGGCCCCGAAGAGAGTACCAACGCCAACCGCCACAGTGCACAGCACAGACACAGACACGTCCGCGGGACAGGCCAACAATCAGGCCGTGACTCGCCGTGATCTGGACATGCTGGCACAAAGTCTTACCACGGCATTTGCTGAACAACTTCGTGCTGCGCTCAGCACCACCACTGCCCACCACAACCAGCAAGCCTTGGACAATATGGCTGAACAAATCGAGAATTTGAGGCAACGGATTGATTCCCCTCCTTCATCGAAACCCGCGGATTCTCAAAGGGAGGAAACTTCTCAAAGGCGTGACTCGAAAAAGCAAGACGATCACGAGACAATGGTTTCAAGATCCAGCCACAAAAACTGGAAGAAGAGGGAAAAAGCCCGTCGCCAGAAAAGTTCATCCTTCCAAGGTGAATCAAGGACACCAACACAAGATGCAAGGGATTATCTCAATCAGAAACGATCCCGACACTCTGAAAGTACCCAAGCAATGATCGATAGGAAGCGTGAGGAAAGGAAGGCGCAACGACTTTCTGAATCTGGCCATTCACAAAGTCCTGTTAGGCCTCCTATTCCGGCGCAGGAGGAAGTTAGCCTCGGAGGACCCCAAGATGCTCCTGTAGTGCTGAACTCCCCCCTATCAGCGGAGATACTGGCGACTCCCAATCCGGCCAAGATTAAGGTACCCTCTATGACTCCGTTTGATGGTACCACATGCCCAGAAGAACATATCGTGGCCTACAAAAATCTAATGTTGCTGTACACCACCAATCAAGCCCTGCTGTGCAAGTTCTTCCCAACTACTCTAAGTGGAATTGCTCTTGGTTGGTACACCTCCTTATCATCTGGGACAATTCACACTTTTGCGCAGTTGGAAGCCAAATTCGTTAATCATTTTGTCGCTTCCAAAAGGCAAGAGAAAACAAACTTCCATCTGCTAAGTGTGGTACAACAGGAAGGGGAATCTATCGCCTCTTACCTTAAGAAGTTCCAGGAAGCTGTCTTGGAAGTCACGGATTTGGAAGACTCCGTGGCTCTTAATGCCTTGATCAATGGTATGCGAACTCCCAAATTGAAATTCCAGCTTGTGGAACATCAGGTGAGGAGCTACTCTGAGGCCATGAGACAATGCCAAAGTTATGTTACTGCCTCAGAAATATGCCACGCCCATGATTCCAAGAAGAGGAAGAGCGACAAAAGGGAAGGTCTCCCACCAAAAGTGCCACGGGATGATCGACCCTCAAGAAGGGACAGAGGCTATCATCACCGTTCCCACGGTCATCCTTCTGACATGGGACCACCGCGACAAAGGCAGGTTTATACAACGGAAGAGGCCGGAGGAAAGCATATCAGGGACGGAGGAGAAGATCCTCGCTTTAACAGCAACAGGCGGGATATCTTCTACGCTGTCCAGGATGCACTTCCAGCACCTCCGCCTACCACTACACCTTCAAATCGCCGCAACTATGATCTGTACTGCGACTACCATCGAGAATACGGCCACACTCTAGAGCAGTGCAGAGAATTGAAGCGTGTTCTGTATCAGATGGCTGAAGAAGGAAAGCTAAGCCGGTTCTTGAAGAAAGATTATTCCTCCCGTGGCAGTGAAAGGTCGTATCGCTCAAGGCCTAAGTCTAGAAAGGAGGAAGACAAGAAAGAAGCCTCAAATGATACCACAGGGGTTATAAACATGATAGTTGGGGGCTTCAATGAAGAATACCCCTCAATCAAGGCCGCCAAAGATAGTGTACACACCTTAATGAAGGGCCCTCCAAAAGCGCCTTCTAAAGGCCCAGTGATGAAGTTTGATTCTACCCTATCAGAACCACTTCAATCACCTCACACTGATCCTCTGGTAGTTGCACTTAAGATTGGCCAAATGGTTGTTAAGCGAGTCCTGGTGGATACCGGCAGTACGGCGGACCTTGTCACCATGGACTGCTTAAAACAGATGAAGTTCGAGGAGAAACATTTGCAACCCTTTGATAAACCTCTTGTTGGTTTTGGAGGCAGCCAAGTTGTTCCCTTGGGAACTATCACACTTCCAGTAAGAATAGGAGAAAAAGATGGATGCAGAACATTGCCCATCCGCTTTACCGTGGTGGATCTCAACTTCCCGTACAATGCCATTATGGGACTACCGCTCATCAACAAAATCAAAGCAATCATATCTCCACACCAACTCCTGTTGCAGTTTGAACAGGATGATGGAAAAGTCGGGATCCTGAGGGGGGATCAGAAGGCGGCGCGTCAATGCCTCATTAACTGCTTGAAGCATGACGGTGCCCCTGGAGCACCCCCCAAAAGGAAAAGGGAAGAAGAACCTCAGTCAGTTATGAGTGTTTATCTGGATAATCTCAATGTCCAGGAGAAACCTCAACCCTTGGAACAGTTTGAAGAAGTTCCAATGTTCGATGGAAAGAGAATTAAAGTAGGAAAGGTCCTACCTGAATCCGTGAGAAGTGACATACTTACGGTTATTGCTGAATTCCGGGACATCTTTGCCTTCACTGTGGAAGAGATGCCTGGCATACCGCCTGAAGTCATGTGCCACAAACTTGACATCAAACCAGGACATAAGCCCGTCAAACAAAAGCTACGACATCAGGGCAAGGAAAGAATCGAAGCAGCCAAGGCAGAAGTGGCAAAGTTGCTAAATGCAGGCTTCATAAAGGAATGCCAATATTCTGAATGGCTATCCAATGTGGTGCTTGTTAAGAAACCCAATGGCAAATGGAGAATGTGTGTTGACTTCACAGATCTCAACAAGGCCTGCCCAAAGGATGACTACCCCTTACCGAAGATTGATCGACTGGTAGACTCCACAGCAGGTCATGCACTTCTCAGCTTCATGGATGCTAATGCAGGATATCATCAAATCCCCTTGGCACTAGAAGATCAGCCCCATACGGCCTTCATAACAAATGCTGGGGTATATTGCTACAAAGTCATGCCTTTTGGACTAAAAAACGCAGGGGCAACATATCAACGAATGGTGAATAAAGTCTTCAACTCTCAAATTGGCCGGAATTTGGAGGTTTATGTTGATGACATGATCACCAAGAGTAAAGAAGCCCAAGATCATGCTGCTGATCTCAGAGAAACCTTCCTAACCCTCCGTAGCCATCAAATGCGTCTTAATCCTGATAAGTGCGTATTTGGGGTGACAGGGGGGAAGTGTCTTGGTTTTCTGGTAGATCAAAGAGGGATTGAGGCTAATCCTGATAAAATTCAAGCAATCTTGACAATGAGATCCCCCAAAACCGTCAAAGAAGTTCAAAAGCTAACGGGATGTGTAGCTGCCCTAGGGAGATTCATGTCAAAATCAGCGGATAAATGTTCGCCCTTCTTCAGGACCCTCAAACAAACCAAGTTCGAGTGGACCGAAGAGGCTGAAGCGGCATTTGATAAGCTGAAAGCCTACCTTGCTTCTCTCCCAAAGTTGGTTTCCCCCATGGAAGGGGAAACTTTGATCTTATATGTCTCCATATCAGAATACTCGGTCTCTGGAGTCTTGATAGCAGAGAGGGAAAAGACTCAACTGCCCGTATACTACATCAGTCATGCATTCCGTGGCTCCGAGGGAAACTACAGTGAAGTAGAAAAGGTGCTACTGGCCGTCGTCATGGCAAGTAGGAAACTCAAACCCTACTTCCAATCTCATCAAATTCGTGTCAGAACAAATCAGCCCCTCAAGAAAATTCTAGAAGGGAGAAACCAATCAAGCCGCATCTCTGATTGGGCTAATCAATTGGCAGACTTTGGAATAGAGTATGAACCACGTACCTCCATCAAAGCTCAAGCTTTAGCAGACTTTATTGCTGAAAGCACAGGACCAACTCCCTCTGACCCCAATCAAGAGTGGAAGTTGTATGTTGATGGTTCATCCACCAAGGTCGCCAGTGGTGCCGGGATACTAATCATATCTTCTGCCGGTGCAAGGTTGGAAAGAGCAATCAGATTTGAATTTACTACTTCCAACAATGAAGCAGAATATGAGGCCCTGATCTTGGGGCTAACCATCTGCTACGAATCCGGGGCAAAAAGCTTGTCAGCATTCTCTGATTCCCAGTTGATCGTGGAACAAGTGAAAGGCGAGTTTGAGGCAAAAGACGAGGCCATGAAGATGTACTTAGCCAAGGTGAAGGGATTAGTGGAAAAATTCGAAAAATTTTCACTATCCCACATACCTCGTTCTGAAAATGCCCAAGCAGACTCTTTGGCCAGGTTAGCTAGCTCCGCGGAATCAAATCAACCAAGGGACATTGTGTGGGAAGTTCTCCCTAACCCCAGCATAAATGTCATGGTACATGTGATAGACAGATCAACAACATGGATGGAACCTTTGGTCAAATATTTTGAAAATCAAGCTCTCCCTGACGATGAAAACGAGGCTAAACAGCTTCAACAGAAAAGCAAATGGTTCGAGTATTTGGATGGCACACTATACAAAAAATCATACACCCATCCCCTTCTAAAATGTGTTACCCCAGAAGAAGGAAACTACATTCTGCGGGAAATTCATGAAGGAGGATGTGGGATTCATCAAGGAATTCGAACTGTGGTAAGCAAAGTACTTAGAAGTGGGTATTACTGGCCAACCTTGAGGCAAGATGCTGAAAACTTGATACGAAAATGCTCAAAGTGCCAATTCTTCTCAAAAGTGTCCAGAAAACCCTCAAGCTTCCTCACCACCATGCAGTCAGTGCTGCCCTTTGACAAATGGGGTATGGACTTACTTGGTCCATTTCCCCCTGCCCAGGGGCAAAGAAAATTCATTATTGTGGCTATTGATTATTTCTCCAAGTATGTTGAAGCAGAACCACTTAGCACTATCTCTGAGAAACAAGTCTGTCAGTTCCTCTGGAGAAACATCATCACCAGGTATGGCATCCCACGGGTAATAATCACTGACAATGGCAGACAATTTATAGGCCGTGGAACCGTAGAATATTGTGAACAATTCAACATCCAACTCCGGTTCAGCTCAGTGTCCAGACCTCAAACAAATGGGCAGGTTGAATCAGCCAACAAAGAGATACTTAATGGGATCAAAAAGAAGATTGAAGGAGCAAAGGGATCTTGGGATGAAGAACTGCCAGGCATCCTCTGGGCCAGCCGCACAACCGTGAAGGAATCAACAGGGCATACCCCCTTTTCACTCGTCTTTGGTTCAGAAGCTGTCTTACCAGTGGAAATAGGAGTACCCTCCACAAGGGTAACTTATTATTCACATTCTGAAAATGATGAAGGGAAAAGGGTGAATCTTGATTTACTTCCGGAGACCCGTGGCAATGCACTCCTTAGATCGATTGCTCAAAAACAAAAGATGACTCGTCAATTCAATAGACATGTCAAAACAAGGCTTCTCAAACCTGGAGACTGGGTCCTACGTAAAGTGGAAGCAACAGGGAAGTATACAGAGAAGGGTAAATTGGGGGCCAACTGGGACGGTCCATTCAAGATAACTCACGCTGTCAAGAACAACACCTTTGAATTAGAAGACTCCGCGGGAAAGAAGTTGAAAAGGCCGTGGCATGCAGACCATTTGAAGAAATATTTCATTTAACAAGTCTGGCAAGGGGCATACATCGTACATCATAATACTAGCAGATTATTTTAGTTCAGTTCATTCTCAGCTTCATTTTTCAAGTTAAGTTCAGTTCATGTAATCAACATTGCACAATTAAGCGGTACCACTGTTTGCTGGTACTTTGTCAATCAAGCGGTACCACGGTTTGCTGGTACTTTGTCAATTTAAGCGGTACTATCTGGGTTAATGGTACTTTGTCAATTTTCAATTTTCAATCTAATTATGTTCAAACTTGCATTTATTTCCACCTAGTCAAAGGTGAAGCGGTATCTATTTGATACTTAGTCAATTTTCCACCTAGTCAAAGGTGAAGCGGTATCTATTTGATACTTAGTCATTTTTCCACCTGATCAACGGTGAAGCGGTATCTTGTTAATACTTGGTCAATTTTCAATTTTCAGATAATTTTCAGACAATCACAAGTTAAATTAAAAGTTAAAAGCACAAACTGGAAATTGCAAGACTTGTCAAACAAAATATATATTTACAAATGATGTTTGGATTACAAATGTTCCGCTACAAAAATATTAATTACAAAACCCGGGGGAAAGGGAGAAACTAAGCTAAGTTGGAGGTGGCTCCTGCTGCTGTTCCGTAGGCACTGGTTGATCCGGCTCAGGCTGCTGCGGAGAGGGGGTGAAGCTGAAGAGTTCTTCAATATCAGGCAAGGGCTCTTCCCCCGCCAGCTCGGCAGACAGTCCTTGAAGAGTCTCCCTCTTTGATGTTAGAATCTTCAACAAATTTGAAGATTCAGCTTGAAGATCAGTAAGGGTAGACCTCTCCGGAGCCTTTGGAAAAGGAGGATAGCAGACCGGGATCTTTTCAAGATCTAACTTCAAAGCTCTTTTCTCCCGGTCTGGATCCATCTTTTTGAGCCATTCTTTCCGCTCTTCCTCGTCTTCAGCCACGGCTTTCGTTAAGACTTCAGATTCTTTGTTGAGAACCTCCTTCAGATTTGCCGTGGCTTCGTCATGGCTTTCAGTGGCCAGCTCGTTTAATTGGTTGACGTCAATGCCCATTTTCTGAGCCGCCAGCCTGAATTTCTCCGCCTGAACCAGTGCCCCGGTTTTCATCATCTCCACGGACAGCTCATTCAGAATGGGAACCACCTCCGGCGAGTCTAGCCAACGGCGAGCAATGTATGAGGTGCGCTCAGACCGCATCTTGTACACCTTAGCCGCATCAAGGACCCTTTCGAAGCGGTCCATGTCTCCCATCACAGTTTTTATCACTTGCTCGTTTTCCGAGACAAGTTTATCGTATTGATCTAACATCCGGGCCACCTCTTGATGAATTTTGGTAGCCAGTCCGGATGCCTGTTCGAGAGACTGACCAGCTACGTCCAGGTTTTCCTTAATGCGGCCTCTCCATTTTTCGGCCTGGGCCAGACGCCCCTTAAGCTCCTCGCACTTTGCCAGCTTCTCCCTCAGCCCCGGGAGACCGGCCAAATCATGCTTCAACCGCTCAATCTCAAGTGCTTGAGCTTCAGTCTTGGCAGATAGGCGGTCATTTTCAGCCGCCAATGACCGCTGCACGATCAACTCAAACTCAGCCCGGAGTAGAGCCTGTAAGAGAAAAATGAGTTAGAAAAATTAAACTTTATAAAAAACTCTAATCTTACGGGAAATCACTTACATCGGCAGCGGAGGCGCGGGATTGCTCAGCCCGCTCAACCGGGGATAAGGAGTTTAAATATTCCCTGTCCCTATCGCTCACCAGATTTCTGGAGGCGCGGTTGATACGGACGATTAGGTCTTCACGACCCAATTCAACAAAAACCACATCGTCCCGGTGTGGACGAATGCGGCGTTGGTAGACCCTCTCGAAAGCATCGAGAGATCCTTCAGCCGCTTCCTCGGCTACAGTTTTCCCCTTCTGTGCAGGGGTATATTTAGGTTGGGGCTGTGATGGGCCAACCCCTGCAGCAGCTGCTCCTGCTGGCCTATGTTCAGCAATAGGCACAACACTTTGTATGGTGTTCGACCCTTGGGTCGAACTGTCACTATCAACGTTAACCTCCACCGGCTCAGCAAGATCAACCGGTTTCACGGGTTCTTCTTTCTTCTTCTTCCGCTGCTCATCAGCTGGAGACTTAGCCTTTCTTTTGGCTGTAGTCTTTTTCTTCTTAGGCGCAGGTTCACCCCGTTCCACGTGAGACGGAACAAGGGCTTGTTTCCTCTGCTCCAAGAGGACCCGGGCTTCCGCCTCAGTGGGTGCTTTGTCAACACCAGTCATTTTGGTGCTGCCATTCTGCAAAGAAAGATTATGTTAAACAAGTTCAGAAAGTGTACAAAACCCAAAAGAAACCAAATTACCTTTGGTGAACGGGGCAGAGGGGTCGGATCTGCGGCCCTCTGGGCCAAGCTGTTAGACATAGCCATAAGATTGAATTTACCCATCAGTGTTTTCTGTTTTTGGGCCAATTCTTCTCGTGCAACGCCTGCATAAATCAGAAACGGTCAGACCGCAAGTTGTTATCACGGACACACGTGAAACAAGAAAACACTTACGTTTATGAATCTTAAGGCTTATTTCGAAAGCCGACAAAAGCAACTCTAAATTAAGGTGGCTCCGTTGAGGAATCCAGTTATCTTGTTTATTTACCGGGGCATTTAATTGCACCACGGTTGTCTGGGCATACTCAATTATCACCGCTTCTTCAACTGTACATTGCGGGACATTGTTATTAAATTCGTTGATCCTTGGGTTTATATCAAAGGAAGTCTTGAAATTCCAAGGCTCCGAGCTGTACAAATATGCAAATCTTGTCCGGTAACCCTTTTGGTTATCCGGGAGATCTCCTACCAATTTGTAACCCTTCCTATGGGCTAACGTAATCCACCCGGCGCCATGATCCTCCGAGGAACACAACCTGGCCCGGAAGATGTACCTAAAGGCTGTAAGCGAAGGTTTTATCTTCAAAACCTTGCATACTCTCAAAAATGCCGTAATACACCCCCAAGCGTTCGGGTATACTTCAGCTACGGTGACGTTCAAAAATGAAAGTAACTCCCTAGTAAAAGGGTGGAGGGGGAACCGTAATCCTAGCTCAAAAGCCGCAAAATATACAGCAATACAGTTAGGTGGGGGAAACCTAACAGTCTCTAAGTTGGCTGGCCTTATAATGTTAATGTTATCTGGAAGACCCCACTCTTCTGCCAGTTCCTCCCGGGCAGTATCTAACTTGTGCCGGGTCTTTGAATCGATAAAATAATTCAAAGGCCCCCCATGTTTGATGTAGAAAGGAGGAGGCTTCGGGGCACCGCTCTTCCGCCCAGACGATTCTTTGTCTTGCTCCATGTTAGTATCTACAATCAAGAATCCGTCCAGTTCAGGGTTTATTTTTGTTAGATAATGGGGAGGGAAAGCTACATCTACTTCCCACGGAGCAGGGTACTTTATTTCCGGCGGATAAAACGGTTCAACAGAAGATGGAGTATCGCTTCTGACCGGGGTATATACCGGATCAATAAAAACAGAATTCCAACTCGACTCCTCTTCCTCATCTATGTTTATATCAACAGGGGTCTCCCGGTGTTCCGAGGTCGCGGTCACATTCGTGTCTAATAATTTATTATCCATATTCCGGGAAAAACAAATAAGTTATACAAATTTTATTTTTAGCCCAAGGATGGTCTTGGGGCTGAAATATTCTAAGTATAGAATATCACGTCTGTCCGTCTGAATAACTCATTCGGACCCTATTTTGAGCCCAAAATGGATTTTGTGGCTAAAATATTCTAAGTGTCGAAGGGAAATTCCGTGGCATCAGGAATTTCATTCGGACCCTATTTTTAGCCCAAGGATGGTCTTGGGGCTGAAATATTCTAAGTATAGAATATCACGTCTGTCCGTCTGAATAACTCATTCGGACCCTATTTTGAGCCCAAAAAGGATTTTGTGGCTAAAATATTCAAGTATCGAAGGGAAATTCCGTAGCATTAGGAATTTCATTCGGATCCTGTTTTAGTCCAAGAATGGCCTTGGGAGCTGAAGAATTCCAAGTATAGAGCACCCCGTTTGTCCGTCTGAACAACTCATTCGGACCCTGTTTTTAGCCCAAGGATGGTCTTGGGGCTGAATAATTCTAAGTGTGGAATACCCTATTTGTCCGCGGGAAAAGTTCATTCGGACCCTGTTTTTAGCCCAAGGATGAGCTTGGGGCTGAAATATTCTAAGTAAATCTTCAAACGAGCCGCAGTACCGCTGCACCGTGATATAAGTCTTCTTACTCATTCGGATCCTGTTCTTGGCTTGAGGGCCCTTAGGGATTTTGTCAGCCGGACAAAAAGCTACGCTGGTTCACGGTATCCCGGTCCCACGGTACCACGGAAAGACATCTAAAATTTCGTCTTTTTCCGCATAAAGCAAGAAACGAAGTTTGATTCTCACCCTCCTTTCATCCTTCATGCGTGGGGCTAAATGTCATGGACAAGTTCCAGCTCCCTTTGACTAAGTCATGAAATTAGCTCAGTCTTTGACTACATATCGGTCAAGTCCAGTCAAGGTACGACTTTCCAACTTCCAGCAAGGTAACCGCCAAGCAGTTATCTTATAACTGCCATCTCTAGTCAAAGTAACCGCCATGGTTACCATGATCATGTCCTCAACTTCCATGTTCCCCACTCCCCCTACAGAGGTAACCACCATCTGATGGGTATAAAAGGGGTACATTGGACGAAATCGGGACCCTAAGCTTTATTATCATACCGAAACTCTGTCAAAATAAATACTCATCACCTTCGCCCACCATCGCTACTTACAACTATCTTACTCAGGTGATAAACAACCACTCTAAACACCCCTACCTATTCATTCCTAGTCATTATTCATTACAGTTTTCCCCTATTACACCATCTGACTTGAGCGTCGGAGAGGGTTTCCGGGAAAACCCCCCGGGCTAGGCTGACTTGTTATTGTGTAGGGCAAACGTGCTGCTTTCAGGAGGTGTCGTTTCACAACTTGACCGACGTTTGACTACCATACGACTTCCATTTCAGGTATCTCACGTGCCTTTCATACTTCCTCGTTTCATATTCGAAACAATTCTAAATATATATTGTTACAACTTTAAATATAGATTTGGACTGAATTTTTTAGAGTCGTTTTTAGAAAAGACGATCTCTCAAGAGATCACTTGTTTTTGATTTTAAACAATTACTCCATTTTCAAATGGTCGATTTATGACTATAATATTATCTAACTTGGACTTGATTTTAAACTTTTTAAAACACACCAATCGAAAATCGTAATATATTCCGATTTGGTAAAAACCGTAAATAATTAACTGTAAACCGTTATTTTATATAACTACATGTAAAACACAAATTCTCAAATGAGATGTTACAAGGTGAAATCATCTATATATGATCGCTTAATGTACATTTACTTTCTGAAAGAGATCACTCATAAATTTAAGGTGATCTCTTGTAATTTTATACTAACCATTTTATAGTCTTAAATGATCAATTATTTACCTTAAATTGATCATTATAATCTTAAATTGAGCATTAAGAAAAATAAGCTAATTATATGAGTGAGATAATCTCATACAAGACGAAGCACTCCACAAATTCTTAAAAGATAAGGTTTCATGGTAAGACTGTCTCTATTGGGCTTGACCATTTACATTTTTAGTATATTATAAAATGATCACTTACAACTTTGACGTGAGAAATGTTCTATATATATTAGTCCGTCTCACAATAATACGTACAGTCTCATATAAGAATTATTCGCTCATGTTCTTTTAAATAATTAACATAAAATCAATTTCACATACTACAAAATTACTATAAATAAACAATTTGTAATTTTATTTTAAATATAAGCAAACTAACCAATATTTTGGAAATTAACACATTTTGCATGATCTTGTTGTGATCTCGTTGATCTTTGCCGAAAATAATTTACCTCTATAGGGTCGATGGTTCTTCTTCATCATCATCTAATTTAAGTGTTTGTTCGGGTCAACTCATTTTTAAATTTATCTAAATCTTGATTGTATTGGTCCTTTCACTCATTGAGTAATACTCCCTCCGTTCCTTTATGTTCTTCCACCTTACTATAACGGGCAGTTTCAAAAGTTCTTCCACTTTAGAATACTTTCTATTTTTGGAAAGTTTTCATATCACTTTTACCCCTTAAAACTCACTTTTCTTACTTCACACTATTATTAAATTATTTTCTCTCTCATACTTCCAATACAATCATTACTCCACACTACTATTTAATTATTTTTTTCTCTCATAATTCCAATACAATCATTACACCCAACTACTATATAATTAAAATAATACCCATTACTACCAAAGATTCCATTTTTCTTAATCTTTGTGAAAAACCCAAATAGGAAGATCAAATAGGAACGGAGGGAGTAGTTACTACCCGATGGTATTGATCTCGTCAGAGTAGAAGTAACATTTATTTTGGAACTTGATCCTCTTATTGATTTTGCCACCTTACTTACTTGTTTAAAAAGATTAAGAAACTAATTATCTAATTTATTTTTCGATTTGCCTTAAGATGTAAATTATCAATAACTTACACTACATATATATAATATCTATTTTAATTGAGTATGTAAATTTTTTTTCTATAATTATAAAATATTTTTTTATTCTAACAAAAATTATCAAAACGTTAAATTAATATATATATATATATATAATATATATTATATATATATATATATATATATATATATATATATATATATATATAAGATATATATTATATATATAATATATATAATATATAGATATATATATATATATATATATAT